>CM073589.1:49488014-49645830 GCA_037074715.1 Magnolia kwangsiensis | reverse complement strand
AGGAAACTCAACTTCTCACTGTATCATCTCTCCTATGCAAGGGAACCAAAAGAAACCTTATCCTAGAAAGTGTTGTGCCAGAAATACGGAAAAAGGGTAAAGCACCTCTCTCCAGCACTAAGAGATGCATAGTGTAAGGATAATTCATCACAGGGTTACATGAATTGTAATCTTACTGTGAGATTTCGAATTGCCTTGCTTGGTAAACCATGGTGGAGGATCCCCAGTTCAACTCTGAGCTTGGATGTTGGTCCTAATTAATTCAACTCTGAGCTTAGTTAGGTGTTGGTCATCAAAGCTCACGCAACTAGAACTTGTGCACTTTCCCATTGAAAGGCATTCAAAGATCTGTTTCAGCTTCTAAAAGCACAGAGGTTTGTAATTAAAATAGATGTTGGTGCCTTTTCAAGCTAGATAATACAGGTAGAAGAAAACTGTCTCTCATTCCATGTCCTTATTTAGAAGGGGATCAATGACCAAAGCTGTGTTAGGAGAGTTGGATGCATGTGGTTAACATGACCTATTTTTTGTGTAAATGATCTTGACCACCCACATTAAAGACCACAGATCAAATGGTTAATATTGTCAAATGACTGTAATGCTTGCATGGTGGCTCTTGAAATATTTGACAGACCTAACCCATAGTCTAGATGAATGAATTGGATTGTCCAGGTGTCCCAATGCAACTACCAACACTGCTCCTAGAGCTATGGAGCATTTCTCTAAGTATAGAATTAATTTTCTAAGAATGTAATGAACTTTGCTATGCCACGAAACCTCTCATATATAAGAAATAGGTGCGTCAACAATATTAATTGTTTTTTGGAGGACAAGAGTCCTTCATTAAGTTCAAAATGGATCTCTGTCTGGAAATAAGGTAAATACAAAGAAAGAATAAGATAATTCACTGAAATTTACCTCAATGGATATTGCACCACAGAGGCAATCTTCTCCTTACAGTGTCAAATCAATTTAAATTTAAAAAATTAAAAATAAAGAAAACATAGCCTAACACTGTGTGTTTGTATGTGCTATCAAACTCAATTGCAACAATTTGTCTGATCATTTAAATAGTAGGTAACCTCTTAATGCAGCACTGGAAATAGTCCTACAATAATACAAATTTTAGTATCAATAAAGAAGTAGAAGCATGCAAGTAGCTAAACTTCAGATGAGACTGCTACAATTAGAAAGCAATTAACTCATATAATAGGTTTGGAAATTAGACAGTCAATATTAAGTATTGACGTCCTGTCTATGGAGGAAACATGGTCTCGGTGGTAGACTCACAAGAGTTTCAACACGAGGCCATGGGTTCGAGTACCCATTGTGGTATTAAAAAAAAAAAACTAGTGGTGTGAGTGCATGGTGTGTGTGGGTCGTGAGTGCATGTTTAAAAAATTAAAAAAAAAATTAAAAAAAAAAAAACAAGAGGGAGGAAACATGGTCCTGTGTAATATGAGCAAAAAACCATGTTTCTTTTGTAACAGATGAAAATAGCATAAAGTTTACTACATTCACTTGGTTATTGGATTTGAAAAAAATAAAAACATACTCATTTGAAAATTTCCCTGATGCCTTCTTGTCAGACCATCCAAAGAAACAGTACCATGGTGACCCCAATTGTGGGGAATAAAACATAAGCTCTCTGGAAAATAATAATAATAATAATAATAAAGAAAGAAAGAAAATGAAGGCCTAACAAAAGAAAGCAAATAATTTAAGAAACAACAACAACCACCTTGAGATACCAAATCATGGGGAATCTTCCACATGACATTGACAACCAAGAATAGAATGCAGAGTTTAAGTTACATGAGCTTTCACATTGTTGCATGACTTATCAGTCCCTGTTCATTCCCACTCAACTGTACACATGGTTTTATGGATGGTGAAATGAATCCAGAGCTATACATCTGATGAGCCATATTGTGGATGTCCAATGCTACAGTATCCATATCAATTGAAGAATCCTATATATTCAAATACTAGATTTTTTTCTATTTTGAATATGCACCATTGCTACAGTGTACACATATTGATTGTTTTAGTTTGCCACACATGGAGTGTTAACATTTAGAAACACATTAACAGTAGATACAAATAAGAATTTGTTAATTTGAGATGGGCAACACGTGCTCTAGACACACTAGACAACATGTGCTCTAGACACACTCTCCAAAGTGCCTATACAAGTGGATACACAGCAATCTTGGTTGTTCATTTTGTGAGCCACATCATCTCTGTGTCATGGCACTCAAATCAGCTTGGTCCTTTCAATGCGTGTCACAAGTGAATGAAGAAAATGAATGGTTGGCCAAAAGTGATCAGCAATCCACACTCAATGCATAGTCGTCACAAAGGACCTAATACTTTTCAAGAACACGTCATTCGCAACAGGACCCATGGGATAAATAGTTCAGATTGCCTTAACCATAGCTCCACTTACATGTATGTAATAGAGATTCAAAACCCATATCTACTCTATTAATCACATCAAACTCAACAACCTATTTCAATCCAAATAACATAAATCAAATCCATCCAATAAACTGCACAAAACCCATTCAAATAAAAAAAAAGTTTAAAAAAAAAATTAATTTATAAAATTTTTAAAAAAATCCAATTTCGATCTAACAGAATGCCAAATCAAAATCATTCTATAAATCACATGAAACCCACAAAACAGATTTTTTTTTTTTAAGACATTTAAATAGAAAATACCACCTAAAGCAAGAAAAAGATTACCTGCACATAGGAAAGATCCAAGCACCGGATCATTTCACTGCAATCAGTCCCACCCCAAGATTGGTCACACTCAAACAGATCAACTTCAATTCCTGGCACCCAACTGCAATGCACCCAATCCCCAAATCTGTCACACTCTTGCAGCACAGGTTAACAGCAGTAGCATAACCACAGGATAACTGGTCAAAAGACAGAAATCCATTCCACAGAACAAAGTTTTTTTTTTTTTTTAAAGAAAGAAAACCTTTATCCACACAACAAGAGCTATACAACAGAATTACATTCAGACAGGCCCTCAGCTCAGAAAACCGTCCGAGCCTGCCTATCATATGTCCCCAAGACTGCCCCAAAAGAAAAACTAAATCAGACTCTATCTACTCTAATGCAACTCAGGCCCACCCGGTCCAAGATGAGGGATCCCACAGAATAAAGTTATCACCACAACAAACATTACCATCTAGTACCCTTACTACAGCTAACAAAGCAGAAGTTCATGACCTGTTATAGAAAAAGAAATCCATTTAGAAAACTTGCATCTGTAGATACTCATTGTTTCATCTGCAATCAAATAAAATTTCCCAATATTATTGGCTGTAGCTAGATGGACATCAGATGGGAAACCAGAAACAAATCTGGTAGATAAGAACCCTATCGAATATCCTGGTTCACGAGTCGACTGTATTATTACTCATCCCTGCATTGCAAGAGAACAGTTCAAACTGAATTATCAAACTTTCCATATGAAGGTCGCCAAAAGAGAATAACCAAAACAAAAGATCAATCAAAAATATGGTATTTTTCATTTTTAACTTGAATTAATAGTTGACACATGAAGATAACTAATTGAACTATCAAGAACAAGTTATGCACAAGCAATACAAGAAGAGAAGTAATTGAACTGTTGACACATGAAGGAAAGTGAATAAATGTATGTCATCTTACTGTATAATTTTTCATCCTCTTGAAAGATTGCATGACCAGTTAGTACAAAGCATCATTCACTCCATCACCAGTCATTCCACATATGTTTCTTCGCTTGCAAATGTTATACAATCTCATGTTTTTGTGCTGAATGAACAGAAAACAAAATAAACAAGGTGGAGAATAGGAATAATAACACCTGCCTGATTTTCAAGCCGTTAGGCATTCTATGATATAACATCTCTATCATGCATTTCGTCAAGTGCCTTTCTAGCCAGGTCCAAATCACCAGACCTGGCGTAAAATGTAACCAGCGCATTAGCGACAAATAGATCAGAATATAGATCAGAATTGAAGCCATGACCAAACACAGAAGCGTGAATCTCCTTACCCAACATCGGATGCGGAAGCAACACCGATGACAATGCTTTCAAGAGGGAGGAGATGGTGAAACTATCAGGTTTAAGGGTGACTTTGAATGATGCCAGAGACGAGAATAGTCAATGGGCTTGCGTTGAAACAGAAATATTTCCGTGGGGAGTTTGGTCAAGCACCTTGTGGGTGTGATGGATATGGACGAATTTACAGTACATATAAACAATTCACAGTACATATAAAAGAGCTTTGAGGTGAGGAAGTTGTTGGGGATGATCGAGAGGAGAATGAGGAAGGCATGGATCTGATTTCCCTGGAAGAAGAGGCGGTGGTCAGCACAGTAAAGAAACAAACAGAAACTACAAGAAGAGGGGATTGGATGCTAAGGCTACCCCAAACAATGAAAATTATAATGGGGAGCTCGTTTCCTTCAATTGCCGACGGTAAATGTTGGCAGCCGGCAACAATGCCCTGACAATGCCCCCTTTTCTTGTAGTGAATATCCATATTAGCCATTGGTTTTCTAACTGTCAATACAACCATCTCAGCCATACTCATGCTTTTATTTATCTGTTTGCGTGTCTACGATCGAACACCTGAAAACTCTGACAAGAGAGAGAGAGATTGAAGGTTCTTTGAGCACATCTCCGGCTGCAACCACAACCATATCACGAAGCCTACGAAAATAATACCATAACAAACGGAAATAACCATAATGAAGAAATTATATTATTTGGGGAAAAAAAATCACCACAAGGGAATACATTCGAGACATCTTCGTCAAGGAAAGACTGTATATCGCAAGATTTGCACGCGCCATAACAAGTGTTGGAGTTTTGGGGAAGATGAAAAAGAAGTAAAACCCGGAAATGGTGCTGAAGGCTGCAATATGCAAAAACAATATTCAGGGCAGTGGCGAATGCCCATATCGAACCTTCGATCTCTCTCGTCTGAATTTTCAGGTGTTCGATCGTAAGCAAGCAAAGAAATAAAAGCATTAGTACATACACCGAGATAAAAGTATAAGTCGGACATACACCGACCCGACGAATGCAAATTTCCAAAGATCATCCAATGATCGGATGGCCAAAATGTTGTATCTACAGTTGGAAAACATATGGCTAACGACGTAACGCTTGAATAAGGTTTGGGCAGGATTCTTTTAGTGCGAGGAGACCGTTTTACTAATTCTTGCATGATGAGCAGCTGAAATGGACAGGACGGGCCTATTCGTTGACTTGAAAAAAAAAATTAATTACTCCAAAGTTGTGAAAAATACTCGCGGTTAAGTGAGCATGGCTTTTCTACATTCCTGTATCGTCATTGGTACACGCTGGTCAGCAATGACGGCGTGTACTGATACCGTCCAATTTGATTAGATTGGAGCCACGATATTTTGACGCACACAGAGGATCCGTATTATTCTACTGGTTGACGCTGAATTTAGAAAGCTTCGCGTGATTTTTCATTTTTTTTTCTTGGACTTATGGACCTGAGTTAGTGGTGAATGTGAAATGCGCTTAATATATTATTCTATTAAAAATAAAATTTACTTTCAAAATTGCTCATCCCGAGTTACTGTAGAATAGTCTGAGTGATATAAAACTCAACTTTTAATATGTGAAACTTCTCTAAGGCTCCACTATGATTTATATGTTAGATCCACGGTCTATCAACTTTTTCCGATCATTTTAGAGCATGTGCCTAAAAATGAAGCACATGTAAAACTCAAGTGGACCACACCATAAAAACCAATGAAAATTGAATAATTATTGTTGAAACTTTCGTGGCATCCAATGTGACGTTTATTTCCCATATAACCTTTTCACAAGGTCACATGTAATTGAATAAAAAAGGAAACACACAAATATCAGCTTGATTAGGGTGTTCTATAGCCCAAAGAAATTTTCAACAATAGGCACCCAATTTTCATTATTTCCTGCAGTGTGACCCACTTGAGCCTTATATCTTGTATGCAACCTACCTAAAACGAAAATAAGCCACTCTTTGAGCTTCGGCTTAACATCAATAAATTCTTTCCCACTAACTTAGAAGTCATTGAAAATCCAAACAAGTCAAACTGGAAGTATATTCGGCACATGCCGGAGACAACCAATGGAGCCGATTGGCTAACACCAAATTCAATAGTGATTCGGTCACGGCTGATCATCAGAACTCTAAAACTCCAGAAACTCTTTGTATGTCGCAATCAATATGCGAAAAAGTATAAAATGAACCCTTTCTACCCATGAATCGCTCTTTATACCACTTAGTCTTCCCGAATAGTGTTGTTTTGAAGCGTGAGAGGTCATATCTTCAAAATTGAGGAAAGTACAGTCGTCCTTGTATACAAAGTGGTCATGATATTATTGAGGTCAAATTCTGACTGATCAAGATGATCTATTATTCATTAGAAAGGTTGTCAAATAATCTTCCTAACAAATTTAAGTTTCCTTCAATCTAAGTTATGATGAGGAAAATATAGTTCGTTTATCAAAATCATGCATTATCGAGTGACTAAAGTTATAAAAACTTTGTCCGCACTTTAAACTAGTCAAACGGGATTCGATTAAAGTTATTTCAGTTACATTTAAAAGCTTATCAGGCGACGTTTTCAATTATCCTAATATCATCAAAAACATATCATTGATCAAATTACAAACAATCGATTTCATATACTGGACGGACGTACTTTTGACAGGTAAAAGGAAGTGCAATCAAAGTGATTCTAGTTTTGTTAGAAAGCTTATCTGATTATCTTTTTAACAAAATTAAAATTATCGAAAATGGACAAATAATGAAAAAGATACAAGTATTTAAACATTTACTAGAAAAAATAAAATATAATAATTACGTTATATATATATATATATATATATATATATATATATATATATATATATAGATACATATATATATATATATATATACATATATATATATATATATACATATATATATATATATATACATATATATATATATATATACATATATATATATATATATTATCAGTCGGGTAGGCGCGCACAACACAGATCAAGGCATTACAGCTATTGGCAGCAAATTTTGGCTGCCAATGTTTATATACATGATCCAAGTGTCCGATGAACGCACACAGAGAGAGATACAAAGCGAGAGATAGGAATGGAAGGAGAAAGAAACACGGAGTGAGAGAGAAAAACAGAGAGTAGAAAGAGAAAAAATTACAAAGAGTATTTGAGAGTTAGAGTTTACTTGGAAGTGTAGCCCAATGTGCCTTAAAGATTTTCAACATGCCGATATGCTGCCCAACATAAGAGAGAAAAACGACCATTAAAGAAATCATTAAAGCTAAGAGTTTGTCCATCTTTATTTAATTCGCATTCGACTCCACACATTCTGAGTGCATTAATTATATTTACATTTCCTCTTATCTTATTTTACATTATTCACTCTCTTCCATTTTTTACTTTATTTGCTCACACAGAATCTTAAATCAAGTGAAGTAAGGTTAGTTGGCTTTTTATTTTATTTATTGTATTTTTACTTTATTTGCCTACCTGGGGCCACTTGATTCTGTGATGTAAGGTTGGATAACTTTTTTCATATTTTCGTTTGTCTGGCCCTTATGGGTTATGCAATACACGATCAAATATAAAATGTCGAAACTCCATTAAATCTCCAAAAAATTATAAAATCTTATGAAGTAGAGACCGCACATTGTGTGGGCAGAAAAATATGCTTAACTCATTCTCTTTCTATCACCAAGACCCTTACTCAAAATCTACGGTTGCAAAACAACCACGGGAGTCACTTGAGTTAGGCAATCGTGAGATTCCTCAATCCCTAAGCGATTCTATGGTTTTTAGCCGGTCGTAAATTTTAAACTTTATTTGAATAGTGGCAACTCTGAATCAAATGCATTTTTACACTCGAGTCAACAACATACTTTTCCTACCAATAACAAATCAACTATAAAGTCAAGGAAGTGAGGGAGATGTTGCCACCTGCATGTGAGGGGGGAGGCATTCACAGAATGGCGACTCCACTGGAGAGTGCTAGTTACTATCCTAAGCTTGACTTGAAACATGGGACTTTTTTATTTTTAGGGATTTTATAAATTTAACACATTTACTTTCCTGCACTCTAGTGAATACTGGTCTTATTTACTTTTTGTATCGTGCTTTCTAACATTCTAGTAAATTTCGGTCTCCTACTAACACAATAATTCATTAACAATCTAGTGTATATTGGTCCACTTTGCTTTCCAACCTGCATCCTGCATTCCAGTGCGAATTGCTCGCTTTTACATTTTTACGAGCATCCTGCATTCCAGTCTGTACTGGTCGGATTTATTTCCATGCATGCATCCTACATTCTAGTGTAAACTGGTCCTTTTACTTTCTCGCGAGTAGCTAGCATTCCAGTTGCCATTGGTCCTTTTATTTTCCTACAATCCAATTCTCACCGGTGTATTTACCCTTCTATTAATCTAGTGTGCACTGGTCCTCTTGTATTTTCTTGACATTTACGTTCTACTGTACATTTGCCTTTTATAATAAGAAAAAAAACACACAAAAAAGTAGAAAAACTAAAAAGATTTGTTTTATAAAAAAAACGAAGAAAAAGAAAAAGAAAATATTTTTTTTAAAAAAGGATTGCAAGTAAACCCATTGTAAGGAAGTAGCAGGCCATTCTGCAACCATTGTGCCCAAAAATCAGTTGCGGATTCACTACCTTGCACAATCATCACGTACCTACCAAAGCATCATTTGAACATGTGCACAAGCAGCAATGTTAGCCCAAGACAACAATCCTCCAAATCCTCCAGATTTACCAAGTCGCAAGCCTCTCAACCGGCCGCATCTAGTCCCTCAACAACTGATCTCCCCCGCAGCTTAAACATGTAAGAGGACATTGTGAACTGCATTCATGCAAAAATTGCACCACTCATTCATAACATGCAACTACTGACCATCCATGTAGGTCTGTCAGACCCAACTGTCAATCAATCCAACCCATTTCTCTTAACGGAAATCAAGTTCACTTTCAAAACCCACCGATTATAGGTATTCAAACTCCAACACACCCTCCCCCTAATGAGAGACAACGACAGGCGCTGGCAGAGGGCCAATTTTCTGTTCACATTCCTCCCTCTAACGGGAGTCAACTAGCACATTCCAGTCAATTACAACAACCTTCCCCCAATGGAAATTTATTTCAATTTCCACCCAATGAACCATAGCAAATACATACTATTAATGGATATCCATTCAACCAAACTCGCCCTTTCGGTGATGCCGCATTCCAATTCTTTCAACCCCACCATACACTCAATCCCCCGGACCGAGAAAGATAGGAACATCAAAGAAGTCGCCCATTATGAAGAAGAAGTTAACCGAATGCCGGAAGGGGCATGACCTCCTTTGACCTAACCAAATGAATTCGATCGACTTCGAGAATACTTCAAAAACAACATGGGGCAGAACTCTCACCCACAAATTTCAGGGATCTTTGCCCATTCCCCGATGTTAGGGTACCTACAAACTTCCAAGTGCTCAAATTTCAACAATATAATGGCACGAGATGCTCAACCATGCATTTAAAGGCTTTCTTTGGTGAACTAATGATATGGCAAAAGATGAAGGGGCATTAATCCGTCTGTTCCAAAAAGCCTTGAGGGGTGATTCATTAAATTTAAATTGATACATGTCTCTAGACTATCACATGATTAGAACATATGAACAATTGTCTTAAGCCTTTATAGATCATTTCGCGTACAATTTGAGGCACTCAAACCTAACAATCTCACCGCTCATGGTGACTAACAAAGTTGTACGGTGGCTTAGTGCGTTAGCAACCTTGTTCTATTGATCAGACTTATGTTTCAGCAAAAACGTGAATTCCTGCAAGAATAAAATCCACCTAGGCTATTAATGAATTCGAGAGCTTAATGATTTGTGTAAAGAATGAACTCCCTCTGAATTAGGTAATGTCGCTAATGTCGCAGTGCCTGGACCACTGCATACAATTCGATCTCATACGTAAACCACTTTTTACATGCATCGCTAAGCTTTTCATTATAAAAGGTTACTGGCCTACCTTCTTGAGACAAAACTTCCTCAATTTTGACATATGAAGCATCGATTTCAAACAGTTTATCGAAGTTGAGAAGTACAAGAATTGGGGTTGTGGACAACTTATGGTTAATTTCGACAAAGCTCTTGTTGGCTTTGTCAATCCACTGAAATTGTTCATTCTTCATGCAGTCTGTAATTGGTGAAACAATAGTGCTAAAAATTTTCACGAATCGATGATAAAATGTCATTAATCCGTAAAAATTATGTACCTCATGGATGTTTGTTGGAACCAGTCATTCTCTAATGGCTCTCACCTTTTTATCGTCCACCTGGATTCTAATGGACGTCACAACAAAGCCCAAAAATAATGGGCTATTAGTTAAAAATTGTATTTTAAAAAAATTGAGATACAACTTATTTTCGATGAGCAATTGAAGGACCTTCTTAAGGTGATCCATATGGCTTGCTTTGTCCTAATTGTATATGAAAATATCATCAAAGTAGACCACAACAAACTAATGAATGGTTTCAGAACTTGATTCATTAGCCTCGTGAATGTGTTGGGCGCGTTCGAAAGACTGAAGGACATGACCATCCATTCATACAACCCTTCATTGGTTTTAAAAGTCGTCTTCCACTCATCACCCAACCGTATTCGAATTTGATGGTAACCGCTCCTTAAATCCAATTTAAAAAATAATTTCCTGCCCTCAAGCATGTCTAACATATCGTTCATCCATGGTATGAGAAATTTATACTTTATGGTAATCTTGTTGATGGCCTGGCTGTCGACACATGTGCGCAAACTCACATTTTTTTAGGAGTTAATAAAGCCGGCATGGCGCTTGGGCTTATGCTTTCTTGGATAAGACCATTATGGATTAGTTCATCCATTTTTCCTTGCAGAATATCGCACTCCTTCAGACTCATCTGATAGTGAGGACGATTTAGTAAGCTGGACCCGAAGACAAGGTTGATTTTGTGCTGAATATCTCACATAGGAGGTAATCTATTGGGAAGGTCATCGGGCCAAATTTCTTTGAATTCATGCAGCAAGGATTTTATTTTATCAGGGATGATGGTGGGCTCAAGTTCCTTCCCCTTTACAATTAATGCATAAGCTTGTCATATTTCTTTGGATTCGTTCACAAAGTCCTGTATGGTTAATAGAAAGCAACCCACCACTTTTAAAGTTTCAGGTGGCTCCTCTGGATCCATAGGGGCTAATATGATTTTCCTACCGTCATTGATGAAAATATACACATTATCACGTCTTTTATGAGTGGTGTCACGATCGGATTGCCATGGTCATACGAGTAGTATGTGACAGGCCTCCATGTCAACTACATCACATACTACTTCATCTTTATAATATTTACCAATCGAAAAAGATATATGGGGAGGGATGACTTTCTATTTTTAATTAATTGCAACTTTTCAACCATGACCTTAGAGACGATGTTCATACTGCTTCCACTATCAATAATTATATCACAAACTTTCGATTCACCATACACCTAGTTCAGAAAATATTATATCATTGTGGGTGTACTTCTTTTCTTGGTGCATATAATAGTCGTCTCATGATAAGCGACTCGCCATGATCCTGCGGGATCCAATTTGTCTCATCCTATGCGGCGTGTTCCAATTCATCAACATCTGGATCTTCATCAACATTTTTAACACTATTATCATTGATGGTGAGGTTTGCCACTTGTAGTTGGGGACAAGTGTTTGATAGGTGACTTGATTGGCCACATCGATAGCAATGGTCGGGTCTTGGCCGACCATAGGAGTTCGGGATCGTGCTTGGACCAGTAACAGTTGTTACGCCCTTTTGGGGTTTGGCTTTCCCACTTCTCTTATCGTGGTTCGTGGGTGTAGGAGGTTGAGTGTGCACTCTTATAGGTTCTTTCCCTCTGGGTTATGGAGCTCCCTATGACGGACCTGCCACGATGACTCTGTAGTAGGATAAGTCCATGTGTTGGGGCATTCAAGCTGTGTTTCTGCTTAGGTAGCCAACCTGATTGCATCATTCATCGTCCAAAACGGGCTGCATCTGGACTCGATCCTGGATTTTCAAACGCAATCCACTATTGAATCGGGCGACTTGTTGCAATTCAGTCTCAATCAAATCATTAAGCGCCGCCAAGTGGTAAAAATTTTCTGTATAATCTCTCACCGACCAACTACCCTGCCGACAATTTCGTATTGTTGGAATAATACCTGATCGTAGTCACTAGGTAGGAATTGCGTGCTGAGAAGCTACTTCATTCACTGTCATATGCGGATTGGTGCTTTCATCCATCATGTCCGTGTGAGTTGTAATTGCTCCCACTAGGCTGAAACTTTGCCCTTCAACTTGTAGGCTACAAGTTGACCTTCTTCGTTTAAGGGATTTTCATATAGTCGAAGAATCTCTCAACTTCAGAAAGTAAATCGAAAAAATTCTCAATGTGAAGTTTGTCATTGAAGCTAGGGATATCGACCTTTATCCCAAACTCTTGATCTGCCCGGTCTGCTCGATTACCACCTTGTTCAGGATATTGGAGGAACATGTCGTTGACCTCCTCGTTGTTGGATCCTCCTTCATCAGGAATGATCATTTGGTTCACCGCCAACACCATCCTGCGATTAGAGTGATTACGAGCTCCAACACCTACTGGTGGCGGATCACCGCCATGAACATGGAGTTGCCCTATGGCCTCCATCATGCGATCGATGAAAGCCTATAGCCCTTGCATGACATGCCGATTCTCTTATTGTGCTGCTTCGAAAGCTGTTAAAATATGATTCTATGAAGTACCGTTCATGAGATTGTTGCCTGACTCGTCATTAGAAGCCATGGATCTAAAGAAAAGCCTCACTCTGATACCAAACTGACACAAGGGAGGACGTGTTGAGGTCGAGCACCGTCTTCCTCAAGGAATAACTATTCTGAATCCACGAAACTTCTCTGAACTCCTCACATAGATACCTCAAATTCAGGAGGAAAATAAAATAGAATAATTTCTAGAAATTCATAGTAAATTGATTGATTATGAAAAGCGAGCTAACAACTTCTTTAGTAACATAAGCCTCTAGGAAGAATTTTTGGAAACATACTATAACTAAAACTCCTAGAAATCACTAATTACTATAAATAGTAAACTTACTATTTATGGATGGTTGTGATTTCTACTACTCATCATGGTTTTCATCCAAAAATAGTAAGTGTTCTATTTGGCCAAATCATGTGATTCTCCTAATTATTCTAAACACTTTTCATGTTGGACCCAACTTCTAAAGCCCAACTGATGAAGAGTTATAATCAAACTAAAACCTACTATAAATAATAAAAATAAAAATAAAATGGAAATCTGACCATGGATATAATAGAATCTCTCAAATTCGATGGTTGCAGCGTGGTCACCCACAATAGAGACTTGGGGTTTTGAGAAATCCCTTGAAATTGCAAAGGCTGCTAGTCATGATGCCCGCAGGTTTCCGACAACACAGCCCTTGTTTTCCATTTTATCAATGATTGCAGTGCCATGTTTTGATTGGAAAGATAACCAACATGCATAGCCACAAATTCGTATGCAGATTTCCTATGAAAGCCTTTCATAGAAAGTTCCTACTCTAGAAACCTAAATGGGGCCAGTTTGTGAGAAATTTATTATGTCCATCGGTTTTGTGAGCTCATTTTAAGACTTAAGACCAAAAGAAAGCAGGATCCAAGACTCAAGTGGGCCGCACCAAAGGAAAATGTTGGTAGGGAAATTCCTGCCTCTGAAACCTCCCTCAATCGACAGTGACATTTACATGCCAGCTATACCGTTTATAGCGTCATTCCAACTGTGATGAATTGAAAACACAAATATTAGCTTGATTCAAAACTTTTATGGCCCGACTAATATTTCAACTGTGGAAGTTCAATCTTCACCTTCTTTGTCCACTTGATTCTTGGATTTGCTAGTTTTTGGCTGACGCCCTAAAATGAAATAAAAAACAGATGCACGGCGTATATTTCTCACAAACATCACGGTGGGCCCACTAAAGCTTCCAGCACAGTAACTTCCGGTGAAATGCTCCTGACTGTGCATGGTAGAGGACCATGGTTGCCATACGGTCATTAACTCACAGCCAGTGCACGCTGCCTGCAAAGGTGAGATTAAACGAGTGCTCGACAAAGGATTCTACCATGATTATTACAGTCAAAGGGAGACAGCTCATCTTGTGTGATGAACGAGAGGCCGAGTCCATCTTGTGTGACAAACTCCATCTTATAATATATGTGATAGAGTGAGGCCCACTGAACCACTCAATCTAAATAATCGAATTGTCATATCTAAATTAGTTATCATCTGTTGCTCATTTGATAATGTCTTTTAATCTTTACAATGGAGAGTGGACCTACACCCTTTTCTTATAGAGGAAGGGACTTCTCACAAACGAGAGGTGAGGAAGAGAAAAAGAGCCGTCCCTTTTCTTGTAGATGGGAGGGACTAGTTACGAACCTTGGTGGAGTTTGTCTGGTGGGCCTTTTTCATTATGATTTCCATAACTTATCAGTAATTACCATTAGAGTGCCTTCCTATTAGATTCATTAAGTACGGCTCAGTTGTAGTTGCGGGCCTGCTGCTAAGGGGTCTGGCCCCACTGTGATGTTCATATGATATCCACCCCATCATTCCATTTAAGGCTCATTGTCCAAAAATCAGCCACAAGACCAAACAATTGGAAATAGTATATAAGGTGGCGCTCATCCTCCAAATTGTTTCCTTTGATGTGGCCCATATGAATAATACAAGTGGATTTGATTTTTGGGATCTAAGTCTAAATTTTAGTGTGCCATTTAATGGATGGAGTATATTTCATATGTCATCATAGTTGGCCTATTAAAAATCAAGGGTGGATGTCTTTCTCCCAACTGTTTCTATCAGTGTGGCCCACTTGAATCACATGTCATGCTTTTTTTTTTTTTTTTAAGGCCCAATGAGGGTTTATACATCTAACAGTCCGAGTGGATTTAAAAATTAAGAACCAGTTGGGAGAGGATGCCCACCCTTATTTTTTATGGGTCCACCGTGATGTGTATGTACAATCCACTCTGACTATTAGATGTATAATCCCATAACATTAGGTGCAAGGCCAAAAAAGAGTCTAAATTGTGGTTCAAGTGGGCCACACCAAAGGAAATATTTGGGATAGAGATGTCCACCCTTAATTTTTCCAGGGCCCATTACGATGATCATGTGAAATCCACTCCAACCATTAGATGGCATACGAAAATTTAGGCTTGGGCTAAAAAATCTAGCCCACGTGTGATTTAAGTGGGCTCCAGTGAGGGAAACAGTTTGAAGGGTGAGCATTGCTTGCACGCACTATTCCATTCATGTAGTTCACCTGAATCGTGGAATTGAGTTTTGGGCCCTGGGCGTGAAAGGGTATGGTCAGAGGTGAATTTCACATAACGCTTTCTATAGGGTCCACCCAAGCCACCACCCTTTGGTAGCATGGCCAACCCAAGCAATGCAATCCAACCTAAATTATTCGAAGGACTTGGGTTGGATTAATGAGGTGGGTTATTGGAACCAAAAACCTTTTTTAAAAAGGTTCTGATATGAAATGTAGATGGTTTTCTGTATAATCCTCTTAATATTTTTCATCCGGATCCACCCGACACTAGAATCTGGTAGTCCGCTCTGTTGCCCCAACATGACCCGTTTCCTCAGTGACATGACTCTGTGGCGCCTATCATGATGTATGCATTTTATCCACACTGTGTAATCGTTTTTCTAGCACATGAACCAAAATTAAAACATATCCAAATCTTAAGTGGACCGCCCAAACTTTTATTCTTGAGGCTCCAGAAGTTTTGGATTAAGCTGATAATTATAATTTTCTTTTATAAACATCACGGTGGGCCTAAGAAGGTTTCAACGGTGGATATTATTATCCCCACTGTTTCTTATGGCGTGGTCCACTTGAGCCTTCGATATGCTTCATTTTTGGGCCCATTTACTAAAATGAGCTTGAAAAACAGACAGACGGTGTGGATAAAACACATATAACATCCAGTCGCTTAGGATATCCCTGATGGCAGGTGTTGCAGGCAATCTGTTTTCCTCGACCGGATGGTGAGTTCGTTTTGCCTTTGGGTGGAGACTCAGCGCGTGTCGCTTCCACTGGGCCTACGTGCTAATTAGTCCAATGATCAGAAACGTACATGTTGTGTATGCTGTCGATACCACGCTAAAAAATAAATAAATAATAATAATAATAATAAACCAAACAAACAAACAAACGCAAGCTGAATGACAAATTTACCACTGTACGACCCATTTATGGCCCATTTACCCGTTGAAGCCCACCTCATTTTACCTTAGGGCTTGTTTGGATTCGCCTATGGTATTGTATTGTATTGTATTTGGGTGCTGTTCATGTATACATTGGATAGTTTTCAGAATATATCTAAATCATTCGTATACTAATCAAAGTTTGGAAAAGAGGTATTGTTTGACATAGTATACAAGTGCAGATCAATGTTTGGATAGAATGCATTATGTCCACGTATTGTACAATCTTAATTGGGTCGAGTGACTTGTTTGACATATGAAACTTTTTAATTCTAACCCAGATGATTTTCACATTGAAATGTACCTAATGAACGGTCCCGATCTTACACTGCATAGGTACTAGATATCTTGTAATCGTATAAATTTCAAACTTTCATTCGCTGCCGAATACAGCACAATAAATACGAAGTATTGATGGCAACAGAACTCACTGACAATACTCTTCCGTCAGTTCAAAAATTTGGCTGGAGTTTGCATTCGCACGTATGGGATTCAACTCCTATTCACTCCAATCCAAACACAGTAAACGTCAAATCATAACTTATAATACAATACAATACATCCCAAAACGTGTATCCAAACAGGCCCTTACTAGAATAAGCCCCAATTGTACGGACGACATGTCAAAGGTTGAAAATGCCCCTAATTTTTCCTTCAAGCAGATCGGCTGGTGCTCGAAGATGAGCGCTGACGCTGATCTCCGAGTTGTACGAATGGTTCAAAAGATATCAAAGTTACATGGCCCCACGGTTATGTATTTATTATATCCATAATGTTCATCCATATTTTGAGATCATTTCAGAGCATTATCAAAAAAAAAAATCATATCCAAAGATCAACTGGACTACACCACAAAGAGCAACAGAAAATTGATTTTCACCGTTGAAACTTTCGTAGGGCCCACCATAACATTTATTTTCCATCCAATCTATTCATGAGGTCAAAAAGACCTGGATGAAGAGTAAAAATAAATTTCATAATGATCCAAAACTTCTGTGACCTTTAAAAGGGTTTCAATGGTAGACGTTCAAAGCAGAATGGTAATACGGTCAGACCTATGGCTACGGATAATAACCGTAGCTATATATACCATAATCTGTAGCCATAGAGGACTGTCTGGGGTGGGCTCGCGGAACTAGCGGCCCCCACGCCAGTTGCTGGCCTGTCCGGTGAGGCCACGCCGATCTAGTGTGGCCACGTCCATCTGGCAATCCCAATGGCTACGGATTATAATCGTAGCCATAGACGGACTGCCTTGACAACAACTTGTGTATATTATTTTATTTTTATTTTTAATTTTTTTCCATAGAGAACTTTATTTTACCTACAATTTTCTCTAACACATATTTATATAAATATGTATATATAAGCATATAAAAATTTTTTTCCACTCTTTTTTTTATGTCTTTCTTTCTTTATTTAAAAAGTATATCTTCTAAACCAAAATTAGTTACTCGACGAACCTTATATGATTTTGGGGGTAGGAGAAGCTACTTTAGCCAACAAACCTGGTTATTTTCCAAGATTTCATCGGGTCAATGATCGAAAATCCATTTCATTCACTTCGCGGTCAATTTCAATTAGTTTGTGGTTAATTTCATTCATTTTATTTGCTTTGTGATCAATTCCATTCATTTCACGGTTAATCTCGACAATTCCCCTTCACTTCACGGCCAATTTCATGCATGTCACGGTCAATTCCCTTCACTTCACGGTCAATTCACTGTCAATTCCCTTCATTTCCCTTCATTCATGGAAATGATCGTGAATCAACACGGAATTGCCAGGAATGACCGTGAAATGCAAGGAAATGACCATGAAGTGACGTGAATTGACCGTGAAATGCATGGAAATGACCGTGAAGTGAAGGGAATTGACTGTGAAATGTGTGGAAATGACCGTGAATCATCACAGAATTGCTAGGAATGATCATGAAATGTATGGAAATGACAGTGAAGTGAAGTGAATTGACCGTGAAATGCATGTAAATGATCGTGAAGTGAAGGGAATTGACCGTGAAATGCATAGAAATGACTGTGAATCAACGCGAAATCACCAGGAATGACCATGAAAAGCATGGAAATGACCGTGAAGTGAAGCGAATTGACCGTGAAATGCGTGGAAATGACAGTGAATCAACATGGAATCGCCGAGAATGACCGTGAAATGCATGGAAATGACCGTGAAGTGAAGGGACTTGACCGTGAAATGCATAGAAATGACCGTGAAGTGAAGGGAATTGACTGTGAAATGCGTGGAAATGACCGTGAATCAACACGGAATTGCTGGGAATGACCATGAAATGCATGGATATGACCGTGAAGTGAAGTGAATTGACCGTGAAATGCATGGAAATGACCATGAAGTGAAGGGACTTAACCGTGAAATGCATGGAAATGACCGTGAAGTGAAGGGAATTGACCGCGAAATGCATGGAAATGACCGTGAATCAACACGGAATCACCAGGAATGACCGTGAAATGCATGGAAATGACCGTGAAGTGAAGCGAATTGAACATAAAATGCATGAAAATGACCGTGAAGTGAAGAGAATTAACCGTGAAAATTCATGGAAATGATCGTGAATCAACACGGGATCGCCGGGAATGGTAGTGAAATGCATGGAAATGACCGTGAAGTGAAGCAAATTGACTGTGAAATGCATGGAAATGACCATGAAGTGAAAGGAATTGACCGTGAAATGTGTGGAAATGACAGTGAATCAACACGGAATGGCCAGGAATGACTGTGAAATGCAAGGAAATGACAGTGAAGTGAAGCGAATTGACAATGAAATGCATGAAAATGTCCGTGAAGTGAAGGGACTTGACTGTGAAATGCGTGGAAATTACAATGAATCAACACGGAATTGCCGGGAATGACCGTGAAATGCATGGAAATGACCGTGAAGTGACGCGAATTGACCGTGAAATGCATGGAAATGACCATGAAGTGAAGGGAATTGACCTTGAAATGCACGAAAATGACCATGAATAAACACAGAATCGCTGGGAATGACCGTTAAATGTAGAAATGACCCTGAAGTGATGCGAATTGACAGTGAAATGAGTGAAAATGACCGTGAAGTGAAGGGAATTGACCGTGAAATGCGAGAAAATAACCGTGAATCAACACAGAATCACCGGGAATGACCGTGAAATGCATGGAAATGAACGTGAAGTGAAGCGAATTGACTGTGAAATGCATGAAAATGACCGCGAAGTGAAGAGAATTGACCGTGAAATGCATGAAAATGACCGTGAATCAACATGGAATCGCCGAGAATGACCGTGAAATGCATGGAAATGACCGTGAACTGAAGTGAATTGACCGTGAAATGCGTGGAAATGACTGTGAAACAACACGGAATCACCAGGAATGATCGTGAAATGCATGGAAATGACTATGAAGTGAAGCGAATTGACCGTGAAGTGAAGGGACTTGACCACGAAATGCATGGAAATGACCGTGAATTAACATGGAATCGTCAGGAATGACCATGAAATGCATGAAAATGACCTTAGAGTGAAGCTAATTGACTGTGAAATGTGTGCAAATGACTGTTAAGTGAAGGGAATTGACCGTGAAATGCGTGGAAATGATTGTTAAGTGAAGGGAATTGACCGTGAAATGTATGGAAATGATTGCGAGTCAACACGGAATCGCCAGGAATGACCGTGAAATGTGTGTTGATTCACGGTCATTTCCATGCATTTCATGGTCAATTCCCTTCACTTCACGGTCATTTCCATGCATTTCATGGTCAATTCGCTTCACTTCACAGTCATTTCCATGCCTTTCACGGTCATTCCCAGCAATTCTATGTTGACTGACGGTCATTTCCACGCATTTCACAGTCAATTCCCTTCACTTCACGGTCATTTCCATGCATTTCACGGTCATTCCCGGTCATTTCCATGCACTTCATAGTCAATTCCCTTCACTTCAAGGTCATTTTCACGCATTTCACGGTCAATTCGCTTCACTCCACGGTAATTTTCGTGCATTTTACGGTCATTCGCGGTGCTTCCATGTTGAATCACGGTCATTTCCATGCATTTCACAGTCAATTCGCTTCACTTCACGGTCATTTCCATGCATTTCACGGTTAATCCTAGCGATTCCGTTTTGATTCACGGTCATTTCCATGCATTTCACGATCAATTCCCTTCACTTACGGTCATTTCCATGCATTTCATGGTCAATTCGCATCACTTCACGATCATTTCCATGCATTTTACGGTCAATCTTAGCGATTCTGTTTTGATTCACGGTAATTTTCATGCATTTCACGATCAATTCGCTTCACTTCAAGGTCATTTCTATGCATTTCACGGTCAATTCGCTTCACTTCACGGTCATTTACATGCATTTCACGGTCAATCCCCACGATTCCATTTTGATTCACGGTCATTTCCATGCATTTCTCGATCAATTCCCTTCACTTCACAGTCTATTCCATGCATTTCATGGTCATTTTCATGCATTTCACGATCCATCCCGGTGTTTTCGTTTTAATTCACGGTCATTTCCATGCATTTCATGGTCAATTCGCTTCACTTTAAGGTTATTTCCATACATTTCATGGTCAATTTGCTTCACTTCATGATCATTTCCATGCATTTCATGGTCAATCCCAGCGATTCCATTTTTATTCACGGTCTTTTTTATGCTTTTCACGGTTAATTCCCTTCACTTCATGGCCATTTCCATGCATTTCGTGGCCAATTCGCTTCACTTCACAGTCATTTCCACGCATTTCACGGTCATTTTTGGCGATTCCGTTTTATTTCACGGTCAATTCCCTTCACTTCATGATCATTTTCATGCACTTCACAGTCATTCCCATGCATTTCACGGTCATCGACCTGATAGAATCTTAGAAAATAATCAGGTTGGTTGGCTAAAGTAGCTTCTCCTTCCCCCAAATCATATAAGGTTCATCAAGTAACTAATTTTAGTTTAGAAGATATACTTTTTAAATGAATAGAGAAAGAAATGAAAAAAAGAGTGAAATTTTTTTTTATATGCTCATATATACATATTTATATAAATATGTGTTTGAGAAAATTATGGGCAGAATAAAATTCTCCATGTAGAAAAAGTAAAATAAAATAAAATAAAATAATTTGCATAGACTATTGTTATGGGAGTCTGTCTATAGCTACAGTTATAATCCGTATCCATAGGAGCTACTACATGACCGCTAGTTTGGTGAGCCCATCCCTAGCAACCACGCAAAGCTACGAATTTGTTTTTCTATAGCTACGGTTATAATTTGTAGCTATAGAGCGCCAGAAAAAGCAGGGGCACTTTCGACCTTTGGCAAATCGTACGTACAGCAGTACTAATTCTGGTGAGGTAATATGCGGCGGGCTCCAACGCGTAAATAGGACACAAATGGGTCGTACAGTCGTAAATTTCTAAGCTGAATGGATGATCCTGACACTTGCTATATGTAGATGAACCGAGAATTTCACCACTGTGGGTGGGACCCGTGACTGTGGGGCCCACTGTGATATATGTGACTACATCTATACCGTCCATCCATATTGAAAGCTCATTTCAGTGCATGGTCCAAAAAATGAAGCAGTTTCAAATCCCAAATAGACCATAGTACATGAAACAATAGTGATTGGCCATTAAAAACTTCCTGTGGGCCACGAAAGCTTTGGATCAAGATGATATTTGTGTGGACTCTTCATCTCGGTGTTTTTGACCTTATCAATAGGTTGGATGGGAAATAAACATTCTTATGGAATCCATGAATATTTTAATGGTGGGGATTCGATCACGACTATTTCCTGTGGTGTGGTCTACCTAAGAGTTGATTCAGTTTCATTTTTAGGATCATACTTTAAAATGATCTTTCAAAAAGGTTGCACAGTGTGGATTTAAGTAACATACATCACTGTGAGTTCCAAAGTCAGAGGTCCCACCCACTTTGGTGGATCCGGTATCTCACTTAATCCGCTCCCGCATGTGAGACCCGGTGGGCGAGTTCACACGTGAATCCTAAATCACGACACGAGAAAAAAAGACTCACGGACGCTTTCAAAGGAAAAACGCTCGCGTGAGTATGGGAGTCATTTGAAGTGCAACTATTTGCTTACGTGGATAGACGACTTCATGTTAATGAGATCCAGTCCGTCCATCAGGTGAGACACCCTGAATTTTGATCGAGTGCAACCAAGCCGATTCAAAACTTAGGTGGGCTGCACCACAGGGAATAGTTTAGATGGGAAGTCCCACCACTAAAAATTGTCTAAATTGTGTCCGGGATCCACTATGGTTTGTATATGCCATCCAATCCATTAATCTTACCTGAGATACCAGGATGAATGAATTCCACCGAAATCCCAAGACTCATGTATTCAAAGCCACGTGAATTTAGAGCTTCTAGTCATGATTTTACACATCTTGTGGTGGTGTGGCTCACTTAAGTTACGGATTCGATTAAAATTTAGTATCCATGGTAACAGTATGGTGGATCAGCTGGTGGACGGGTAGATCTGATAGACATTAATGTCTCTCATGTGGCGCAAGGTTAGCCATAGGCATGCCCACACCCTAGAGAGTAATGCTACCAGAGATTTGCCAACGATTCTCACTCCTCTTGCATGGTAGTAGACCCTTTTTGGCAAGTCCAATCTAATCCTAATAAGAACTATTCTACTCAAGACTAGAGAATTAAGACCTTTTGTTAGAGCACTTTGTTGTTTTTTAGTAAGCTGGTCCGGTAAAATCACTTTTTAAGAAGGGAAAAAAAAAGAAGCTTTTATTTAAAGTAAGAGCTTACATATGATAAAACACTTAAATAAATGTTTCTTTTTAGGGGTAGTTATTGCCATTTTTTAAATTTGAAAATAACTCCTCAGACAAGCTCACCCCTCCCAACCTCTCACTTTGGATGTGAGTTATCTATCATGTAGAGCCCACCGTTGTTGTAGACCATCCATAATGGGCCAAGTTTTCGAGGTGGGTATTTATCATGTGGGGCCCTCCTTGGATGTGGACCATTTGCTCCTGGAGGCCAACCTTTGATGTAGATTGTCCATTATGTAGAGTCCACCTTAATGTAGGTCATCCATCATGAAGGGCCACTATCAATGTTAATTGTCCTTTTTGCCGGTTCTTCAATGTCCACTGATCATCATGTCACATGGATTGCACATTTGATTTGTCCATCATGTTGCCCCACCTTGGAAGTGGGTTGTCCATCATGCGGCACCCACTTTAGATATGGGTCATTGATCATTAGGGACCGACCTTTGATGTGGATTGTCCATTATGTGAGGCCCACCTTTATGTGGTCATTCATCCAGTAAGCCTCAGTTAATGTGGGTCATCCATTATGCGGGCCAAACTTTGATGTAGGCCTCTATCATGCGGGGCCCACCTTTCATGTGGGCCATCAAAATGTGGGGCCCACTGTTGATGTCCACCATCCATTATGTGGCGCACGTCTTCTATGTGGATCGTTCATAATGTTGAGCCACTTTCAATATCAGTCATCCGTCATGCGTAACCTTGGATGTGAATTGTCCATCAGGTGGGGCCCACTTGATGTAGACCACCCATCACATGGGGCTACACTTTGGCATGGTCCATCCATCATGTGAGGCTCACTCCGTCAATTATGTGGGCCCACTTTAACATGGACCATCCATCATGTGGGGTCCCACCTTCAATACGGGTCATTCATCATGTGGGCCCACCTTTGAGGTCAATCATTAATTATATGGGATCACTTTCAATTCATATCAAATGGGCCCCATCTTCAATGTGGACCATCCATCAGGTGGGGTCTACTTGATATGGATAGTCAATCCTGCAAGGCCTCACTTTGATGTGAGCCATCCATCATGCAGGGGCATCTTTGATGTGAACCATGATGTGAACCATTCATCATGTAGGCCCGACCTTCAATATGAGTCATTTATAATGTGGCCCAACCTTTGATGTCAACTTCCCATCCTTTTCTTAATGTATTAAAAAAGCCCTTTATTTTTATTTTATTTTATTATTATTATTTTTCCTAACAATAAAGCATGGGAAATTCTATATAGTAGGCTCCTCAATCATTTTATGGAAGATAGAAAATGACTTGGCTGAGCTTTGGGTATGGTATACAGTAGTTCTGTTCTTATTTTTACCTTTCTCCTACCTATTAGAGGAATAGAAATGACTACAGTGTATTGGGCCTGAGTATCCATAAATCAGGATTGGTTTGAGCAGAACCCATTCACTTCAATTCTCTTTTCCATGCATTTGAGATGACAGAAAATGGAAACGACATTGTGTGATTCCACTATGCATTTTTCTGCCCCAATTATCAATTGAACCCGAAGATATGTTCTTCAGTTCCTATCCCAATAGAGATTTAGCAAGAACTGGGATAGGAGATAGCAAGAACTGCCTCTACATGCTGCTGACAGCTGAACTTCCAAGCACACCCTTAGTAGGTTCTTACTAAGGAGAGAATGATTGTTGCTTCTTGTTAACTTGTCATTACTGTTAGGCTTTTAGCTAATTACTAATTATTTCTTCGATGAAGTGGGATTTCTTGATTTATAGTATAAGAGCCTATCATGTCAAAATATTCCAAACATAGTTGAGCTTAATGTCTTCTAGACTACCATCTTTCCAGCAAAAAGGAATGGACTGATTCAGTGTTTCTCGACATCACTCTGATATGTTTCCACATCATCTAATTAGTGGAATGACAAGGGTCATCGTTTCACAAAGGGTCGGATATTTCTTTTCCAAATTGGATGGTGGAAAATTAAAGGCCTGGAGGGGGTGCCACTTGGGTAGGTAAGGTTGGGTTGAATTTCGACTCAAGCCCAACTGAACCTCAAAATGCGTTGGCCCAAGGCCCAACCCAACCATAAACCCAATTCAAGCTATCCAACAAGAGGGTATTGAATACTCAACTCTTTAACACAATTTGGGTTGGATCAAGTTAGATTAAGACCGGTTGAGTTGGGTTGGGTTAGATCGGATTAACACTTGCAACTAGCAACTAACACATAAAATCAAACATCTAAGCATCAAATAATATTATTAAAGTAATAATCATTAATACTAAAATAATAATAGTAAAACAAAGTTTACAATCATCACTCATATACAAATAAAATTAAAGAAACTGATTTACAAAAAACTCAATAAGGTTAAGGGAGACTATGAAAAGACATTGGACCATGTAGCAGCATGTGAGCTCGGGGTTAGTTCCAAGTGTAAACCCTATTTCCATGTAAGGATGATTTCACACATGAACCCTTTATGGTATAGAGTCCACAACACAAATGGCTACAATAATAAACTATGTTTTCTATGCAAAGCTTTAATCTTAACATTTATATCATGTATATTAGTCCTAACTCATATATATATATATATATATATATATATATATATATATAATACACATGAGGTATGAGGTCAGCTCAGGTTAGGTGGGGTTGTCCACACCACATATGGCTACAATCATAAATCATGTTTTCCCTGCAAGCCATAATCTTAGCATTTATATCATGTATATTTGAAGCAAGGATGAACATGATGAGGTCAATCACCGCCTTCCTCAAGGATAACTACGAATCTACAAAGCTTCTCTAGACTCCTCATAGAGATTCCTCGAATCCATGAGGAAAAAATAGGAAAGAATATAAATAAATTCTAATAAATTCAAAATTTTATAGATAGATAATAAAAACAAATTTACAACCCTTTAAATAGTGATACCAAACCTTAAAAAAATTTTAGAATCAAACTCCAACTCTAACTCCAACTCAAACTCTATAAAATTCCTAACTTACTATAAATAGTAAATTTATTATTTATAGTAAGTGTCCCATTTGGCTTAACCACATTATTCTCCTAATTTTTCTAATAACTTTTCATGTTAGATACAACTCCTAAAGCTCAAAGGATGAAGATTTATAATCAAACTAAAACTTACTATAAATAATAAAAACAAAAATAAAATGGATTTTCAACCGTCGATATGACGAAATCTGGCAAATTCGACATGGGCATCCTGGCAAAGTAGGGTTGGTTGGCTAAAGTAGCTTCTCATACCCCAAAATCATATATCTTACAATGAGTAACTCATTCCATTTTGTGAGATATACTAGTTATAATGTTCTAACAGTCCGAATCACCTCCGCCTTCGATTGGGCCTTCTCTGGCCCATCTTGGACATGAAAGTGTCCGCGACCTACTCTACATTAGTATTAGTCATAACTCATATGTATAAATAATGCATATGAGGTCGGGTTCAGGTTAGGGTTGGGTGGGGTTGTCAACATCTCAACCAAAGTCTAAACAAATCTGAAATTGATTTGGGGTTAGGTTGTGGATTTTCAGGCAAAGCTCAAGTGCAAGTCCAAACCCACCTCATCCTAATGCAACCTAAACTTTGGGTTGGGCCAATCAATTCAGGGTTGACCCAACTAGGATGCACCCCTAACTCCCAACTTATGTTTTGAGGGAACCACCTTATACACTCATAAATGAAAATGCTTTTAGTAGAGAAAATTCGATTTTGTTTTGACTTAATGGAATTTGGGGGAAAATACGAAGTTCAGAATTGTAAGTTTGATACCAATTCTATTGGTATGGATGCAATTCCGTGTTTTATATTTATAAATTTAAAATTTTCTTATAATAAGTGTTGGAACTCGTGAAAACACAGCAAAATCAAGCAAAGTAATCGCAATCGCACTAACAAACCCAACAATAAGACAATTTGAATTTTACATGGAAAAACCCTTGCAAGAATAAAACCACAATACAAAGTGATGAGTAATGCACTATGAAATCAAAATTACAAGAGATAATAGATCTTACCAATCCAAACAACGCTCGAATCTTTTTTGAAACCCTAGTTATACCCTTGAACCCTTTATAAGACCTTAGAAAGCCCTAATCCCGATTACACCCTGTATATATACTACCTAACCGAAATAGGAAACAAATTGCACACTTACATAACTCTGCGCGTGTAAGGCCCTGTATCCTAGTCCGTACCGTTCCTTAAACTTCCGCAATCCTTCCCGTCGAATTCCGGTGACCCGCGACGTATAATCGGCGTTTGTGTGTGACCCTAAGTCACATCCCCTAGATCAAAGTTGACTCAACCTGAGACTTATACCATTATGACCGCGCTATCATTGTGGTTCCAACATCGAGTCTCACACGCTGATGCAATACCCAAGCCAGGAGTTGTGGGCCCGTGTATATTTCGAGGAAACACCACGTGTTGTAAATTCCAAGAGAATCTCTACCACCTTTCACATCAATCAATCAATCACAAGTCAAGTACACAACTCATCCCCCTCTTACACAAGCCATTCCCTAAAGTCATCTCTCTCTCTCTCTCTCTCTCTCTCTCTCTCTCTCTCCACCCATCCCTTTCTTACACTCACCCATCATTTCCTTACACCCATCACCCATCACTCCACCCATCACCCATCACCTCTCTCTTACAAGACCCCCCCTCTCTCTCTCTCTCTCTCTCTCTCTCTCTCTCATTCTCTACCCATTTTTCCCAAGCACCCAAGAAGAGCAACCGTCTAAGCTAGGGAAGCTCCAAAATTTGCCAAGTGTGGCCCACTCCCTACCCCTAAATCCTCATCTCCACCCTTCAATCTTCATCATCTTCCATTAAAGAAGAAGCTTAAGAGCTAAGGAAGCCAATGGGCCAAAAAGGAGTGCAATCGGTGGATGATATTAGGATTTCCACCGTTGATTTTTATTTGAGGGCCCACTTGTGGTGGGACCCATTTTGATGGATGTGTTGTAAACCAAGAGGAGTTTATATTGGTGGAGCTCCTCCCTCACACACGCCGTCTCTCTCTCTCTCTCTCTCTCTCTCTCTCCCTCTCTTTATGATGATGTGTGTGGCCCACTTGTGATTTGGTATGTTGATCCAGACCGTCCAACAGGTGGGATGGCCTTACTGTCCACCCTGCTGGATTGTCAGTCTGGTTGGGCCATTTGGATGATGTGAAAACACTAATATTGGCTTGATTAAGAGTGGGGTGACCCACCTATCCGTGGACCACACCTTGATGTATGTGTAGCATCCATGTCGTTCGTCTAGCTGTCTAGACGAAGGGAAAATATAAATATCAGCTTGATGCATACATGTTGCCCACTGGACGTGGGACCACCATGATTTAAGTGTTTTATCCACCGTCCATCCCTGGACGGTGGGAACCCACCTCAATGTATGTTTATTCATGCCATCCGTCCGTGGATCCCATCCACGTGGCCCACCATCGTGCATGTGTGAGATCCACACCATCCAGTAAGGACGGTGGGTCCTACTGATGTAAGTGTTTTATCCGTTCGTTCGTCCTGGTGAGCCACACGTGGGACCCACTTGATGTGGAATCGGATTGGCTAGTGTACCTCACACCAGCTATGTAGTTGCTGTATTGACGTCATCAACTCTGTGGGTCCCACAAGCTGCATACTTGCTATATTGACGTTAGCAAGTTTTGTGTGTCTGATCTTGAGGTATGCGTTATATCCCAACCGTCCATCTGGATGGTGGGAACCATCCAACTATATAGTTGTTGGATTGACGTCAGCAAGTTCTGTGGGCCTGGATGTCGTATCCACACCGTCCACCCTATTTCCAGATCATTTTAAGGCGTGAGCCTCAACGGCCAGGCCCAGCTGGCGGTTAGCAGGTTCACCTGCTACTAGACCAATGTCGAGCAGTAGCTGGGCTAAGACCCACCATGATATGTGTCTCATATCCACACATGTGTGGACCTACCACACCGTGATGTATGTATGGGTCTCATCCACACCATCTAGACAGATAGGATGGTGGGACCCACTGTGATGTAAGTGTTTATCTACATCGTCCGTCTGATGGGCCCACCTTGATGTATATGTTTTAACCATACCATCCAGTCCGCTGGATGTGCGGCCCACTTGATATATGTGTTATACATCCATGTTGTTCATCTAGTGGGCCCATTTGGAAGGTGAAGGACCACCTACTGGTTGTGCAGGGCCCACCTGTTGTGAGGCCCAATGTAACACCCCATACTCTTCAGTACTCGAGTGTTACCATTTAGTATGGATACAAACATAACCTACTTAAATATTCATGTTCATTACAGTTTAAATCTGATCGTTTCAAAACAATCACCATCCATATGTTAACCCATCCATCCATTGACATTCGAGACGAACCATCACATCATCAGCACAACTCATTGTTAGGACCTTGGTCACCTCGATAGATGAATCAAACCATCAAGTAATATTTAATAAGTATATTATTTATTTATTTATTATATTATAAAATTTACACAAACATAGATAAAAAAATTATATATGTATTTTGATAATTTATTTATTATATAGAAATGTATAAAAATTGTGAGACCCGTATCCTAGCACGTACCCTTCTATAGGCTCCCACGGTCCTCCCGGTCGAATTCTGATGAACTACGACGCGTAGATAGTATTTGCGCACGACCTTAAGTGTCATCCTATAATTCCGAGTCGGCTTGACCTAAGACCTATGTCATTGCGACCGCATCGTCGCTGCGGTTCCAATGTCGCGTCTCATGCGAAAATCCGAGTTGTACATCAAAAGATATAGGTCGTGTTCTATTTGGATCGTTGATTGTGTTTTAGTGGGACCCACCTATCACAATGGCACTTTTCCCAAAGCTAGGGTGACATCACCCTAAGCCATCCATAATTACTAGTCAATGCAATAATGACCCTAGCTCATAATTACTTCCTTTTCCCCAAAACACTTATTACCTAGCTAAGAGAGAGAGAGAGAGAGAGAGAGAGAGAGAGAGAGAGAGAGAGAGAGAGAGCTATCATCATTACTCTCTCACCTTCATCTCTCTCTTCCCTTTTTCATTCTCCATTTCTACCATTGTAGCAAGACCTTGGACGTCTCAAGCTCTCCAAGATTCCTAGCCCTTTCTCACCTTAGATCCCCCATATCCTGCCATCAAAAACTCATCTCCACTGTTGAAGGAGCCTCATTGGAGCTTTGGAGCATTAGGGAGGAATAAGGAAGGTGGGTGCTTCTTCTTCTCTCTCTTTCTTTTAATTTTTATTATTTTTTTATGTTGCTGATGAGGTGTGGCCCACCTTGATGGTGATCCACGTTGTCAATGAGGGACCCACCTGGACATAATGGTGTACGCCAACTGTCCAATGGGTGTATGAACGCTGGACGAGTTTTTAGTGAAATGTGAACTGACATTGGGATGCATTAAAAGTAAGGTTTTGGGTGTGCCACTCATACAGGCCCCACCTTGATACATTAATTTAATCAAAGTCATCCATTATATTCCCCAGATTATTTTAGGCATTGAGCCGAAAAATGAAGTGAATATGATTTTCTGGGGGCCCATAGCATAGAAAACAGTGGCTGTCATTGTTAAAATCCGCTTTGATTTTTCTACACGTCAAAGCGTATCGCATATTGGGCTCATTGGGTCGATCATGAGCCGTAGAGTCCAATGGGTGCGGTGGATTCTATTAATGTAGGCCCCACCTATGAAAAACCTGTCAAATACATGTTTTTGTTTTTTTTTTTTAAATAATAAAAAGCAACAGCTGACAAGTAAGGACGCCCAGCAGTGTCCTAGGTGCTGGAAGCAGGGGTCCCAATCGTGGGCCCCACCATGATGTGTGTGGAACATCAGTAACGTGCATTTGGTGGGCCCTCCTTCTAACAGTGGGCCAACCAAGAATTAGCTGTATGCATAGCTCAGGTGGCCCACACGGCAAGTAACAGTGAGATTGAGAGTCTGCCCTTGAAATCCTTTTAGGTGTTACAGAAGTTTCAGATCATTATGAAATTTATTTTTCCTATTCATCTGGGTCTGTGTGACCTTATTAACAGAATGGATGGGAGATAAACATTATGGTGGGCCACACATGGGACCCACCTGTGAAGAGAATTGGAGTGGCTGGTGTACCGTACACCACCCATATAGAAGCTGCCTTCATAGAATGCTCCATGGGTACCACCGCCAGTTGACGTCACCAAGTTTTGTGGGGCCAACCTTGATTTTCTTTAGGCCGTCCATCTGCTCGTGTAGCACCCACCATGATGTATGGGTTTTAATCCACCCCGCATGGGCGTGGGTCCCACCTGATGTAAGTATTCTATCCACGTCATTCGTGGATCACACCATGATGTAAGTGTTGTATCTCCACGCCGTCCAACCCTGGATGGTGGAGTGGATGGGCTAGAGTACCTCGCCAGCAAGTCTGTGGCGCCCACCATGAGGTATGTTTATATCCAAACCGTCCATCAACTCCCTGGCCCATGGCTAGGGAATGAGACAGATTTAATCCCTGGTGGGCCAAGCACATGGACCCACCTATTGATGTGTTGTATATCCAGGCGCGTCCCACGCTGACAATCCAGATCATGGGATGCACCATGATATGTGTGTTTTGATCTCCACCGTCCAATGATCTGGATGGTGGAAACCACCGTGATGTAAGTGCATTATTAGCACTGTCCAGACAGCGGGACCCCCCTTCTCATGTGTTTTACCCCAGCCGTCCATAATCTAGACGGTGGGTGGTCACCTGATGTATGTGAGATGTACTCACACCGTCCAACATTAAAGATGTTTCCTTTTATTATTATTATTATTATTATTTTCTTCTTTTTCTTCTTTTTCTCTGTAGTATTACAAGAAAATTGGGATAGATTTAAATTTCACGTGGGACCTACCACGTGTACGTGGATGTATTTTATATAACACACACACACACACGTGTATGTGTATGGTGGCTCCATGTGGGACCCACCTCACCTAATATATGCCTTTATGCACTATCCATATGTCAAGACGGTGGGACCCCTTTTATGTATGAGTCTTACCCACAACATCCAAACATGGACCCCCACCCTGATGTGTGTGTTACATCCTATCCAATCATTTACATGGACCGCACGCAGCTGATTGGTTGTTGTTATGCGTCAGCAAGGGTTGTGGAGCCCACATGATGTATATGTTTCATCCTATGCCTTCTGTCCTGATTAGTGGGACCCACATATGATATATGTGTTTTATCTATGCTGTTTATCACCACTGTCCATTGCTGGACGGTGTCATGTGGGACCACCTTGATGTACGTATGCTATGTACCACACAGTCCATTAGCCAGGACAATGGGACCGCACCACAGTGTATAGGTGGTATTCGCCCCGTCCAGATACCTAGACGGTGGAAGTTCGCCGTGATGCACATGTCTCCTCCGTGCTGTCCAATGGTTGGATGGTACTGATTTACTTGGACAATGTTTGGGCAGTGCTGATCATCATACATGGGCCATGTGTGCAGTGATTCACATGTTACACCTACAACTATTGAAATGATTTTGGTGCAACCCATATGATGAGGCCCACCTTGATATATTTGTGGCCGTCCATGAGGCCCGCCTTAATGTATTTATGGCCCATCCATGAGGCCCATGTGTAGGGCCTACCTATGATATATATTAGGGCCAATGTGTAGGGACCACCTGTGATGTATATTAGGCCCGACGTGTTGTATATGAGGCCCATGTAATGAGGCCCACTTGATGCTTGTATGGCCCATGTGGTGTATTTGAGGGCCAATGAGCAGGGCCCACCTGTTATGTATTCGTGGCCTTTGTTGAGGCCTAATATGATGTTTTTATGGCCCACCTTGATATATTTATGGCCCATCCCTGATGCCCACATTGATATATTAGTGCAGCCCATTAATGCAGCTCACTTGATGTACATGAGGCCTGTTGGCGTGGCCCATTAATACGACCCACTTGATGTATATTGACCAACTGGTGCGGATCATGTGATGCGGCCCATTTGATGTATATGAGATCCAAGTATTGCGGCCCATTATGATGTATGTGAGACCCATATGACGAGGCCCGATGTGATGTAATCATGGCTCATTGCCAAGACCCACATGATGTATATGTTTGATCTGAACGGCCCAATCTGATTTATATAAGGCCCATATGATGAGGCCTATTGCGATGTATTTTTGAACCATTTGGTGAGGCCCATAGTGAGGTATATGTAGCCCTTGTATGAGGCCCGTGAATGCGGCCCACCTATTGTGTATTAGGCCTTTGTGTGAGGTCATGGGCCTACGATACTTTTGGCTCTATGTGGGACACTCCTTGGGAACAATGATAGTTAAACGACCACATTAGTGGACGATGATGGTTGAATGTCCACATTGTGACCTTCCCTTAGGCCTTGTTAGGCCCATTCTCGTCGATTCCGTTTACCGATTATCGATCCATTCCGATCGTCGTGGTTGATTGCCGATTAGCGATCGAGGCCGATTATTATGATCGATTGCCGATTCCAATTGTCGAGGCAGAGTATCGAGGTCGATTCTGATTGTCGAGGCCGATTCGGAGTGTCGATGCCGATTGTCAAGGCCAATTTAATTGCCAAGGCCGATTATTGAGATGTATATGATGTATATGCGATTTGTATTATAGGCCCATTGTGATGTGTATTCAACTCGTATTTAAGGCCCAATGTGATGTATATGAGGCCTATATGATGAGGCCCATTGTGATGCATTTTAGGGCGAGGCGATGGAGCCCATTATGATGTATGTTAGGCCCATTAGAAAGGCCCATCGTGATGTGTATTAAGCTCTTGAGTGAGGCCCATGGTGTTGTATATTTGGCCCTTGTGTGAGGCCATGGGTCCACTATATGTAAGGCTTTATACGAGCCATTCCTTGGGAAACAATGTTGGTTAAATGTCCACATTATCGTGATTGATTGTCGATGCTGGTTATTGATACTGATTATGAGTATGTGACCGTATAGCTTCACGAAACATGCCCATATGCATCATCTACATGTTTGTTATGAGATGTGGTTGACCATTGCATATGACATTGGGGAGGTTGTTATGAGACTCCTAAATAGGCGAAGGTTATCTCACATGAGCACACGGTATACGCAGGATTGATGCATGACTGGATTGTATGACTCATGCATCTTGCATTGTGTGTTGTGATTACTGTATACCCTAGTGACATCATGGCCATAGCCTCCACAGTCATATCGTGGTTGACCAGATGGGATACCAAAAATATTTGGTTCGAGCATCGGGCTGCCATAGATGGCCTAGGTAAAAATTTTTAAAACCCTCTTAGTACCAGAGGATGCCCCAATGTCAAGATCGAGTAGATACATGAGCGCCAGAGTGCCGAATACTGAGAGGCCGCGTCTCCCACTGTGTCTTGGTCAGTTGGGAGGGGGTGTGGCCTTACTCACCCGAGCGTAAGGAGTATTGGTAGGCTAAGTTTGACCAGCTCGTGAATGGGTCCGCTATCGACGTGCCGGATAGGTATTGGCAGACTATTGGTTAGGCAGATAGTGAGGTTTCTTATGCTCACTTGGACTGTGTTTCTGAAAAAAGGGTAGTGCTATTTGGAGTGTACTAAACTCTAGTAATGATCTCAGAGATGAACTGTACTGATATGTGGACTTATTGAGCAGGAGTTGCATACTCATTCATTAATTCATTCACTATCCACTAGGGCTAGTGGTGCGTAACTATTTGTTATGTATACCTTCGCAATGGTTAAGATTTTGGTTGAGGCGCACGACTAACCTGAGATCAAGATTTTACTACATCGTGTCTGACTATCCAAATTTAGGTATGGGACTGGTTTGGATAGAAGTCCCTTGTGATGGACCTCATAGCCTGCGATACTATGTACTATCATCCCGACTTCACACTCCAGCATGGTCATTCCATTCACACCGCATATTACATTACATCCGCAGCATATGACATTTTGGTTTACTGTGTTTCTGTATTTATATGGTCTAAATACGGCTGCGCTATTCGTGAACTCATTAGGAATTATATATTACATCACATCCTCGACATCTGATATTTGGCTCTTTATGACTTCTCATTTGCATAACTATTCTATATTACGTATTCTGATATTGATTGACTCATGGACTTGTCCGTATTTCCGCTTACTCAGATAATTCATGATCTTGTCAGTATTTCTTCTTATTCCGATATTGTGCGATTTATGGATTACCAATATATTCGGTATTATATGATGATGGAATTGTATTGAATACTTGGCACTTACCTTGTGCACACACTTACACCACCCTCTAAGCTTTCTATAAGCTTATGCACGATAGATACGTGCAGGTGATATTAGGTTGCAGCAACGTGGAGCTTGGAGCATGTGTCAGACTTCTGGGGCTGTAATTTTTACATATGTATTTCCCTTTCAGCATTGTATTCAAATGTTTATATTAGTGGATATGTGATGAGAATGTTACCTTTGTGATGCGGGTATACTTGTAGTTATGTTTATTATGAGTTAAATGTACATTAAAAATAATAATAATAATAAAAATCCTTCTTATGGGATCCTATGATCGGAATCTGGCGTATGGACGTTAGGAGCTGCGAACGGAATACTACGAAGGCTATCGGCACTCGATTCGGCGATCGGGATTCCTGTGAATCTGATTTTCGGCTTTGGGACGTGACAGAAGTTGGTATCAGAGCATAACTTGGGAATACCTGAAGATTAGAGAATGTTATCTCCATGTTTTTATAGATTGATTATTCCTTCTGTATATTTATGTCAATACTTCCTCTTCCCTCGCTTAATCATGCGTGATAGTAAATTTTGAGGATGAAATTTTTATTAAGAGGGGAGAGTTGTGAGACCCGTATCCTAGCATATACCGTTCCATAGGATCCCGCGGTCCTCTCAGTCGAATACCGGCAACCTACAACTCGTAGATAGCATTTGCGCATGACATTGAGTGTCATCCTGTAATTTCTAGTCGTCTTAACCTAAGATTTATGTCATTGCGACCGCATCGTCGCTGCGGTTCCAACGTCGCGTCTCATACGGTAATTCGAGTTATACATCAAAAGATATAGGTCGCGCTCTATTTGGACCGTTGATTGTGTTTTGGTGGGACCCACCTATCACAATGACACTTCTTTCAAGGATAGGGTGACATCACCCTAAGCCATCCATAATTATTAGTCAGAGTAATAATGACCCTAGCCCATAATTACTCCCTTTTCTCCAAAACACTTATTACCTAACTAAGAGAGAGAGAGAGCTATCATTATTACTCTCTCACCTTCATCTCTCTCTTCCCCTTTTCATTCTCCATTTCCACCATTGTAGCAAGACCTTGGACATCCCAAGCTCTCCAAGATTCTCAGCCCTTTCTCACCTTAGATCTCCCATATCCTGCCATCAAAAACTCATCTCCACCGTTGAAGGAGCCCCATTGGAGCTTCGGAGCATTAGGGAGGAATAAGGAAGGTGGGTGCTTCTTCTTCTCTCTCTTTCTTTTAATTTTTATTATTTTTTTGTATGTTGTTGATGAGGTGTGACCCACCATGATGGTGATCCACGTTGTCCATGAGGGACTCACCTGGACGTAATGGTGTACGCCAACCGTCTAGCGAGCGTTTGGATGCTGGACGGGTTTTCATTGAAACGTGAACCGACATTGGGATGCATTAAAAGTAAGGTTTTGGGTGTGCCACTCATACATGCCCCACCTTGATGCATTAATTTAATTCAAGCTGTCCATTCTATTCACCAGATTATTTTAGGAGTTGAGCCGAAAAATGAAGTGAATACGATTTTTTGGGGCCATAACATAGAAAACAGTGGCTGTCACCGTTAAAATCCACTCTGATTTTTCTACACGTCAAAACATATCGCATATTGGGCTCATTCGGTCGGTCATGAGCCCTAGAGTCCAATGGGTGCGGTGGATTCTATTGATGTAGGCCCCACCTATGAAAAAACTTTCAAATACATGTTTTTATTTTTATTTTTTAAAAATAATAATAAGCAACATCAGTAGAAGACGCTGCTGCTGCTGACAAGCAAGGACGCCTAGCAGCGTCCTGGGCGCTGGAAGCAGGGGCCCCAACCGTGGGCCCCACCATGATGTGTGTGGAACATCAGTACCGTGCATTTGGTGGGCCCTCCTTCTAACAGTGGGACCCTAAGAATCAGCTGTATGTATAGCTCAGGTGGCCCACATGGCAGGTAACAGTGAGATTGAGCGTCTACCCTTGAAACCCTTTTGGGTGTTACAGAAGTTTCAGATCATTATGAAATTTATTTTTCCTATTCATTAGGGTCCGTGTGACCTTGTTAACGGACTGGATGGGAGATAAAACATTATGGTGGGCCACACATGGGACCCACCTGTGAAGAGAATTGGAGTGGCTGGTGTACCGCACACCACCCATATAGAAGCTACCTTCGCAGCACGCTCCATGGGTACCACCGCCAGTTGACATCACCAAGTTCTGTGGGGCCAACCTTGATTTTCTTCAGGTTGTCCATCTACTCGTGTAGCGTCCACCATGATATATGGGTTTTAATCCACCCCGCATGGGCATGGGTCCCACCCGATGTAAGTATTCTATCCACGTCATCCGTGGATCACATCATGATGTAAGTGTTGTATCTCCACACCATCCAATCTCTGGACGATGGAGTGGATGGGCTGGAGTACCTCACCAGCAAGTCTGTGGCGCCCACCATGAGGTATGTTTATATTCAAACCGTCCATAAAATCCTTGGCCCATGGCTAGGGAATGAGACAAATTTAATCCCTGGTGGGCCACACACGTGGACCCACCTGTTGATGTGTTGTATATCCAGGCGCGTCCCATGTTGACAGTCTAGATCATGGGATGCACCATGATATGTGTGTTTTGAACGGTGGAAACCACTGTGATTTAAGTGCTTTATTAACATCGTCCAGACAGCAGGACCCCGCTTCTCATGTGTTTTACCCCAGCCATCCATAATTTGGATGGTGGGTGGTCACCTGATGTATGTGAGATGCATTCACACAGTCCAACATTAAAGATGTTTCCTTTTTATTATTATTATTATTATTATTATTATTATGTTCTTTTTTTCTTTTTTTTCTTTGTGGTATTACAGGGAAATTAGGATAGATTTAAATTTCACGTGGGACCTACCACGTGTACGTGGATGTATTTTTTATAACATACACACACACACATGTATGTGTATGGTGGCTCCATGTGGGACCCACCTCACCTAATATATGCGTTTATCCATCCTCCATATGTCAGGACAGTGGGACTCCTTTGATGTATGAGTCTTACCCACACCATCCAAACATGGACCCCCACCCCGATGTGTGTGTTATGTGCTAGCCATTCATTTATGTGGACCGCATGCAACTGATTGGCTATTGTTATACGTCAGCAAGGGCTGTGGAGCACACATGATGAATATGTTTCATCCTATGCCTTCCGTCCTGATTAGTGGGACCCACATATGATATATGTGTTTTATCCATGTTGTTTATCAGCACCGTCCATTGCTGGACGCTGTCATGTGGGGCCACCTTGATGTACGTATGCTATGTTCCACACCATCCATTGGCCAGGACAGTGGGACTGCACCACAGTGTATAGGTGGTATTGGCCCCGTCTAAATACTTGGACAGTGGAAATTCACCGTGATGCACGTGTCTCCTTCGTGCTGTCCAATGGTTAGATGGTATTGATTTACCTGGACAATGTTTGGGTAGTGCTGATCATCATACATGGGCCATGTGTGCAGTGATTCACATCTTACACCTACAACTATTGAAATGATTTTGGTGCGACCCATATGATGAGGCCCACCTTGATATATTTGTGGCCGTCCATGAGGCCCGCCTTGATGTATTTATGGCCCATCCATGAGGCCCATGTGTAGGGCCTACCTGTGATATATATTAGGGCCAATGTGCAAGGCCCACCTGTGATGTATATTAGGCCCGACGTGTTGTATATGAGGCCCATGTAATGCGGCCCACTTGATGCTTGTATGGCCCATGTGGTGTATTTGAGGGCCAATGAGCAGGGCCCACCTGTTATGTATTTATGGCCTTTGTCCAGGCCCAATATGATGTTTTTATGACCCACCTTGATATATTTATGGACCATCCCTGATGCCCACATTGATATATTAGTGCGGCCCATTGATACAGCTCACTTGATGTACATGAGGCCCGTTGGTGTGACCCATTAATACGACCCACTTGATGTATATTGACCAATTGGTGCAGACATGTGATACGGCCCATTTGATGTACATGAGGCCCATATAGTGCGGCCCATTTGATGTATATGAGATCCAAGTATTGTGGCCCATTGTGATGTATGTGAGGCCCATATGACAAGGCCCGATCTGATGTAATCATGGCTCATTGCCAAGACCCACATGATGTATATGTTTGATTCGAATGGCCCAATCTGATTTATATCAGGCCCATATGATGAGGCCTATTACGATGTATTTTCGGCCCATTTGGTGAGGCCCATAGTGAGGTATATGTAGCCCTTGTATGAGGCCCGTGGATGCGGCCCACCAGTTGTGTATTAGGCCCTTGTGTGAGGTCATGGGCTTACGATATGTTTAGCTCTATGTGAGCCACTCCTTAGGAACAATGATGGTTAAACGACCACATTGATGGGCGATAATGGTTGAATGTCCACATTGCGACCTTTTCTTAGGCCTTGTTAGGCCCATTCTCACCGATTCCATTTACTGATTATCGATCCATTCCGATCATCGTGATTGATTACCAATTAGTGATCGAGGCTGATTATTATGACCGATTGCCGATTCCAATTATCGCGGCCGAGTATCGAGGTCGATTCCAATTGTCGAGGTCGAGTATCGAGGTCGATTCCGAGTGTCGATGCCGATTGTCGAGGCCAATTTCGATTACCAAGGTTGATTGTCGAGATGTATATGATATATATGCGATCTATATAATAGGCCCATTGTGATGTGTATTCAGCCTGTATTTAAGGCCTAATGTGATGTATATGAGGCCTATATGATAAGGCCCATTGTGATGCATTTGAGGGCCAGGCGATGGAGCCCATTATGATGTATGTTAGGCCCATTAGAAAGGCCCATCATGATGTGTATTAAGCTCTTGAGTGAGGCCCATGGTGTTATATATTTAGCTCTTATGTGAGGCCATGGGTCTACTATATGTTAGGCTCTATGCGAGCCATTCCTTGGGGAACAATGTTGGTTAAATGTCCACATTATTGTGGTTGATTGTCGATGTCAGTTATTGATACTGATTATGAGTATGTGACCGCATAACATCATGATACATGTCCATACGCATCATCTGCATGTTTGTTACGAGATGTGGTTGACCATTGTATATGACATTGGGGAGGTTGTTATGAGACTCCTAAATAGGCAGAGGTTATCTCACATGAGCTCACGGTATGCGTAGGATTGATGCATGACTGGATTGTATGACTCATGCATCATGCATTGTGTGTTGTGATTACCGTACGCCCTAGTGACATTAGGGCCATCGCCTCCACAGTCATATCGTGGATGGCTAAATGGGACATCGAAAATGTTTAGTTCAAGCATCGGGCTGCATAGATGGGCCTGAGTGAAAATTCCTAAAACCCTCTTAGTACCAGAGGATGCCCTAATGTCAAGACCGAGTGATACATGAGCGCCTGAGTGTCAAATACTAGGAGGCCGCATCTTTCACTATGTCGTGGTCGGTTAGGAGGGGGTATGGCCTTACCCGCCCGAGCGTAGGGGGCATTGGTAGGTTGAGTTTGACCAGCTCGTGAATGAGTCCGCTATCGATGTGCCAGATAAGTATTGGCACACTATTGGTCAGGCGGATAGTGAGGTTTCTTATGCTCACTTGGACTGTGCTGCTGAGAGAGGGGCAATGTCATTTAGAATGTACTAAACTCTGGTGATGATCCCAGAGATGAACTGTACTGATATGTGGACTTATTGAGCAGAAGTTGCACACTCATTCATTTATTCATTCACTATCCACTCAGGCTGGTGGTGCGCAACTATTTGTTACGTGTACCTTTGCAATGGCTAAGATTTCGATTGGGGCGCGCGACTAACATGAGATCAAGAGTTTACCACATCGTGTCTGACTATCCAAATTTAGGTATGGAACTGGTTTGGATAGAAGTCCCTTATAATGGACCCCATAGCCTGAGATACTACATACTATCATCCCGACTTCACATTCTAATATGGTCATTCCATTCGCAACGCATATTGTATTACATCCGCAGCATATAACATTTTGATTTACTGTGTTTCTGTATTTATATGGTCTAAATATGGCTACAACTATTCATGAACTCATTAAGAATTATATATTGTATCGCATCCTCGGCATTTGATATTTGGCTCTTTATGACTTCTTATTTGCATAGCTATTCTATATTGCGTATTCTGATATTGATTGACTCATGGACTTGTCCGTATTTCTGTTTACTTTGATAATTCATGATATTGTCAGTATTTCTTCTTATTTCGATATTGTGCGATTTATGGATTACTAGTATTTCTGGTATTATATGATAATGGCATTGTATTGAATACTTGACAATTACCTTGTGCACACACTTACACCACCATCTAAGCTTTCTATAAGCTTATGCACGATAGATGCGTGCAGGTGATATTAGGTTGCAACAGTACGAAGCTTGGAGCATGTGTCTGACTTCTGGGGCTTTAATTTTTACATATGTATTTCCCTTTCAGCATTGTATTCAAATGTTTATATTAGTAGATATGTGATGAGGATGTTGCCTTTGTGATTCGGGTATTCCTGTAGTTATGTTTATTACGAGTTAAATGTACATTGAAAAAAATAAAAATAAAAATAAAAATCCTCTTTGTGGGATCCCAGGATCGAAATCTGGCATATAGATGCAAGGAGCCGAGAATGGGATACTATGGAGGCTGTCGACAATAGATTCGACGATCAGGATTCTGTGAATCCTATTTCTGGATTTGGGACGTGACAAAAATGCATTGTAATAGAGGGATACGTATATATTTAATGTATATAAAATATTATGAAAATAATATTATATTAACTAAATATAATGGATAATAATTTTACAATATATAATTGAATTATAAATATTAATGTAGTATTAAATATCTTTTATACATATGTATACAAAAATTATTAGATATTTTAATAAAATTGTACATTATTTAACAATGTGATTTTAAATATGATATTGTTCAATTTTCAATTCATATATATATATATATATATAATATGATATTATATATTATGAATTATATAATAATAAATATGTGATCAATAGTATGTATATAGTAGTATGTTAATATTAAGATTATGTTTATATGGGTATGAGATTTTAATCATTGTAATTATAAGTAATATACAATAGTAATAAAATTTATATTAATATTAGTAGTGGTTAGTAATATGTGATGAAAGCCTTACAAATGATTCACTAGGACTTTTTAACCGTTGACGTTCAAACTCGGGATGACACGATCGTTGGATCGACGTGGATCCATAAACAGGACCGCAAATCAAGTTGTGGGCCCCATCTAAGCATTTCATCAGCTCGATCTCCGATCACAGGCCCTACTTGATACCTCCAAGCGAAATAGACGAACCCCATGCACATGTTACATGTGTATAGCTGGTGCACACTCGCTGTGCACCGGATCTATCAGTCGGGTCAAGGATTGCTTACCCAACGTATGCCAAAAAAAGGAGAGATTTTCTCTTTACCGCTACTCCCACCAATGAGTGTTTTTAAAAAATGGAGGGTGTCCGTTTGTTGGAAACGTGACCCACCATCGTGCCCACGTGCACGATCTGGGTCGTCTATATTTTTCGCAGCGTGGCTCTAACGAGAACCATGTCCTCCATATGCATCTTGCGACCACACGTGCACACAATCCTTGGTGCAAACAGGTCCCACAAGCACACCACGTTTCCGAAAATGGAAATTGTTCTCCTTGCCACAGTGACAATCCGTGTGAGGGGGAAATCCTCTAACCTCGACCATTCGTTTGGGAAAATCTCAGCCATCTATCTTGCTTAGGGCTTTCCAAATGAAACCGTGGCTAGTTTCGGTTTTTACCCACCATATTTGAAGGCAGTTTCGGCTAGAGAAAATATAGACTATTTGCTATTGATCTAACGATCTAGGAAGGGTTAGGGGATGCATTAAAGGGCGCAAGGATCAGGAGTTGGGCACTCCTCCATTTTCGCAACCGCAACTAAGAAATTGGTCATTTCCCTTCTTTATTCGAACCCACCACCCAAACTCTCCTAAAGCTTCGAAAGAGCTTACCCATGAGCTTCCTAGGGTCCATACAAACAGTCTCACGCTGTCATATTAAAGGAAGAAGCAGTGGGAGGGAATCTGCCATGAACGTCAATCGTCTTCCCTGCCGTTTCAAACCGAGTCAGACTCTGTTCGGACATGCTGTTTTTTGAGCTCTCACTGTCTGGTGATGTCCCTGGTGTGGGAAGAAAGAGAGGGAGGGAGATAGGAATAGAAGGGAGAAAGAAAAGAGAAAGGAGAGAAGAGAGAAGAGAGTTGGCTCAACCGATGTCATCTGAGTTGGGTTTTCACTATCTTCTGGCTGAGGCTCATCACAGCACAGCTGCAACCTGTAGCACTAGTTCTGCTAGACCTCCAAGCCATCAAGGTGGCACTAGTCCTTTGCACATCCAGGGAGAGAGGAGCCAAGGGAAGTGTTGTCATGCCAACCGCTCAAGCTACCCCGACCCGGGGCGAGTTAAGGTGGTCTAGCAAGGTTCAGGCTCGAGCTCGGCGTTCAGAGTTGTCTGGCGGACCCATTGTGGCTGTTGGGACTGCTTCGGGGATGCCGAACCACCCAAACCACCCCTATGGTCACTTCCTCAGGTAATCACCTCCAATTAAGCCTTAGTGAGCTGAGTCGACTCGGTGGTCGACTCTCCGTACTCAGGGCATTTCTTGATGAGTTGGGACCCTTTGGTTGCCAAAAACCAAGGTTTCTTTCCCCTTACTGTAATGATGGTTGGTCCATGTTAGACAAAAATGCACTGATCAATACATTACTCACATCACAGTGGGCCGCACCTGAGTTGTAACTTAGTAGGCCACACCATGAATACAACGGGCCGCACCTGAGTTGTGACTCAGTGGGCCACACCACATAACACAGCGGGCAGCAACGGCTGGGCCAAAACAGGCCTAGCCCAGTCTTTGGGCCACCATGGGACAACAACCACTGGGCCAAACTGTGCCAAACCCAGGCCCAGTTTCAGGCTGCAGTTGGGCAGCAAATGCTTGGCCGAACCGGGCTGAGTTCAGGCCCAGTCTTAGTTCCTAGTGTTGGGCCACAACTGTTGGGCTTGATCAAGTTTGGTGCAGGCCCAGATTCCACTTGGGGGTAATCTTCATAAACCTCACCCACTTGTGATGGTTTAGATAACTAGGAGCCTTGAAAATTATCATTAGACACTATTAATTCCACTACTTAATTGTTAGCATCAATATTAACATTAAGGTTACTCTCATTTTGTTATTAGTAGATTAATTATTATAATATTATTGTTGATAGTATTAACTAATAATTATTGCTTATCATTACTTTATTTCTAATATTATTATAAATTTATTTATATGAATTAGATTTCTAACTATAAACCGAAGCCTAAAAGTAGAATAGTGGATGAAACTCTAAGTCTAAGTAATCTAAACCATTAGTAAATGATCCGTACTTATCATAGGCAAGAAAATAAAATAATATCATTACTAATTACTAGTGTATTTTTTTATTTTTTTTTGGTCATTCTTAAATATTATCATAATGGTAAATCATAATATTAATTATCATCATAATAATTACCATTAACATGTTACATTAATGTTGGTTACTATAAATGAAATTCCCATTAATGATATTAGCATGGTAACCATCACTTGAAAATATTATCTTTAATAATAGGTAATACTATTTTATTACAATTTTAATACTAATTATTACCATGATCACAAATAATAACATTAAATTGTAACTAACCATATTATTATATTGTATTTAAGGTGCACATAAATCATAAGTTCTACTCTTAGAACTAAACCCTATGATGAAAACCCTAAGTCCTATATCAAAACCCTAAAAGCCTAAGTAATCCAAACCCTAGGTTAAGACCCTAACCCTAAATAGTGTGTGAGCTTGGATCTAATTGTATAATTTTACAATTGATGGTAGGAATTAATTCCAAGGGAACATGCATTGCGTAATGATGGTGCAAGCGATTCAAAGATAAGGTGATGACTTTTTTCCTTGAGCTTTTCATCTCTAAATTAGACTAAGGATAGCTTTTAAAATTGATTATGAATGATGTCTTAGAGCTTAATTAATTATATGATTTGTTTACTTAGATATATGTTTAAGAATTGATCATGAATATCAAACACATATGCTAGACCTTGATTTATTTAATTGTTCTTGAACTGTATTTACACTTGTACTTAGGTTGTACTCTATTAGGATGGTATCGTAATTTGATACTTGATCTCTATGCTAGTTGGATATGCTATTGTACTGTTTGCAAGACATATGTGAATCGAAAATCTCTCTAGTTGTGAGGTGGACCTCTATTTAAGAAAAAGAGTCTGTATTCAGGGTGTAATAAGACTGATTGTGCTAGGAATAAACCCTTAACATGGAGGTTATGTTAGTGATAATTTTATTCATGGGACTTACCATCTATAGGATTTTAGGATGAACCGTTTGACGTTTTATTACCATTGTTTATTCGTGTTTAAGGCAGGCCTACCGACTCCTTTTTAATCGTTGTATTTTAGTATTTTTTATAGTCATTTCCACTTGACATACGATGGTAGTTTTTCATAGATTGAGAATTGATTAACCACGTGTTGATAGGTTTTATACACACCCTAAGGCGGTAGACTCATGGACTAGGGATGGTGGTCATGGGACACTATGCCCGAGCCGTCAGCCTATGCTACTGACGGCCCCTGTAGTGACCTTGAGTTTTACTAAATCGACTGATTGTAACTAGACTAATAATGGTTTGGCTAATCATGCATACATGGCATAGACCAACGTTTATCGCTAATGTACGTGATGTACGATAGGCAGTCGTTATGTGGTATGTGATGTACACACGTGATGTGCTTCGCTAATGGTCAGCCTCTGTCCAACTGGATGAGCATTCCTAGGTCGATAATTACATGGGTGACGAACCCATTGTCCTCACTGATGAGCATCCTCAGGGCGATGATTACATTCATGCATCCATGCATATAATAAGATTGCATTTATTATGTAAGACCTATATTCTAGCCCGAATCATTTCGTAGGCTTCCGCGGTCCTCCCGGTCGAATTTCGGCAACCTTCGACTTTTAATCGATATTTGTGCGCGACCCTGATTAGTATGCCGTCAACCCGTATCGACTCAATCCAAGACCTTTACCATAGTGACCACGCCGTCGTTGCGGTTCCGATGCCGCGACTCGCGCGCCGAGGCGATACCCTAGTCAGGAGTTGTGGGCCAACGTTCAGTGCGAGGAAGACGCCGCACGTTGCAAATCCCGAGAAAAGAATCTCTACCCAACATCACATCAATCACATCAATCAAATCACTCACTCATACCTCTCCCACCAACTAATTAAAGCAACCCATGCTTAACCTTTTCCTCTTATCCTAAAAGTCAAAGAGACCCATATTTCCCATGCCTTATCTCTTACACGCCACTCCTCCCTCTCTCCCACCCCATCACTCACCCATCTCTCTCTTTCAATCTCTCATCTCTCCCTCATTCTCTCCATGGGAGTAACTCATATCCATGGTTTCTATGGGAGATAGTAGTGTGGCCCACCTTTCTACCACCCGATCCCACCATCTTAAGCCCATCTCAACCGTTGAAATTGTCCATTTGGGACTCCATCATACATTGGTGGAAGAAGGAATGAGAGATCTCGAAGTGGGTGCTTCTTTCTCTCTTTCTCCCTCTCTTTTTCCTTTGTTTTGTGGGTGCTTTTATTTGTTGTTTGAGGGCCCACATATGTGGGACCCATCTTGATATATGTATTATGTAGGGAGGGCCCATAGTGGCGGGGTCCCTCCCATCTCCGCGATTCTCTCTTCTCTCTCTCTCTCTCTACCCCGTTGATGGCCCACCCATGATGCTTGAGTCTTATCCAAGCAGTCCATTTGTTTGGACGTGGACCCCACCATGTCAGCGAGCGGGGCCCACCTCGTATTGATGTATGTGTCCTCCCTGTCCAAGGACTGGATGGTGGGAGATGGACCGGTTGGGCTGCCGTACACCAGCTGTGTAGCTGCTGTATTAGCGTCAACACTATGTGGGTCCCGCTGATGTATGCGCTTCATCCAAACGTCCATCTTCTTTGCATGATCACGGGCCCACCTTGACATTTGGGACGTCCAGATCGTCCAACAGCATGCATTACTGGAGGGTGGGGTACATGTCAGCTGACCCAAACGGTGGGCCATCTCCACGTGGGTCTCAACCGTGTTGCATGTGCTTAAATCAGTATCGTCCATTCATTTTTTTTATCTTATTATATTATATTTTATTTTATTTCTGATGGTCCAGTAGATGGCAACTGCAGCTGCTTATTGATGTAGCAAGCTTTGTGGGCCCCATCATGAAGAAAGGGTTTTATCTGCACCGTCCACCCACCCTCTGCTGCTATGCAGCCCACCATGATGTATGTTTGTATTTGCACCATCCAGTTGCTGGACGGTGCCGTGTAGGCCCCACCTGATCATCCCGTCCACCCACCCTCTGCTGCTATGCAGCCCACCATGATGTATGTTTACATTTGCACCGTCCAGTTGCTGGACGGTGCCTTGTAGGCCCCACCTGATCATCCAGATCGTCCACCTGGTGGGCCTTCACCATAACGTAAGTGTTTTATCCCTACCGTTCATCTGTCCTAGACGAGCAGGGCCCACCATGAGTTTATGTGCGATTCCACACCGTCCAGACAGTGCTGGACGGTGCTGGATCTAGTTGAACAGGTGTCACGTGGGGCCCTGATATGAGGTATGTTATGTGTCCACACGTCCATTCATCTGCACGGTGGGCCCAACGTGTACCGTACATCAGCTATGCAGCTGCTGTATTGGCGTAACTAGCTCTGTGGGTCCCATCAGTTTCATCCACACGGTCTTGGACGTTGGGACCCACCTACCACGTGTAGGGTCTGTTTTGAGTTGGATGTGAGGCCCCCTTGATATATGTGTTTCATCCCTGCCGTCCAGATAGGCTGGACGGTAGGTTCGCCTAATGAAGGCATGGCTCCCACCTGCCACGAGTGGGGCCAGCCATGATTTATGTGTTAATCACACCGTCCATTATCAGGACGGTGGAGACCTCCTTAGTGTATGTGTTTTACAACCTCCCCTGTCCATTTGTTCAGGGCGTTGGCCCACCCCACACGTTTGGCACGTGTGGGGGTGTGACCCACCTTGATGTATATGTTTTATATCCACACCGTCCGTCCCTGGACGGTGTGCGTAGCACGCCCAGGTTGTATGTTTTGTATCACGCGGTCCATATATGGAAAGGCCCACCATGATTTATGTATTTTATCAACTCTGTCCATCGGTTTTGACAGATGTGGGCCCACCCCACATGTGTTGTATGTGTGAAGGGTGGGGCCCACCTTGCTTGTAGATGTGTTGCATTCAACACTGTCCATTGGAGTCGACTATGGTGTATAAGCGCTATCCACACCTCCCATAGGTCCCACATGCTATGATCCTGACCGTCCAGATCGTGTGGGACCCACCAGATTAGCCACTGATAGGTGGGCCCTGTAGTGACATCACCAAGTTCTCTGGAACCCACCGCGAATATGTTTCAATCCAGCTATTCGTCTGTGTGGAAATCCCACATGTGATGTATGTGTTATGCTACCATAATATATGTATTTCGTCATCCGTGGCCCACCCCACACGTGTGGGTGAGACCCACATTAATATATCTACACCGACCAGATCCTCTGGACGGTGGCAACCCACCTTGTGTGTGTGTATACACTGTCCAGGGACAGTGGCTGCACGTTTTCAAAAATAAAAAATAAAAATAAAATAAAATAATGATAATGATAATAAATACATATATGCACGTGTGTGGTGGGCCCATGTGGGCCTCATGTGGGACCCACCTAGATGTATTTGTTATATCCAAACCGCCTGTCCGTTCGGAGACGATGGGGCTCGCTGTTGTCCCATGACAACACGTTATGTGACCCCTCCATGATGTATGTGTTGTATCAAACTGTCCATCCATTGTGGACCCACCTTATATGCATTTTGCCCAAGCTGTCCACCCGTTTTGCCAGCGTGGGCACCACCATGGTTTATTTATTTCATCCACACCGTCCAGATTGTGCTGGACGGTGCTAGACAATGTTTGGATAGTGCTGATTCGCTTGGATAATGTTTGGACGTGCTGATTTTGAACAGGCAATGTTTGGATGGTGCTGATTTACTTGGACATGTGCACCACCATGAAGCAGTGCTTCATCTGCACCATTTATCTGTGGCCCCTGCTAGATGTATGTGTTGCATCTGCACACTGTCCATCCAGGATGGGGCCAACTTTGATGATATGTTGTATATCCACATCATCCAGACCTTGGATGGTGGGGATTGGATTGACTGGCGTACCTCACTTCCGCTATGTAGCTGTTGTATCACATTAGCAAGTCCTGAGGGCCACCGTAATGTATTTGTTTCATGGCCCATTGATATGGCCCACCTGGTGTTTATGAGGCCCATTATAATGTATTTGAGGACCATGGGTCATGGCCCATGGTGATGTATGTTAGGCCCGTGTATTCGACCCATTGTGATGTATATTAGACCCTTATATGAAGTCGTGGGCCCACTGTATGCTCGGCCCTATGAGGGCCACTTCTTGGGAGCAATGTCGGTTAAATGGCCATATTGATGGGCAATGATAGTTTAATGTCCACATTGTGACCTTCCATTAGGCCATGATTAGGCCCATTCTTACCGACTCCGATCGACGTGACCAATTGTCGATTGACGTGGCCGATTGCCGATTCTGTTTATCGTGGCCGATTGACCGATTACCAATCAATGCCGATTATCGTGACCTACCAATCAAGGCCAATTATCGTGACCGATTACCAATCGAGGCCGATTATCGTGACCGATTACCGATCGTGGCCGTTTGTCGATTCTGTTTATCGTGGCCGATTGACCGATTACCAATCAAGGCCGATTATCGTGACCGATTACCAATCGAGGCCGATTATGGTGACCGATTACCGATCGTGGCCGATTATCGATTGACGTGGCCGATTGCCGACTCTGCTGGTCGTGGCCAATTGACCGATTATCTATCAAGGCCGATTATCGTGACCGATTACCGATCGTGGCCGATTATCGATTGACGTGGCCGATTGCCGACTCTGCTTGTCATGGCCAATTGACCGATTATTGATCGAGGCTGATTACCAATTGTGGCCAATTGTCGATTGACGTGGCCGATTGCCGATTCTGCTTGTCATGGCTTATTGACCGATTCTGATTATCGAGGCCGATTATCGATCGAGGCCAATTATCGTGACCAATTGTCGTGGCTGATCGCCGATTCTGATTGCCGAGGCCCAATGTGATGTATAAGCGACCCGTATTTGAGGCCCGTTGTGATGTGTATCCAGCCCGTGTTTAAGGCCCAACGTGAGGTATATGAGGCTTATGTGATGAGGCCCACTGTGATGCATTTGAGGGCTAGGTGATGGAACCCATTATAATGTATGTTAGGCCCATGTGAAAGGCCCATCGTGATGTATATTAAACTCTTGAGTGAGGCCCATGGTGTTGTATATTTAGCCCTTGTGTGCGGCTATGAGTCCACTATATGTTAGGCTTTATGTGGGCCGTTCCTCGGGGAACAATGTGGTTAAATGTCCACGTTGTCGATGTCGATTGCAATGCTTGCTATTGATATCGATTATGAGTATGTGACTGCAAAGCATCATGATATGTGCCCATACGCATTATCTGCATGTCTGTTATAAGATATGATTGACCATTGCATATGTTATAGTGTTGGTTGTTATGAGACTCCCTAATAGGTGGAGATTGTCTCACATGAGCGCACGATATGCGCAAGATTGATGCATGATTGGATTGTATGACTCATGCATCTTATATTGTGTGTTGTGATTACTATATGCCCTAGTGACATCAGGGTCGTAGCCTCCACAGACATATCGTGGATGATCAGATGGGATACCGAAAATCTGTTCTACATGGGGTGCTATAGATATCCTTGGGTGAAAGTTCCTAAACCCTCTTGGTTCCAGAGGTTACTCCAACGTCTAGACCGATTGGGTAGATGAGCACCGAGTGCCGATTACCAGATGGCTGCGCTCTCCACTCTGTCGTGGTCGGTTGGAAGGGGGTGCGGCCTTACCTGCCCGAGAGGAGGGGACAATGCTAGGCTGAGTCTGACCAACTCGAGGAATGGGTCCGCTATTGACAAGTCAGGCCCGATATTGGCAGGCGGATAGTGAGGTCTCTTCCACTCACCTTGTTGCGCGCGATGGGGCGACAATCTGGTTTGGAGTGTAATAGACCCCGGTGATTTTTCAGAGAGGAACCATACTGATATGTGGACTTATCGAGTAGGAGTTGCATGTTCATTCATTCATTTATTCACTATCCACTCGGGCTAGTGGTGCGCAACTAATTTTTATGTACCTTCGTTATGACAAGGATTTCGGTTGGACGTACGACCAACCTGAGATCAGGAGTTTACCATGTTGAGTCTGACTATCTAAATTTAGGTATGAGACTGGTTTGGATAGAAGTCCATTATGGCGGACCCCGTAGCCTGCGATACTACGTACTATCATCCCAACTTCACACTCCAGTATGGTCATTTCATTCGCATCGCATATTGCATTACATCCGCAGGCATATGACATTTTGGGTTGCCATGTTTCTGTATTTATATGGCTTAGACAGACTTAGCAGGATTTGTATATTGCATTACATCCTCAGCATCTGATATTTGGCTCTTTATGACTCCTTAGTGCATAGCCGTTTTATATTGCGTATTCTGATATTGATTGACTTATGAACTTATCCATACTTCCGCTTACTCTGTCATTGTATGATTTATGATCTTGTCAGTATTTCTGCTTATTCCGAAAATGTACGATTTATGAATTATCAGTAATTTCGGTATTGTATGATGATGGTATTGTATTGAATACCTGACACTTACTTTGTGCACACACTTACACCACCCTCTAAGCTTTATACAAGCTTATGCCCGATAGATGCATGCAGGTGATGTTAGGCTGCAGCAGTGTTGAGCTTGGAGCGTGTGGTGGTCTTCTGGAGCTTGATTCTCTATTTATGTATTTTCCTTTCAGTATTGTATTCAAATGATTATATTGGTGGATATGTGATGACGATGTTGCCGTTGTGAATTGGATAATCTTGTGGTTATGCTTATTACTAGTTAAATATACAAAAAAAAAATCCTCCTTGTAGGATCCCAGGATCGGAATCTGGCATATGAATGCTAGGAGCCGAGAATGGGGTACTACGGAGGCTGTCGGCACCGGATTCGGTGATCGAAATTCCTATGAATCTGATTTCCGGGTTTGGGGCGTGACATACTATGTTTTGGTTGCCTAGATGTTTTATACTATACTTGTCTGAGGCGGCGGTGTGTAATCTTGAGGGAAATTCACACTGAGTTGGTCACTCATCCATTAAATATACAATTGGGTAACATAGGTGGCTTAACTAATTTTCAGGTTTAGGTTGATGAGGAGCCGGGTATAAGTGCGAGGGATGCACGGCTGTATTGCTAAGAGGAGCTACGCGATCTTGCGACTTTCGCTTATATATATATATATATATATATATATATATATATATATATATATATATTTCTCATGTATGTAAATCTTGTAATTGTTAATATATAGACATTGGTTTGTATAAGTCATTATGGGCAACCTCTTATGTATTCTAAATAAAAACGTAAATTTTCCTTTATGCTGTCTTGTCCATTCTATGCTTATCTGCTAACTCTGATAAAAGAAAAATATATATATATGGAGTTCGAGTCTTTTTAGGTTAACACTCAAGTTTTGGGAAATGAGTCATATACTCGGGTCCTAAAAACATGAGGCATTACACCGAATGTGATGTATTTGAGGCCCAGATAGTGAGGCCCATTATAATGTATTTAAGGCCCAGATGGTGAGGCCCATTATAATGTATTTGAGGCCCATGGGTGAGGCCCTATGTGATGTATATGAGGCCCATGAGTGAGGCCTAATGTGATGCATGTGAGGCCTTTGTATGGGGCCCAATGTGATGTATGTGAGACCCTTACATGAGGCCCAACATGATGTGTGTGAGGCCCAATGTGATGTATATGAGGCCCATTGTGATGTGTGATTTCATCGTGATGTATGTAATGATGTTTATGATGTCCATTCATTTTCTTAGTTGATTCTAAATGGGTCATGCCTTAGGAGCAATGATGGTTTAATGTCTATGTTATGAGGGCAATGATGGTTAAATGTCCACATTGTAACTCTCCCTAGGGCTCGTTGTTAGGACCATTCTCATCTCCCCTTAGTGGACTAAACCAAACTGTTGGGCTCCCATGATCGTTAGGCTCATTCTTGATATGAGTAGGCTATTTAGGCCCATCTTTGATATGAGGAGAGTACATCATCATCATATAACATGCTTAGTATAGCTTCACGATCCATGCCCATGCACATCATATGTATGCTTGATATGAAGAGTAATTGATCATAACACATGTTATTAGGTGGATTATTATGAGACTCCCTAATTGGAGGAGTTGCCCCCATGAGCGCGCGGTACGCGAAGAATTTGTTGCATGACTGATAGTATGATTCATGCATCTCGCAATTGTATGACATGATTACTGTACGCCTTAGCGATATCAGGGTCGTAGCCTCCACAGGTATACCGTGGATGGCAGGATTGGACACCAAAAATCTTTTCTCTACATGGGCTGTCATAGATGTCCTTGGGTGAAATGTCCTAAACTCTTATGGTACCAGGAAGTTACTTTAATATCTAGATCAAGTGGATGCATGAGTGCTAAGTGTCAAGTGCCAAGTGCCAAATAGTAGGAGGCCGCGCTTCTTACTGTTTCATGATCGGTTGGAAGGGGGTGTGGCCTTACTCGCCTGAGAGGAGGGGCAAAGCTAGGTTGAGTTTGACCAGCTCGAGGAATGAGTTCTCTATCGACGAGCCAATCCCGATATTGGTAAGCAGATAATGATTTCTATTCCACTAACCTTGTTGCGCGCGGTAGTGCGACAATCTGGTTTGCAGTGTACTAGACTCCGGTGATATCCCAGAGATGAGCTGTATTGATATATAGATTCTAGCTGAGGACTGGTGTGCTTGTGTTGCATCTTGCGTATGATATTTAGCCAAGTAGGCCTTGCATCGCATAGCCTTGATATGGCTGATAGCATTCATGCCTTGCATCGCATATATAGCTTTGGTACAACTAATGGTATTCATGGACTTACCAGCATTTCTGCATTACTCTGATATTATATATTTGCATTTCTACCGTGCACACACACTTTCACCACCTTCTAAGCTTTCTATAAGCTTGCACGACCATTGCGTGAAGTGACGTTAGGCCATAGCTGAGCAGGAGCAAGAGCGTCTTGCAGAGCTTCTGGAGTTTTGTCATTTTTATTGTTGAAGTCAAAATTTGGGTGACTCTCCCCTCCGTCTCTCGAAATTTGAATCTCTTCAACGTCTTGAACCTGCATAACCAGAATGGGCAAAGGTGACCCTGGCTAAGCCGGTGGACCCTCCGATGCCTAAGTCAGTTCAAGGGAATCTGGATCTGAGTGGAGAGTAGAGGAGAGTGAAAGATGTTGCGTACTTGTAGTAGTAGGGTCCCAATGTATTTATACCAGGCTATTGGACGGTCCAAGTCCGTTATTGTCAGTACGATTTACTCAATTAGCAGGATACCTAGATCGTGGAGATATTATGCGTAATATGTGGATCGTGTAGCGTATCAGATGGATATGGCGTATCAGCGAGCGAAGTAACCGGCCACGTTGGGTTATGGCGGTTTCTCAATTTGGCAGGAGTACCCACCTTCATATGCCGACTCGGCTCGATTGGTGGTCGTAAGGCCAACTGGCCTTAGCTTATTAACTTACCAAATAGGGACACTTCCTCAGTATGAGCCGAGTTTAAGGCTTCCGATCAGAATGCAGAAATCGTCTAACCCGCAGCCCTGAGGCGAAAGAACTTTCTCATTGTACGACTCTTTCGAGGACGATTACTTCAGGTCGGACAAGCATGAGCCTCGAATGCCCACACACTTAGTCAAATTCACTTAGCGCTTACTCTCGAATCTCTTAGGGACTCAGATCTTTCCATAACAGAAGCCCCCTAGTCTTTAAGTTCACTTATAAACTCGGAGAGTAAGCATGCAGAGGATCTCCTGCCCATACTAGAGTAATAATGATTTTCAAATTCGAAGCGTCATATCTCGGGATTTCATGCCTACAAGCTTCTCTCAGGCAGACACGTGGCGACAGTTACGATTCCGAATAACCATTAGCCTATGAAGAGTTGCCACGTAAGCCCGATGAAGAGTAAATGCGACGGCTCCCTCTGCTCGCAACATTTCGTATATCGGAACACGCTGTCCGATGTCAGAACCGTAATGTCCGGTGAGAGATTGTCCAATGAAAGAGGGCCACGTGTGTTTGGGAATCGGCTCACGACGATTTGGCTGTGACCATTATTGCTTGCCATTAATGCCAAGATTCCTGTAGCTTATATAAACAGCTTTTGGATCTGCTCTTTACACTTGCATTCCGAATTTGGACAATTACCAGAAATCGCTTCTATTGCAAATCGCTCTTTACACTTAGCCAGGGTCACTTTTGCCCATTCTGGTTATGCAGGTTCAGGACATTGAAGATATTCAAATTTCAGGAGATGGAGGGGAGAGTCATCCAGATTTTGACTTCAACAATTATCATTTTATTTCTCTTTATATACATTGTACTCAAGTTTTGATCATAGTTTTTGTGATGGTGTTCTCGTTATTGTTCGTGAGTTATGCTTATAGTTATTTAAATTATGAATCAAATTCATGTTGAAAATCCTCCTTGTATGATCACAGGATCGGAACCTAGTATATGGGTGTCGGGAGCCAAGAATGGGGTATTACGAAGGCTATCGGCGCCAGATTCGGCGATCAAGAATTTTGTGATTCCGGTTTCCAAGTTTAGGACGTGACAACATGCGCACTTGATCGGACCTTTAATGACATTGACAGATATCAAAGATCAGTCGATGACATCGAAGATCCTTCGATGCAAGTAGCAACTTCCAAGACTGTCCAACAATCAAATTTGATTTTTTTAGATTTTCTTGATGGGATCAATCAGTCTGTCAATGGCATCGACAGACCCTATTACAAACATATTTAAGACAATAATTTGTTCTTCAATTTAGTGATTGGTGCTTGTGTTTGGGATCGTGTTTGCTCTATTGATTTTCTGCTATCTTTTCTACTGTTTATATGTATGATAAATTTATTCATGGTGAATAGGGTTCGGTGAGGCAATATGAGGGGACCCATGGTGTATCCCATCGAAGATGATAGTCCTTAATATGTCCATAACTTCATTCATATGGGATTGGACCTAGGCTATCTAATTAAAGTCTAAAAAATGTAAAAGGGTCCCCTATATACCTTCTGGCTAGTCCATAGGCTCCGCGGATGTGCACTGTCCATACGTGTAAACCATAATTGGATTCCTGGTTAGTTTCCTCTTATTTAGAAAGCTTTATTTAATGAGTTGCGGAATCCTAGATAACTAGAAGGTTTCTCTCTTAGACTAACTTAGAATCCTAGATAACTAGAAGGTTTCTCTCTTAGACTATAGTTGTTTTAGGAGATCAGCGGGTAGAATTCACTGTTCACAAGGTATGGTAGTTCTTCTGGGATTTCAATATTTGGGGAATTTCTTTTTCTTTTCTTTTTTCTATGTTGTCCTGTGTCATTGTGGTAGCAAGACAAGTTCCAAATCCTCAAAAATTGGTACTGTTTGGGAGATCATTTTGTGTGTTTGGAACCATTTTTACTAAGCCAATCGGAGAAAACCTCATTTAATCATTTTTCTGTTCCATATCTTTCTTTTTTTCCCTTTTGGCTCATTCCAACTTCAAATGACTGCATTCCCTTCTCTTTTCATCAGTTCCTAAAGTGTCGGATATTTTCTTACATCTGTTGTATTGTTTGTTATTTTTCCTCACCTTAACATCACAAGATTTAGTGGATTGATTATTGTAAGACAAAATCTGATTATTTTTTTTTAAAATTTTTTTTGAAATAAATTGGGTTTCTTTACAAAAAACAAAAATCAAATCAAATAACTCTTCCTATACATCTTCTGGCACATATGATTGGCATATTTTCCAAGATTTTGGTTGTTTTATCCAGCGCGAGGTCATTCGAACATTTGATTTGGATGGACATGCCTCCCAAGCCATGTGTGGAATTAGCAAACCTCATAATCAAAACAATCTTTTATGGGATATTTAGAAACTTAAAAATAAAATGATGTAAATCCATTGACATAATTGAAATAAAAACACAAAAAGAATGTAATGAGTTACTGATATAAATTTTGAAATAAAGGATATTGCATTAACCAAAAGAAGAATGAAGTTTGGAAGGAGTAGTAGATTTGCAAGTAAAAGAATGAAAACGTTCACAAAGCCACATTTGGAGAAGTCATAGAGGTCCTCTATTATGGTAAAACATCTGGTTGTTGCTTTGTACATGCCGCGATACAAATGACTGAGCACAAACAGAGAAGAGCTAGTTGTCGTCCTTGAGTTAGCGCCTGGTTCAAATGAACATACTCTTTTGTAATTTGTATTGCATTTATACAAAGCAAATAATGACAGATCCACATTAATAGGAACGTTGTGTGTTCCTAATCACTAACTTCAATGTGATTCTTACATTGAATGAGCATGAAGTTGGGGTAAGCTCATCCATTTTTTTTAAGGATTGAGTAAAAATTGTCATCTTGGGCAAAACTCGAGCACAAAGCTTTGCAAAAAGGAAGGAGATGGGTGAAAGCACAAGCATCCATGATTGTTGGATTCAAGTGATCACATCCGAAGTAAAAGGTGTTGGTCAATAGGCTATAGATCATCGAAACTATAGTAAGAAGGGAAGTATATATATGCTAGAAATATGAAATGAGAGAGCCTGATGCATTCATGGATGTCTTCATGTTTTCATGTATTGCCATATTGCTGAACTACATGATTGTACCATTCTGCCCATCTTTTCTTTGGTCTCAACTTGAATCTTAAAGCTTTAAAGGTGTTCGCTGGATCTAGAAGATTGGATTGAAGTAATCGTTTTTCACTTTGACAACCTAGGAAGGATTGATCTATTGTTGGAATTTCTTGTTGAGTAATTTTAGGATAGAAGGCTGGTCCAAGTGAGCGGAATGTTCTATTTTGATTAACATGGGTGTTGAAGATGATATCAACTATATCTTGGAAGAGAGAGTGTCTAGTTCTTTGAGGAAATCTTCCCGATGGAAGGTTGAAAGAGTAAAAGATGAAGAAGAAATTATGTTAGTGGTATGAAATTTTGGAAGAAGAAGAAGAAAGGGGTTAGATAGTAAGAGGAGTAGAAAATCAAAATTGATGTGTATATATCGGTCATAAATGTGCATATTAATGAAAGGATAATCATGGCTCCTTATATAATTTGACTATTCAAAGAGAATTGTTAAGTGTCACAATGACAGCTATGGGAGTCACGTAGAGTTAATAAGGAGATGACATGTGGAAGCAAAGGCTTATCGCATTTATTGCATTGAACAACAAACCACGGTCCCTTTTACTTTTTTTTTCAAAGGCAAAGTGATGTGAGGAGCATTGGTGTATTCTATTTTTTATCATTCTTGGAAAAATCAATTAGAAAAGGACACATTTTATTGCACAAGAAGTATACAACACCCAAAAGATTCGCAAGGATATTTAGAGCGCTTGTTGCATAATGACAATCGGCACTGATTGGGTAATAAATGTCATCCAAAGATGGAACATGATTGAGCAACAAAAGATGGAATGTGGTTAAACGAGAAGAGTTCTTGCAAGCAGTTACCAGGAGGACGTGCTAAAGAAGAATCTAGAAAGCTAGACTGGTGCTGAAGTGGTTGTTGTATCTGTTGAAGGTTGAAAAATGCGTATAGATGGTTATCTGAAGTAAGTTTATAAATAGTAAAGGAGCCCAGCAAAGCGTCTCATGCCAATGTCAAATTCAGGGGTTCAAATCCAGGGTTTCCATATCCACGCTCCCAAAAAGGCTATAGAGGGGTGAATTTCTAACAAACAACAGGGTAAGCCCCATTCAGCTTCCTTCCTGCCAACTCTGGCTACGTCTATAAAAGGGAAGTGGATGGGCTAATGTACTACGCACTAGATCAAACAATTCAAAGGAGATCAAAGTTATATGGCCCTCAAAATTATGTATTTATTATATCCAAACTGTTCATCCATTATGAGATATCATTTTAGAGCATGAAATGAAAAATGATTCATATCCAAAGCTTAAGTGGACCACCCCAAAAATAGGAGTGGGACAATGAATCTCACCGTGAAAACATTCGTAGGGCCCACCATAAAGTTTATTTTCCATCCAATCTGTTCATGTAGCCGCACAGACCTGGATGAAGAGGAAAAACAAATATCATACTGATCCAAAACTTCTGTGACCCCCAAAAGGGTTTCCATGGTAGACGTTTAATCTCCAACTGCTTTTTAAGTGTGCTCCACTTGATCTTTGGATCCGTCTTATTTATTTGGGTCAAGCCTTACCAATAGCTCGTGAAATGGAAGGACGGTTGTGATATAACACGTACCTCATGATGGGACCCACAGAACTCCGCGACATCAGCACATCAGCCAGATCAGTGGTGTGTGGTACACCAGCCAATCCACTTTCCTATAAAAGGCATATGTATACGGTGGCCCCGACAGTAATGGACCACAGACCCCACGTCCACCGTTTGAAAGTTTTGCACGGCGTCCTTGGTTCCCATTTGAGATTTTTACAGGCCGCTTTTGCAAGATGGGTTGTGTTAATACTTTTATTGCTTCAAATTTTTTAGAGATTATCAAAGGGCTGTGTTAATACTTTTATTGCTTCAAATTTAGAAACTAAAAAAATAAAATGATGTAAATCCATTGACATATTTGAAATATAAACAGAAAAAGAATGTAATGAGAAATTGATATTAATTCCTTTCGCCTACTTGGATTGATAGATACACCCATCTCCTTTCTACTTTCGGTAGCTAATAGTATCAAAAGTTGAAATAAAATGTTGTATTTATCTGACACGGTGAGTTTAAATTATAAAAACAGAATGCTAATAAGAATTCCTAGTCTAAAACTTAAAAAAATACTAATTGCTTGAGGTAGCTGAACAGGGGTTTATCAGGCACTGGTATGAACTTCACAAGCCAACCAATTGGCCAAGAGACGGCAGCTATTCCCACACAAATACCCCATTGCCCCCAATTTAATCTCTCTGTATCAGCGAACTTCTTGAGAAATTCCACCATCACCACTTGCAAAACAATTGTGAACCCCACGATGCCAACAAATAGACGGTTACGATGAATTCCCTCAAACACATTCTTCTTCTCTAGCTTCCTGGCATTGAATTCATTGAAAACTTGGCATAACACAAAAGTGTTAAAAATCAATGTGTTTCTCACCCTCTCGTCCACGCCGAAGATCGACTTCCCCTTGAATTGCAATATCAGCAAGACTATGATTTGATATAGAGCTTGAGCAATGAGATTCCTCCACATGATATTGGTGATCAGTGGCTCGGTGCGGCCCACCGGCTTCTGATCCATCAGCTCCTTGGTGGGCCGCTCTGTAGCCAGAGCCAGAGCGCCTAACGTGTCCATGATCAGGTTCACCCACAGCAGCTGGACTGCTGTGAGCGGAACATCGCCGGAGGAAATCGCTGCGATGAAATTGATCAGTAGGGCTGCTACATTCACCGAGAGCTGGAATTGGATGAAGTTCTGGATGTTGTTGTACACACATCTCCCCCATTGCAAAACTGTCACAATGGAAGTGAAATTGTCATCCAAAATGACAATGTCGGAGCTCTCTTTCGCTACTTCAGTACCTTGGATTCCCATGGAGAGCCCGATGTCCGATTCTTTTAGGGCAGGAGCATCGTTTGTTCCATCTCCGGTGACAGCAACTACTTGGCCTTTTTGTTTCAAGGTCTGCACCATTAGAAGCTTATCAAATGGTGAGGATCTTGCCATCACACAAATTCTATTGACCATTTCCATCCTTTGTTCTGTCGAGTAGCTTCTGAAATCCTTGCCTTCGATGACCGCTCCATTCATGTCTTGATCAGGCCCAAGTATTCCACATTCGACTGCTATTGCTCGTGCAGTGAAAACATTATCCCCAGTTATCATTTTGACGGCAACTCCAGCTTTTCTACAAGCTTCAATGGCCATTCTAACCCCAGGTCGGCAAGGATCCTTCAGGCCCACCATCCCTAATAGTGTCAAGCCATCTTCAGATAGTTTTTCAATCTTTAGTCCATCATTTTCATCAGTGACAATATCTTCTGCAATCTGTTTGTGGGCAAAAGCAATGCACCGTAGACTCTGAGCTGCCATTGCTTCGATGATTTGCTCGAATTTCATCCTCTTCTGCTCATCTATGGCATTGATAGTCCCATTGCTGTCGAAGTAATTTGAACACATCGCTAGAATCATCTCTGCAGCTCCCTTCCTATGCACATGGATCGACGACTTCTCATCGTTCTTCCTGACTAGAATGCCACTCTGTTTCTTCTCTGAATTGAATGCTTCAACATGGAGAATAGTCCAACTTCTCTTCAATCCATCCATATTCATCCCCAAATCCAACAAAGCCCAAGAGAGAATCGCTTTCTCGGTGGGACTCCCAGAAAACTCAGGCTCTGAAACCATAGTGGATGTATAAACACTACCTGTTGTGTTCAAACCGACGCCTTGATGCAACAATTCAACAACATTGATGGCTATTTTGGACGAGTCCAGCAGCGATTCTTCATCAAGCCAGAAGCTATCCACCTTCATCTGATTCATTGTCAAGGTGCCAGTTTTATCAGTGCAGATGGTATTGACAGACCCCATTGTTTCACAGGCAGAGAGCTTCCGAACCATCGCCTGATCAGCCATCATCCTCTTCATCGAATAAGCGAGCGTAAGAGTAACAGCCAATGGTAGACCTTCTGGAATCGCCACCACCACAATAGTGACAGCAGCAGCAAAAATGTTCGCTACTGAGTTCATCATCTCTCCGATCTTCGTCTTCCCACGATTGAATTCCCGGTGTCCATCCTCATCCGTCGTATTTCCAGTCAAGTAACGAACTAACAACACGATCAGGACTAGAGCAGCAACACTCAAACCAATTTTCCCTATGTAAGAAGTGAGCTTGTTGAGGCGAGCTTGCAATGGTGTCTCCTCATTCATGTCGCGGCTTATAGAGTTCATCATCTCGCCCCATGTCGTATTTTTGCCGACGGATGTGACAAGCATATGGGCATACCCATCTACCACCTTGGTACCAGAGAACAGGAATGGATTCTTGATTTTATCAACATTCACGTGATCGCTCTCGCCTGTCATGCTCGATTCATCAATTTGTAAGGAATGACCATTCAAGAACAAACCGTCGGCAGGAATCTGATCGCCGATCTTTAAGCACACAACATCGCCCACTACCACTTCAAAGATGGAGATCTTTTGCCTCCGTCCGTCTCTCATGACATCAATCACAATGTCATTGCTCTTGTCAGAAAGCTTGTCGAATTGCCTCGCTTGACGGAAATTGCTAATGGCAGAGACAAGCACAACTAGAAAGATGGCAATGAATATACTCCCACCGTCGTACCACCCCTCTTTCAAGCCATGTTCTTTGATACCAAAGGCGAGAGAGAGACCAGCACAACCAAGAAGAATCAGAATCACATGGTCTTTGAAGGCTTCCAGCGCAAAGGAGAAGAATCCTTTAAGAGGCTGCTTGAGATAGGTGTTAGAACCAAACACATCACGCCGGCGACGGAGATGTTCATCATTACCTCGGATTCCTTTCTCTGCATCGGATTCCAAAGAACCCATGATTCCTTCAACCCCTCCAAGAAAGCTAAGGGAATCTAAGTCTTTCCCTTTCACAATCTTAGTCAGGCTCTCTTGGTCTACGACAGAAAAGCATAAATTACTACCGTCATCAACATCAACATCGATGGTGACGTAAGGCTGATTGGATGTGAACTTAGAAAGAAGGTGATTGTTGATGGACTTCTTCCTAGATAAGATGTCATTAGCAAGAGAGAGCATAGCTCTGAAAGAATAGATAACAGCAAAAGCAATACGCCATCTCTTATGTGAGGATTTTCTACCGTTGAGCAATAACTTAGAATAATCTGTTGCACTTGACATTGAGATAATCAAACTGCAATAGAATGAGAGAGAGAGAGAGAGAGAGAGAGAGAGAGAGAGAGAGAGAGAGAGAGAGAGAGAGAGAGAGAGAGAGAGAGAGACGTTAATGTGAAGACTACAGAGAGATACGAGGTAGAGAGAAATGTGTATCTTCTTATAGATGGAAGGGAGTCGTGTTTCCGTTTCCTTAGGAGATTTGTTAGAATGGGAAGTTTCATGGAAGGGAGAGAGAACCATCGCTTCTTGCTATTTTAAACTTCTAGAGCAGAGAATCCGGGAAGAGGATTGCGCAGCAGTCACCACCCAACTGAGACGAAATCAGGTTCAGTGTCGATGTGTTGGGCGCTGTGGGGCCGACATGATGTATATATGTTATATCCATGCCGTCCATCCGTTTTTCTCTCACATTTTAGGCCATGAACCGAAAATGGAAGGACATACGAAGCTCAGAGTGGAATGTGGTGATTCAACGCCCACGATTAGAAACTTCTAGGGCCATAAAAAGTTTTGAATAAGGCTGATATTTGTGTTTTACATTCGTCCAGGTCTGAGCGACCTCATCAATGGGTTGGATGATAAATAAACATGATGGTGGGTCCTGTAAGGATTTCAACGGTGGATGCACTGTGGGGCTTACAGTGATGCATATTCCTTAAATCCACACCGTCAAACCATTTTGATATCTCATTTTAGGGCATGATCCCAAAAAATTAATCTGACCCAAATCTTAGGTGGACCACGCCACAGTAAAAAGGGCTGATTGAATCCCCACCATTAAAAACTTCATGAATTCCACCCGAATGTTTATTTTACATCCAACCTATTGATAAGATCACAAAGACCTAAACGAAGAGACCACAAATATCATCTTGATCTAAAGCTTTTGTGGCCCATAAGAAGTTTTTAAATGTCAATTATAATTGTTTCCTGTACTGTGGTCCATCTGGAATTTGGATCTGCATCATTTTTCGGGTTATGGTTAAAAGGATCTTTCAATATGGATGGACGGCGTGGATGTAGTCAGATACGTCCCATAGTCAGGGCTCCCACCCACATCCGTGCACCCAGGGATCCCGTAGCGTGCGTCTCCTTTATGTATTTGTGGTATATCTGCGCCGTCCATTAGTTTCACCAACTCAATTTAGGTTATGATTTCAAAATTGAAAGAGATCCCAGTCTCAAGTGGACTACACGGTATGGATTCAATGTCCCTGCTCTGATTAATGTAAACTCTATAAATGCCATGCCGTCCATATGTTTTATAGACCACTTTAAGATATGAGACCAAAAATGTGGAATATCCCAATCTCTGTTGAATGAACGTCGACCCCTAAAAATTTTTAGGGGCCATGAAAGTTTTCAAGCTGATATTTATTTTTTCCCTTCATCTGTATCTGCATGACCTAATCAACCTATTGGATGTCAAATAAACAGTACAGGGGGTTTTGGAGCATTTAAATGGTGGATATCCAATCACTATTGTTTTACGGTGGTGTGGTCTACCTAGGTTTATATCCCTCTCATTTTTGGCATGAAGCTGAAATGATCTGTAAAAATGGATGAACGGAATGGATGAAATACATACATCATGGTGGGACCCACAGAGCAGTGAACACCAGCAACGGGGCTGATGGCAGGGGGAGTAGCCAATAAGTTTCCAAGCTTTGTAGGGTAGCTTTGTAGGGTCACCGTTAATATAGGCATTTTTATCAACGCCGTCATTCCGTCAAAAGCACAAGTAGACCACACAACCAGGAAGCGTTAACCCCAACCTTGAAAATTAACATGGAGACAGAAATTTTAGATTAATCTGATATTTTTCTTTCTCCTTCCTGGACGTCTTTGTGACCAGATGGACAGTTTGGATGTCAAATAAATATCACGGGAAAGTTTTATTAGCAGGAGCAATCATCCCCGCTGTTTACTGTCGTGTGATTTACTTGAACTTTGGATCTACTCATTTTTAAGCTCATGCCGTTAATTGAATGGGAAAAAAAATGATGGATGGAATGGATAAAACACATACATCATGGTGGACCTACAGAGATTGGGCCACTTCGTGGCTGAGGCAGTCCGCCTCAGCCGCTTTTGTTTCCTCAGTGGAAAATGACTTCGTTTTGCCTTTGTGCAGCGACTCAGCGTCTGTACCTACCACTGGCCCCACAAGATAAGTGGTCCAATGTCCATGATGTGAACTCCGTGCTGCCCATGCCAGGTAAAAAAAAGGGCATGCTTAATGGTTGATAGAATGTCATGGCCAATGTATGAGAAGTTTGGTCCAATTGTTTAAGATATAAAAGGCAATCAAGGGTAAAGTGAAGCATGCAGCCAAGAGGTGTTTGGAAAAAGAACGGTCATAAAAGAGTAATGCAACAAAAGATTCTAGAAATATGCCTTTTATGTCACGTCCCAAACTCGAAAATCGGATTCACATGAATTTCGATTGTCAAATCCGGTACCGACAACCTCTGTAGTGTCCCATTCTCGGCTCCTGACAATCCAATGCCAGATTCCGATCCTGGAATCCTATAAGGAGGATTTTTAGAATGAATTTTTTTTTTTTGTAATGGAGCATAACCACAAGCATAACCAAGTCACAAAACAACATCACCACATATCCACTATATCAAAAACTTTAATTACAATGCGGAAAAGGGAAATATAAAGTGATCAAAAGCTCCAAAAGGTCCTGATATGCACTCCTGCCTCAGCGCTGCTGCTGTCCAACGCTACCTGCACGCAACTGTCGTGCATAAGCTTACAAAAGCTTAGAGGGTGGTGTAAGTGTGTGCGGAGGGCAAACGCCGAGTGTACAAGATCAGGTAATGCGGAAGTATGCGGTAAGTCCATGAATATACCAAGGCTATGTAATGCAAGGCATGATGCGAGATATGAATGCCATCGGCCACACCGATGCAATGCAAGGCCTACATAGCCGAATGTCATATGCGAAATGCAATCCAAGCAAGTCAGTACTCATCATGTAGACATATCAGTACAGTTCCTCTCTGAATATCACCGGGGTCTAATACACTTCGCAGTGATTGCCACCTCCCTAGCTGCACAGTCAAGCAAGCGGAAAAGACCTCGCTATCCGCCTGACCAGTAGTATGCCAATACGTACCCAGTTCGTCGATAGCAGACTCATTTGCGAGCTGGTCAAACTCAGCCTAGCTTATAGCCCCCTCACTCAGGCGGATAAGGCCACACCCCCTTCCAACCGACCACGACACAGTGGGAGACGCGGCCTACTGGTATTCGGCACTCGGGCGCTCATGTATCCACTCGGTCTAGACGTTGGAGCATCTCCTGGTATCAAAAGGTTCTGAGACTTTCACCCAAGGACATCCTAAGTGCCCATAGTGCTAGAACCAAGTATTTTCGGTATCCGATATGGCAATCCATGATGTACCTGTGGAGCCACGGCCCTGATGTCGCTAGGGCGTACAGTGATCAAATTACAGATATGCGAGATGCATGAATCACACCGTCAAATCATGCAGCAATCCAGCGCGTACTGCGCGATCATGTGGGGCACTCCGTCTCATAAGGAGTCCCGTAAGTGGTTTGCCCAATGGCATATGCTATGATCAGTCATTACTCAAATCAAGCATACATATGATGCGTATGAGCATGAGTCATGGGATTATACTAAGCATGTTATAAAGCGATGAATAGTAACGAGTATGGGTCTATCAATGGGCCCTAAGGAGAGCTACAATGCGGACATTTAACCAACATTGTACTTGCAATGTGGACGTCAAACTAACATTGTTCCTTAGGCACGACCTGTCATAAATATCATTTCATGAACCATGAGAAACATACATTGCAATGGACCCTAAGGACATTCGTTGGGCCTCGATCCATGGGCCTTAGATATATCAAATGGGTCGTATTACATGGGCCTCACATTCATCAAATGGGTTGTATTAATGGGCCTCACCAATGAGCCTTATGTACATTGCAATGGTCAATGATCCATGGGCCTTGAAATACATCAAAGTGGCCTCACAACTTGGGCCTTGAAATATATTAGATGAGCCTATACACATGAGCTTTAAATATATCAACTGGGCCACTCCATTTGCGCCCCATGCACATCAAATGGGCTTAATCTTATGGGCTTTAATATGTATCAAATGGGCTTGAATCCTGTGGGCCTTATATAGGATAAATGGGCCGGATCCCATGGGCATTGCATATGTCAAATGGGCCCAAACCCATGGGCATTATACATGCCAGATGAGCTTAATCCCATAGCCCTTATATGTATCAAATGGGCCTGATCATTTGGGCCTCAGATATATACCAAGGTAGGCCTCAATGAATGGCCAAAGTTAAATCAATAAAGGGCCCTATACACATGCCATGGTTGGCCCATTTGAACCATAGATCTGGCTCATTTTTAGCTCAAGCCATAAAAATAATTTTACAAAAAAAATAAATGAACGGTTTAGATGCAACACATGCATCATGGTGGGGGTCCACGTGAGCTAAGGATCTAGCTCATTTCTTAACTCTCAAATGGATGGACGGTTAGGATACAACTCATGCACCATGGTAGGTCCCACCATCCACACCTGGATGGTGTGAACAAAACACATACACCACGGTGGGCTTCCACACCGTCCGCTGGACAGTGTGAGCAGAAGACGTGCATCAAGGTGGGCTCCAATGTCTGCTTGGATGGTGGAAAGAACACATACATCACTGTGGGTCCCAAGTGAGGGGCCCACCATAATGTTTACACACCATCTAACCCGTTGATAAGGTCAAGGAGACGTGGTTGAAGAGGAAGTACAAATTTCAGCTTGATCCAAAACTTATGTGGGCCCCAAAAAGGTTTCAATGGTAGAATTCAATTCACATTATTTTAGCTGGTGTGGGCCACCTAAGGCTGAGATCAACCTGATATTTTAATGGGGCCCACCTCAGGGGGTGACCCACCTAATGAACGGATCGGATGGTAAATAGACATTAAGGTGGGGCCCATGGCTAGGGCCGTGGGTCTGTCTCGTCCGCCTGCCCACTGAAGAGCGCAGGACGTGCAGGCGTCCTGACGTCCAGAGGCAGCAGCCTCTGCTGCTTATCTTTTGGTTTTTTTTTTTTTTGAAAAACCTATTTTCGTGAGGTTTTTGGTACGAGGGGCCCGCTTCAAGTGCATCCACCCCATCCATTGTGTTCTCAAGCCCGAAACAATTCTATCAAGACCAATAACGGACATTTTCCAGTGTGTAATGAAAATCTGGGTAGGTTGCCACGGTACTGATATTGTTTTCAACACTATGGCCCACCAGGTACTTTGATCAACCTCATTTTTCGGCTCAACGCCTAAAATGAGTCAGGGGAGAGGATGGACGGCTTGGATTAGAAACATTCGTCGAGGTGGGGCCTACATGAACAACCCTTCCCCAAGCTTTGAAACAAAGTTTTTATTTGTGTTTCCCCTCTTGACGTCCAGCGTTAAGGGGATGTTGGACGGTTTGTACATTGAGGTGGACCCTGCTGAGGTGGGCCACCACTGATGGATGGACACATTTAAGGTAGGCCTCACTTATAAAAATGGCTTGGGTAGGATACAAGCCACATGGTGGGGTCCATTCAAGTGGGCCACATGGCCACATCATTACACAAAAAAAATAATAATAAATGGAAAGAGAGGGAGAGAGAGATAGAGTAAAGTGGGACACACGTGTGATGGAGGGACCCCGATACTATGGGCCCTCCGTTTCAACCATCCAATCATACATCAATGAGTCCCATAGCATATGGGCCATCCAAACAAAAGATCAACGGTGGAGATCCCACTCCACCAAAAATGGACGGTCTAGATGACTTCTTTAATACAAGGAAAGTAAACATCATGATGGAGTCTATGGAGAATGGCCCCATCATGGAATGATTTGATGATCAAGATGGGCCATCGGCCACATCTTAGGGTCCCAAATGAGATCCACACCATTGATCGGTGGGCCTCACTTGACCCATCATAAAAATATAAAAATCTAGCTTATGGAAACACCCACCACTTAATCTTCTTGGTCCGTCGGGATGCCGGTCTCCTAAAGCTTCACTTTGATGGTGGAGATGGGAGATGGATGGCTAGGATGATGGGTTTTTGGGAGTGGGAAGTGGGCCACTAAAAATCACTTCTTTTCTCATGAAAATCCTTGGACGTGGGAGTGTTTTCTTGCTTGGGTTGGTGTGTTGAGAAATGAGAGATGGAGATGGGATGTGAGGAGGAGTGATGGGGTGATGGTTGATGGATGTGAGTGATGGGTGAGGTGATATGTTAGTTGACTTTGGTGGTTGCTTAACTTGTGGAGAAAGAAAGCATGGGTGTGTGTACTTGACATGAGAGGTGATTGATGGGTGATTGATTGATGGGATTGATTTGACACTAAGTAGAGATTCTCTTGGGATTTACAACACGCGGTGTTTTTCCTCGAACTGAACGCGGGTCCGCATCTCATCGTCTGGGTATCGGATCGGTGCGTGAGTTGCGGCGTTGGAACCGCGGCGACGGTGCGGTCGCAATGATACAAGTCTCGGATTAAGCCAGCTCAAATGAATAGGATACGACTTACGGTCATGCGCAACATCAACTACAGGTCGCGGATTGCCGGAATTTGACGAGAAGGATCGCGGAAAGCGACGGAACAGTACGGATTATGATACGGGTCTTACATTTTGACTGTAGTTTTTTATTGCGATAACTATTGTAATAAATGAAAGAATGATATAAAGAAATAACCTACGACATAAATCTATAAATAACATAGGAATTCAACAAAGAAAAAGATACCAACCTACCAACACAATCAAATTAAACCTAACAATTTATCATTTATATCAATTTATTCTAGGAGTAGGGATAATCAAGTTGTGGTAATTTTTAGCTATAATCTTTAGTTATGATCCAAGTACGAGCTCATATGCTATATTTGTCTTTTATCCGATATCAAGCAGTTCTTTTAAGAGATGCATTCTTGCGGCCACTCTTAGTGACCGATTGTGAGTTTTTTCTTTTCGTTTGATTTGCACTTGTATTCTGGAAGTCATTTTTCATGAAATGCACAAAGCAACCCATATTTGGAAGAAGAACTCCACCCTTCGATTATCGCTTGATCATTATCAAATTCTGCAAGTGATGATCTTCTTAAAATATGGTCATATACATTCATATTGGATATATCTGCTTATTTTAGCACTTGGGGTCAAAGTTGATCGATTTGGATTGAGCTATTGTATCGATTCTGGCATGCCCGCATAATTGAAAACAAACTGAGTAACCAACATTTTTTGGCATGCCTAATGGGACTAAAAACTACTTGGTTGCCATAATATTTGATTAACTCAAGTACATTTGTTAGTGCAGTAATTATTTAGAATAATGAGCTGAATGGGTGGTCGTAATACTTCGACAACTGTTGTTGTGGCTTATGAGCCTCCCACTCACGAGGAGGAGGTGCAAGTCCAACAAGTACTGAGCAAGTAGATTCACCACTTAGCCTGGTACAGGGTCTCTCAAATATAGACAAACCATCGATATCCTGAGTTAAACCTCTTGAGATTTTGTCAGACGGGATGGTCTATATGAAAAAGGGCAACACATCATAGAACTATCGTAGGTTCAGGCAGAACATTCGTGAGTTCAGGCCGAGGCTTTCAATGGGTGGATAATTGATCACACCGAGAGCATGAATCAGCTAGTGGCTTTGTTTGCTGACAGAGCATTTATTACACCTTAACAACAGGCTTAATGAGTTCTATTGGGAATCGGGCACCTGTGCAACCAGTTCATTCGATGCCACAGGCACTTCCATTACATTGGAATATATGTTATTATCGCAAGTCCGATCCAGGATATGCAAAATTCACCGCCACTGGTAGATTTCATGTCTTAAACATTTTCATGTCCAATATATATGAAATTTATCGCCACTGGTAGATTTTAAATGTTCTGAATGTAAAAATAGGAACAAAGGGATGCCCGAGGGGCACTCCTTACCTAGAAATCAACAATATAATAAAAAAATAATATCAGGATGACCTTAAAATACCGTTAGTTATTGTACAACGGAACTGGGAGCGTAATCAAATTGTTTAACTGGTACTGGTAATAGCTGGCTAAGTTCTTGGCTGAACCACAACTCCAATTTATCACCAGTCCTATCCTGATTAGATAGACCAGTAATATCCATTTCTAAGGATACCTTGTTTACAGGCGATCCAAGTCAATCGACTGTATAACTAATAGGTTGATTTACCATACAATGTAGAGAATTAGCCAATAATAAGTATTACAAATTATAGTTATTTGGCCATTCACTCATTGAGGTTGCCTTTACTTGGTATTCTAATTTTCTACTGAACTCCATACAAAACTAGTAAGAAATAAAGAAAATTTTCATGCTCAGTTCTTTTATAAGGACAAAGAAATTAAGACTGATCTTGCTCGTTTTCAATAATTACTAAGCGAATAAATCGAGACTTATGTTGCTCAATTTAAAAGAACAAAAAGCCAATGCGAAATTGTTATGAACGAGGTAGAATATGTCCAATTGACTCAAGATAGACTGAAATTTAAGATTCGGAAGAAATTTATTGAAACGAAATTTACTGATTTTTACAATATAACTAAGAATGTATCTCGATTTGAGGCTCTACTTCAAGAGTAAATGAAGCAAAAGAATTCATTGGTATGGATATATTACTATGACCTTAATTATGATGTTACAATGGCCAAAATAGTGGCTAAACAACCATTCACATGTTTGATTTTAGTTAAAGCGGAGATAGCGACATCTCCTAGTAAGAAAGTTCAAAGATCGTACACCTTTAATATTTATCATGCTGATGAAATCTTTGATATTATGTTAGCTGAAAAATTTATCAAAATTTCGGCTAATCATAAGATTCTTACAGCTAAAGAACTGAAATTTTTGTTATTGTAAATGGCATGAAACTTGGTCACATTCTATCAACAAATGTATTGTTTTTAGGAATGTTATTCAGGATAATGTTAATAAAGGGTTGTTGAAATTTTCTGAGAAAGAAAATGAAGTAATGCTTATCAATACGGATCCGTTCTCGTCCATTGTAAAGATCAATATGGCCTCTATCAATCCTTAAAGACTGGTTCAACCACCACAAAAAATTGATTTTTAGGTTCAGATGAATCAACCCAAGCAATAAAACTCCATGAGGGGTGTGAAGCCTAAAACATTGGTGAACCAGACTGAAACATATTTAGGAATGAAGTGAAAAAATATCAACATCTATGTGAGAAATGTGTGGAGTGGATTTGTTCGAGCGAGAGATCTTATCGACCAAAATATCCACATAAATAATTGACCAATTGAAATGATGAGGAAAGAAATGCCTTCTATTATTAGAAGACAAACACATTAGCGATTACTATTGGACTACTCAAGAGCCAAGTATGGTTAAACCTTGGTATGACAGTGACAAAATATCAGCATCTATGTGAGAAATGTGTGGAGTGGATTTAGTCAAGTGAGAGATCTTATCAACCAAAATATGCACTTAAACAATCGATTGATCGAAATGATGAGGAAAGAAATGTCTTTTATTCTCGGAAAGACAAACACACTAGTGATTACTCTGGGATTGCTAAAGAGCCAAGGATGGCTAAACCTCGGCCTGACTGCAAAGGTATTTGGAAAAGGTTGAGTCATCCAAAATTTCCAAAGATGCTTGAGGAGATGACTCATATTCAGAAGCGACGTTGGTAAAAAATAACAGGCACCCAAGCGAAGGTAGTTAGTTGTTACTTTGGATCAATCCTAAAAGTGTCAACTAACTCGACTAAGGTTAGTAATGCCAAAGTCGAACAAAAACAACAAATTTTGACCGATATAAAAGAATTAATTGAATATCATCCAAATCATGACTCGTTTGAAGATCTGAGTTATGATAAGATAACGATGGACATGGAAAGATTGAACGAATACCTTAGTGATGAAGAATTCTTGGATGATTTTCTGATTGAAGAATTACTCACTAAAGTAATGGAGTTAGAAGCTTCTCCTGAACAGAAAAGAAAAGTGAATGAATATGCATATGAATTGGATACTCGACCAAATTAAAAAAAATACCTGAGGGGGCATTGTTCAAATTCGTTTATATAGTTTGGCTCATTGCCACCGACTACATTAAATTGTAACATAATGTTAACTTTGCCATTAAATTTCTAGGTTAAACCATCTTAACCAAAACACAACGGAAGGAGATGTGAAAGAATTGGGCTTGTATAATTGAAAACAAACTAAGCAGCCAACAACCATTCCAATGGTGATTTTAAGGCTATGTAATGGCCCATTATTTGACAGATGGGGTTTGGCATTATGATTAATGGTGGAAACGGTTTGGTATATATATAAATAATGATCTATAATTAACGTAGCTATACATGAGAGGGAGACAAAGTGATTGTAAAAGATAGGTATCCTTTAAGGGATGGGAAGGAAAGGAATCCTTTGCGGCACCTGTTTTGTGGAGCAATTACAACATTAAAAGCTAATTGAGGCCCACCATGTGGTGCGTATAAAATCTTATCCGTATGTTAGGTGAAACTTCTCATGTCCACTCTAAATTTCCAAAAATCAGCCCAATCAGAAACTCACGTGGGCTACCTCAGGGGTAACAATGCAAAATTACACCTAAAACCGTTTAAGTTCACTCTATGTGGCATGTCTGATTTTTGGATCATGATGCTTTTCATAGCATATGTTCATCTTGATGAAGCAAACCTGATGAATGGGTTGGATAAAATCATACGAACCTTCTTGGTGCTACACAGAAACCTATCTTTAGTGTCTTCTCTCATTGCTCTCATAGCTGATGAATATTGGAGTAGATTTCACATACTGTTAAACACATATCAATGTATATAGAGGGACTTTACCGCTCTCCAATGAGAGAATATACTATAAAGGGATTTTTTTTTCTTTGGGATTCGAACACTTGCTCTAATGCCATGATAAAAACAACAACTTGCTCTAAAATGTTGAGCCATTAGAGGATGACATATCAATGCATATCAAGGGACTTTAATAAACAATCACTTGCTTTAAAAGCTCAAGTCATTAGAGGATGGCATATCAATGTATATCAATGGACTTTAACACATACACAACACGTTACGCTTAGAGGATTCCGAATTTTTGATATTCTTCACTGAGGAGAGTATGCACTTAACAATTATACATATATCGTACATGTGTTTCATATTAAATGGACGGGCCCACTGTGCCACAGGAAACAATGCGGATAATGATGTCCATCGTTGAAACCTTCCTAGGGTCCACCATGATGTTTATTTTCCATCCAACCTGTTGATAAGGTTACACAGACCTCGATGAAGGGAAAACACTAATATCAGCTTGATCCAAAACTTTTGTGGCCCCCCAGAAGTTTTCAACGGTTGGTATTCAATCCCTGTTGTTTCCTATGATGTGGTCCACCTGAGCTTTGAATGTGCTTCAATTTAAGAATTATGCCTAAAATGAGTTGACAAAATGGATGGATGGTAATGATAAAACACATACATCATGGTGTTGGGGTCACCATGCCATCTCCATACACATTGGATTTGGATTGTCAGCAAATTTTCATGAACAATCCATTGGTTTCTTTGTACAATAGTGGATTGCCTAATGTTGCACTGAATTGATTTTTGTGCAAGGTCATGTAAGGTAGGGACTGTTTAAACTTATTTTCTACATCCTAACCTAGAAGAATAAAATGTCACATGTCGACACTATGGGTTTAGTACTTAGGTAAATTATACTTGCGCCCGAAGGTATATTTGGTTTATCTTCCCTTGGAGATAAGCATTCTGTTATTAATGCAAGGCGCATACCCTTACGCTTGCCTTTTAGAGAACAAAATTTAGCATGTCACATGGCCACAATTAATGAGCCAATTAATGAGGTAGTGTGCCTATCACATATATAAAGACCCACGAAGGAAAAGAATCGTATCACAGATTATTGCGACAATCCCAAGTGCAGGACTATGCTATAGTCATAACTCGATGAGTCCGAGGTCATTTTACAGGGAATTAGGTTAAGAATACAATAAGAACTAATCGAGTGGTCTGAGTTTTTAATCTATTGGAAGAAAAGATGTTAAAATAATAATTAAAAGAAACTAAGGATCTAGTAATTCCCACTTAACATATTCTAAAATTCAATTTGTCTTTTTCAAGTCAATACTCAACTACAATCAGATTCCAATATGTTCTTATCAGAAGATAAAACTATAAATCCAATCGTAAACATCCAATAAGATATATGAATTGAGATAAATCAATCTCTCATGAAGATTTAGGCAATTGATCGTAGGGAATCAAAAGCATCTATTGTACCTGGAGTTGACAATAAATTAATCAATTTTACAAATCAATTCCTTCTCCAATCTAAAAATTCAATCAATATAATTTAACATTCAAAAATCATAAATTTAAATTAAATAATAAAATTCATCAAGAGGTTCATCTCTTAGCCTTAGCTAAGAGATTAGCCTAGTATGGATAACATCTTTAAAAAATAAAATAATAATAATAATAAAACTCAGAAGGAATGATTGAAGAAGAACAACACTAAAAGAGCTTCGCCTTCTTTAAGTATCTCTCGACAACCTAATTCATGTTTTTAGTAGCCTAAAAACATCTCTTTAAATAGGAACTTTTCAAAGCGACTTAAGATTTATGCAGTGGTATGAACCGTCAATCGATCGATTGATCCGACTGAACTTCTTGAAAAACATCTAGCAATCGAATTCAAAAATTTGTTACACTGTCGATCGATCGATGCTAGATTTCAATTAATTAAACATTGCAAAACATGGATGTCCAATGATCTTTTTGAATAATTCCAAGGAAATTCTGACCAAGTAATCCAACACTCAAGATAGCTTGACGAATTGTCGATGGAACGAACCCTCAGTTCAATCGATCGAAACTCTGTTGATTTCTTCTATGAATGTTCTTTTGATCTTTGGTCGCTTTCATCACTTTGATACTTAAATCTTTTGGTCTTCAACTCTTCATCTTTCAGCTTTAACTTTTCATTTCTATCTTGATTTTAACGCAGGGAAGGACGTGAGGTCGAGCACCATCTTCCTCAAGAGGATAACTATTCCGAATCCACGGAACTTTTCTGGACTCCTCACAGAGATTTCTCGAATCCACGAGGAAAGAAAACAGAAAATAGAAATAAATTCTAATAAATTCAAAATTGATTAATGAATGAATAAAAATGAGTTCACAACCCTTTAAATAGGGGTACCAAGCAATGGGAAAGAAATCAGAATCAAACTACAACTAAAACTCCCAGAATTCGCGACTAAGTATAAATAGTAAACTTACTATTTATAGACGATCATGATGTCTACTAGTGCGCAAGGTTTTTGGCCAAAAATAATAAGTGTCCTATTTGGCTTCACCAAACAGTTCTCCTAATTTTTCAAAGCTCTTTTCATATTGGATGCAACTCCTAAAGCCCAACGGATGAAACTTACTATTTACAGTAAAAACAAAATTAAAATAGGGAAACGATCGTCGATCTAGCAGTATTTCAAAAATCTGGCTTGGGTAACCTAGCGTAGCAGGGTTAGTTGGCTAAAGTAGCTCGTTCTAGCCCAAAATCATATATTTTACGTTAGATAACTCATTTTGGATTGCGAGATACACTCGATTTAATGTCCGATGGTCTGGATCACTTCTGTCGTCGACTGGGTCTTTTCTGATCCATCTTGGCCATGTAACTGTCTGTGACCCACTCTATATCGGTCTCCTCTACCTCAAAAGAACTCATCCTCGAGTTCTCATCTTTCTCTGGTTCGTGATACTCGGTTAAGTCCGCGACGTTGAAAGTTCGTGAGATCGCCATGTCATCTAGAAGATCAACAACATAAGCATTATCATTGATCTTTCGGATGATTGGTCCCGGTCCAATCTTTTTATTCTTCAACTTGTTATATGTTCCGGTCGAAAATCTTTCTTTGCGTAGATGGACCATTACTTGGTCGCCCACCTCGAACACCTTTTGTCACCGATGCTTGTCCGCTTGCTCCTTGTACTTTTTATTCTAGGCATGTAGCTTGGTCTATACCTCCTTATGAATTCCTATAATCTCGTTTGTCATATGTTCTACTGTAATGCTCATGCCTAAGAGCTTGGGCAGAGGGACTAAGTTTAGTGTGTGGTAATGTAGTCCTCCGTAAATAACCTGGAATGGGAATTTTCTTATCAAGTGGTTTATCATGTTGAATGCAAACTCCGCTTGAGACAAGGCCAAATTTCGCTACTTCAGTTTTTTTCCTGAAATACATTGAAGGAGGTTTCTCAATGTGCGATTCACAATCTCGATTTACTCGTTAGTTTATAGGTGGTAGGCGCTGCTGAACTGAAGTCGTGTATTGAATCGAGCCTACAAAGTCCGTTGAAAGTGGCTTATGAACTTCTTGGGAACCCCGTGTAGCCGCACAATTTCTCTGAAAAATAGATTCGTCACGTGTGTTGCATCAAGAGTCTTCTTACAAGGAATAAAGTGTGTCATCTTGGAGAAACGATCTACTACCACAAACACTGAATCCATGCCGCGTTGTGTTTGTAGGAGACCAAGCACGAAGTCCATAGATAAATCCTTCCAAGGGCCGTCAGGAACGGGTAACGGGGTATAAAGGCCTGTATTATGAGATTGTCTCTTGGAGGTCTGACAAATATAACAACGTTAGACTGCCTTTCCAATATTACGTACCAATTGCGGCCAGTAATACCATTTTTCCACAAGAGCTCACGTCTTATCTCGCCCAAGGTGTCCACTAAGGCCACCTCCATGTAGCTCTTGGATTATCTGTTACCTTAGTGAACTGTTGGGGATGCACAATCAATTTTTCTTGAAAAGAAACCCATCTTGCATATGTAAGTCACCGGGGTGACCTTCTTAGCACCTAACCCATGCGTCCTTAAAGTTGTCGTCATTGACATATATGTCTTTGAGACGCTCAAACCCAAAAATCTCATTTCTCATAGTGACTAATAAAGTTGCACGGCCACTCAGCGCATTAGCTACTTTATTCTGTTGCCCTGACTTATGTTTTAGCACGAACGTGAATTCTTGCAAAAATGAGATCCATCTAACATGCATACGGTTAATGTTAGCTTGACTATTAATAAATTTGAGAGCTTGATGGTCCGTGTAAAGTATGAATTCTCTTTGAATCAAATAATGTCGCTAGTGTAGCAATGCCTGAACCACTGCGTATAACTTGATCTCATATGTAGACCACCTTTTGTGTGTATTACTAAGTTTCTCACTGTAGAAGACTACTGGCCTACCTTCTTGAGATAAGTCCCCCAATCCCAACATATGAGGTATCACATTCAACTTCAAATATTTTATCGAAGTTAGAAAGTACAAGAACTGGGGTCGTGGATAATCTGCGCTTGATTTCTGCAAACCTCCTGTCAGCTTCGTCAGTCCACTGAAACTGCCCTTTTTTTATATAATCTTTGATTGTTGATATAATGGTAGTAAATTTTTTCACAAACCGACGATAGAATGTCGCCAGTCCATGAAAACTTCACACTTCATGAATATTTAAGGGAACCGGCCATTCTTTGATTGCCTTCACCTTTTTCTCATCCACCCGAATACCCGTGGATATTATGATAAAATTTAAAAATAATAAGATATCAGTCATGAAGCTGTACTTTTTTAATGAGATACAGTTTATTTTCAGTCAGTACTTGAAGGACCTTCTTGAGGTGTTCCATATGAGTGGTTTCGTCTTGACTGTATATTAAAATATCATCGAAATAAATCATAACAAACTACCCAATGAAAGGTTTCAGAATTTGGTTCATCAATCTCATGAATGTACTAGGTGCATTCGAAAGACCGAAAGGCATGACCATTCATTCGTACAATCCTTCCTTGGTCTTAAAGGCGTTTTTCACTTATCACCCGGTCGTATTCGAATATGATAGTAGCTGCTCCTTAGGTCCAATTTAGAGAATATTTTTACACCCTCTAGCATGTTTAGTATATCGTCCAACCGTGGTATAGAAAACCTGTATTTTATGGTAATTTTGTTAATGGCCCGGCTGTCGACACACATGTGCCAACTCCCATATTTCTTTAGAGTTACTAGAACTGGTAAGGCACATGGGCTCATGCTTTTTCGAATAAGACCCTTACGGATCAGCTCCTCCACTTGTCCCTGCAGAATCTTGCACTCATTCAGACTCATTTGATAATGAGGACGATTGGATAAACTGAACCCAGGGACAAAGTTGATATGGTGTTGGATATCCCGCATGGGGGGTAACCCATCGGGAAGGTCATTGGGCCAGATTTCTTTAAATTCATTTAATAAGGGCCTTAGTCTTTTAGGGATGATGGTAGGCTCGAGTTCTTCCCCTTTTACAATTAATGCATAAACCTATCTTATTTTTTTGGATTCTTTCATGAAGTCCCGAATGACCATCCACTTTATAAGTTTCAGGTGGTCCTTCTGGATCTATAAGGGCCAATATAGTCTTTCAGCCGTCCTTAATGAAGATATATATGTTATCTCACCCTTTATGAGTGGCATCATGGTCAGATTGTCAGGGTCGACCAGGTAATATGTGATATGCTTCCATGTTAACCACATCGCATACTACTTTATCCTCATAATGTTTGTCAATTGAAAAGGACATGGTGCACCGTTCAGTTACCTTTGTTTCGCTGACCTTCTTGATCCAACTGATTGTATATGGGGAGGGATGACGCTCCATTTTTAATTATAATTTTTTCACCATGACCTTAGAGACGATGTTCTCATTGCTTCCACTGTCAATGATCACGTCACAAACCTTTTGATTCACCATACACCTAGTGCGGAAGATGTTATGCCACCGTGGATGCACTTCTTTTCTTAGCGCATATAATAGTTACCTCATGACGGGTGACTCTCCACAGTCTTGCTGAACCTAACTTGAATCATCTGCCTTATCCTCGGTGGTATGCTCCTGTTCTTTAACATCTGGATCTTCATAGGCGTTATCAGCACTACCGTCATTGATAACGAGATTCGTCACTTTTCGCTAGGAATAAGTATTTGATAGGTGGCTCGGTTGGCCACAATGATAGCAGTTGTGGGGTCTTAGTCGAGCATAGGGGTTCGAGATTCTACTTGGACCAGCAGCAGTCGATACGCCCCTTTGGGGTCTAGCATGCCCACTTCCCTAATCTCGGCTCTCAGACGTAGGAAATTGAGTGCCTGCTCCTATGGGCTCCTTCCCCCTGGGCTATTGAGCTCCCTGTGGCAGACCTGCCCAAGCGATCTTTACAGTAGGATAGGTCCATGTGTTAGAACGTTCAAGTTACACTTTCTCCCGAGTAGCCAACTTAATCGCATCATTTATCGTCTAGACAGACTACATATGGACCCTATCCTAGATCATCATATGCAATCCACCGTTGAATCAGACGACTTACTGCAATTTAATCTCGACCAAATCGTTACGCGCTGCCAGGCGGTAAAATTTTTCTGTGTATTCCCTCACCGACTGACTACTCTGCTGACAATTTTGGTATTGTTGGAATAATACCTTATCGTAATCGCTCAGGAGGAATCGGGCACGTAATAACTACTTCATCTGCTGTCATGTGTGGATTGGTGCTTTCATTTGTCTGGTCATACGAGTTACAGTTGCTCCCACCAAGCTGAAACTCTGCCTTTCAATTTGTAGGCCACAAGCTTGATCTTCTTTGCTTCAGGGATGTCCATATAATAAAAAAATCGCTCAACTTCAAAAAGTCAATCGATGAAATCCTCAATGTGTAATTGGCCATTGAAGTTAGAAATATCAACTTGCATCTTGAATTCTTAATCTTTTCGATCTACTCGATCACCATCTTGTCTGGATCCCCCTTCCTCAGGAATGACCCTTGGATGTACTGCGGGTATTATCCTGCTATTAGGGCAATTACGAGTTTTAGCAATTGGCGGTGGAGGATTACCACCAGGAATATGGAGTTGCCATGGAGTTTCCGCCAAGAGATCCGCTATGCAGTTGATGAAAGCCTGCAACCCCTACATGTCTTGCTGATTCTCTTGTTGCGTTGCTTCGACAACTGCTGCCATTAAAGGTAAATTTTCTGGAACACCACCCATGGGATTGTTGTTTGACCTGTCGTTAGAAGCCATCTATCTGAGGAAAAACCTCGCTTTGATACCAAATTGACGCAGGAAAGGATGTGAGGTCGAGCACCGTCTTCCTCAAGAGGATAACCATTCTGAATCGACGGAACTTCTCTGGACTTCTCACAGAGATTTCTCGAATCCATAAGGAAAGAAAGCAGAAAATAGAAATAAATTCTAATAAATTCAGAATTGATTAATGAATGAATAAAAATGAGTTCACAACCCTTTAAATAGGGGTACCAAGCAATGGGAAAGAAATCAGAATCAAACTACAACTAAAACTCCTAGAATTTTTGACTTACTATAAATAGTAAACTTACTATTTATAGACGATTGTGATGTTTACTAGTGCACAAGATTTTCAGCCAAAAATAATAAGTGTCCTATTTGTCTTCACCAAACTGTTCTCCTAATTTTTCTAAGCTCTTTTCATGTTGGACGCAACTCCTAAATCCCAACGAATGAAGAGTTATAATCAAACTAAAAACTTACTATTTATAGTAAAAATGAAATTAAAATAGAAAAACGACCATCGATCTGACAGCATTTCGCAAATACGGCTTGAGTAACCTGGTATAGGGAGGTTGGTTGGCTAAAGTAGCTTGTTCTACCCCAAAATCATATATTTTACATTAGACAACTCATTCCGGATTGCGAGATACACCCGATTTAAGGTCCGATTGTTTGGATCACTTCTGTCGTCAACCGAGTCTTTTTTGATCCATCTTGGCTATGTAACTGTCTGCAACCTACTCTACATCAGATTTCTTTCGAGCTTTAATTTCATTACTTTAAACAAAGATTCAACTGTGGATTCAAAATAGTCCTGCATGTAAAAATATTTATAATTAGTTTAATACAGTACTTAATTGCAAGGGAAAACAATGCATATGAATGGATAACTATGCAATATTTGAGTTTTAATAAGGATCTAATTATGATTCACTCGATAAGTTCGTCTCTCACAAACATTCTAAGATGGGAGATCTTCCCAGAGACGTTTGGAAGGTTTGCGGTGATCACAAAGATTCCAAATATTCGAAGATTAGACTAATACTCAAGCAAATCAGGTTGTGTGCAGTTTGGATCCAAATCAGGAGGTGATGAACACCAAGAAAAATGGACTCTTTTCCGTACATCAATCGGAATTAAGAGAATGGGGAGCTCGATGGTTGATTTGACTTTTCTAGGACCACAATCAGAAGGGAACAAGAGTTCAAAGTCATGCCGGAGGTGGTTTGATTGGGTCATTAAGATGCATGACCAAGATCAATTTAAGGTCCGAGATCAGTGATAGAGGTTTTCCTAATTAAACTAATTTTATACACAACATCATCCAAGAGACCATTTATGCAAATATCTGAGAGCCACAGATCCAATTTCTTATAGATTTTCCTATTAGGAATGCATGTCATAAAAAACAAGGATGATCCAAGATTAGAAAGGAAACCCAGTGAGAATTTTGGCGCCTAGACAACCTATAAAAGGAGCATGCGATGAATAGCTCGAGTTTCACATCAAACATAATCTATCTTTACTTTTTATCCTAGGTTAGCAACCTAACCTAGTTTTAGTATAGATCGCTGCTGTCCAGCGCTAACATTACAGTGTCGTAGGATTTGATTAAATGTACACAACCCTAAGTTATTAGATCTCGATCAACTGAGTTTTTATTTAGGTGATTATCTTTTTAGTCACATTTTGTTGACCATCAACCTCGATTATATGTTCTTACAGATGAATCGAGTATTTATTTCTCGTTTGTGTTTTTTTTATAAATTGTTTATTCTGATACTCTATCAATTGTAATAAGCCACATATTCAAATACTTTTTTTTAAAAAAATGATTATTTTAGTATTTTTTATTTATATGTTAATCTTTATTCTATTGAAAAATATTAATTACAATTATGGGCGAAAAAAAATTCATGAAATTGTAAGGCAAAATGAATCCATTAGAAAGGACTAACCCCTACCATTTCGCATATCGCCCGATCACAACCAATGGCTGACTTGATAGCTGAATTTCTGAATCCAATCCTACGCATTTGTTTCGGTACAGTGGGCATTCGTTTGAGTATGGGGTCACCAATGTTAAATCAAACATTGAGTCAAGTATAATTCTGGCATGCCCATACATGATCACACACAAAATCTAAATAGAAGCCCTTGATCATATGTGTGACCTTGTGTTAGATTGAATTATGCAAACAAATACCACCTTGTGTAAGGCTCAACTAACCTTTCGTTACTTGTTTCAACACAAATACTCGGTAGTAGCTCTACTAACCTTTTGTCCTGCTTTGTTTTACACACACACACATAACACGAGGGCACTCGATCTCATAATCTTACTGTGGAAACAAAGTCTGTCTAACACTGAGCCATAGAGCCAAACCTAACCGCTTTTGCTACTTGTTTCGTCCTGATTTCATCGGAAGCATGCTTGATATTGGCTAAATTTGGTGGGTCTGGTGACATCAAATATCACAAAATATCATGATATTTCATGAATTATCAATTTAATTTCATAGAAATTTTCATGATATTTCTTGAAAGTTTGGTACAACTAAATGCACCTTGTGTATAGTTCTTTTGCCAGCAATAGAAAGAAATATTGAAAGAAAGAAAGAAAGAAAGAAAGAAAAAAAAAAAAAAACCATGTTTTCTGACGTGAACAAAACCTCCCCTCACTCATGGAAAGTGTGAGGGACATCCACTGATTTCATGGAAATTAATAGATGTTTTATGATATTTCATGAATTATCAGTTTAATTTCGTGGAAAATTTCATGACACTCATACATATCTCTTTTGGTAGCAAAAGAAGTAAAAAATGAAATGAAAAAGAAACTATATGTTTGGTAACGCCAACAAACCTCCCCACACTCCATCTTTACGTGCAGCACTAGGCAACATGGAGAGTGCGTGGGACATCTATTAAATGCCGTGGAAATTATGTTTCATGATATTCCATGAACTATCAGTTTAATTTCATGATATTTCTTGAAATTTTGGTACATATGAATGCACCCTTGCATATATGTCTTTAGTTAGCAAAAGCAAGGAAATAAAAATAAAAATAAAAAAAGAAACTATGTTTGGTAACGCGAACAAACCTCCCCATAATCTTTACATGCAGCGCACATGGCAACATGGAGAGTGCGTGGGACATCTATTATATTTCATAAATTATCGGTTTAATTTCCTGAAAATTTTCATTATATTTTCTGAAAAATTAAAGAATGAAAAAGAAACTATGTTTGGTAACGTTAACAAAGCCTCTCCACACTCCCATCTTTACACGCAGTGCACATGACAAGATGGAGAGTGCACGGGATTATCAGTTTAATGTGGTGAAAATTTTCAGGATTTTTCCTGAAAATTTAGCACAATTTAAAGTAACCTTTTATGTATCTCTTTTGCTAGAAATAATAATAATAATAATAATAATAATAATAATAATAATAATAATGAAGATATGTTTGGTAATGTGAACAAAACATCTCCAGCTGTTAATAGCTGTTAATATGATATGACGAAAAACGGTAGGAAGTTCACTTAGTAACACGGCCAAGCATGACCGTTTTATATTGGTCTATCGTTAGGGATGTTTTCAAAACCGTTCATTCTTTCCGTACATAGGTGGCCCAAACGAGTAATGAGCCTAATATCTAGTCCTGGTCACGTCCATGGTGGGGCCCACATGTTGTCACGTCAGATGTCCGTAAGCTGTTCCCATTTTGGACGACGCGGATTGTGTGGACCTCTGGTGTTGACGTGGCAAAGTCCTGTCAGCCCCACCATGATGTATGTGTTAAATCCACACCGCCCAATCATTTTTTGAGATCATTTTAGAATATAGTCTTAAAAATAAGACAGATCCAAAGCTCAAGTGAAAAGTGGGAATTGAACACCTACTATTAAAAACTTATCAAGGGCGCAGAAGTTTTGGTTTTCCCTTCATCTAGGTCTGTCTGGCCTTATAAAGGGGTTGGATGGCAAGTAAACATCATGGTGGGACCTAAGAAAGTTGGGTTTCATTGTCCCACTGTTTTATGGCTTTCAAACATAATATTTCATATATTTTGAATAAAAGGACTCGTTGTATTTCAACCCGTCGGTGTGGTCGCACGGTTATTAATGGGTCCACTTGAGCTTCATTTGTAGGCTTATACCTAGAATAATCTGGCTAAATGAATGGACGGAGTGAATATAATAAGTATATGAATTATGATGGTGGGCCCACAAAACTTTGCCACGTCAACACACGCCGTGGTCAGTGGCGTGTGCCACCCGACGCAATCCGCGTACCATTGTTAACACCTCCCCACGAATAAGTTAGTAATGTGTCCCTTGGTTCACTCATTCTATTTTGACTCGCGTTTGGACAAATCATCATTGGTCAACGGAAAAGACCATGAGACGAACTAAGCAGCTGCTACCTCTGGGTTCTGCTAGGAAACGGCTTCCTCCAATGGTGGGCCCAACGACTCTGCTTGATTGTTGTACCCACTTCAGATGCAAAGATATCCACCAATAGAAAATTCTAACCCTCAAACCGTTTAACATACATATGTTCTAAGGATATGGGATCTGGATTAATGGACCGTGTAGATCAATGTGTCCACATAATCCAATCAAGAAAGCTCCGGTGACACCGTCCATCTTGTATTAACAAGAAAAGGGCGATGCATATGGGTTAATTAGCTATGCCCCTTGTCCCAGAGATTGTATGATCCTAGTTCCTAGCTTTGTGACCATCGCGTGAAATTGGCGCACAAGCTGCGTGTATAATACAGACCCTTAGTTACTTATACACAAGGACAGAGAAATTTCCTAGTGTACGACCCATTTATGGCACAGTAGCCTTTATGGCTGAGCAGCCTTTTTTAAGCCCTCCAATAATAAACCTTAGCTGTATGGATGACTTTTCACAGGTCGAAAATGCACCTGCTATTCCTACCGCAAGCGGATCGTCTGGTGCTCGAAGACGAGCGCTGACGCTCCTCGGTCTCCGAGTTGTTCAACGGTAAAAGAAATCAAAGTTACATGCCCCACGGTTATGCATTTATTATATTCACAACGTTTATCCATATTTTGAAATTATTTTAAAGCATTATTGAAAAAAAAATAATCATATTCAAAGATGAACTGGACCACACCACAAAGAGCAGTGGAGAAATTGATTTTCACCATTACTAATTTTGTAGGGCCCACCATAACATTTATTTTCTATCCAATCTATTCATTAGGTCACAAGGACATGAATGAAGAGGAAAAACAAATTTTATAATAATCCAAAACTTCTGTGACCCTTAAAAGGGTTTCAATGGTAGATGTTCAATCCCCTACTACCTTTCACAGTGTGGTCCACCTGATAGTTAGATTTGTCTTATTTTTCATCTCAAGTCTTAATACAAGCTGGCCCAATAGATGGATGGTTTGGATATAATACATACCTCATGATGGGACTCACAAGCGGTGAGGATTGCACCTGGAGAAAAGAACAAAAAAAAAATAAAAATGGCCAGCCTGTACAATTGTTTTTTTTTTTTTTACATGGAGAACTTTTTCCCTCCGACTTTTTTCTCCAATACGTATTTATATAAATATGTATATATAATGTTGAGGTCGAAATCTGGTTAGCCTTCCCCTGTCACCTCTCGAACTCTGGTACCCTTTGACGTCTTGAACATGCACAATCAGATTGGGCAAAGGTGACCCTGACTAAGCCGGGAGACCCTCCGAAGCCTAAGTCAGGTCAAGGAAATCTGGGTCTAAGTGGAGAGTAGATGAGAGTGCAAGATATTACGTACATGTAGCAATAGGGTCTCAATGTATTTATACTTAGCTATTGGACGGTCTGAGTCCGTTATCGTCGGCACAATTTACTCAATCAGCGGGATACCCAGATCGTGGAGATATTGTGCTTAATCTATGAATCGTGTAGCATATCAGGCGGATATTGTGTATTTTCGAGCGAAGTAACCCGCCACATTAGGTTATGGCAGTTTCTCAATTAGGCAAGAGTACCTGCCTTCATATCTCGACTCGGCTCAATTAGTGGTTGTAAGGTCAACCGCCCTTGGCTTATTAACATGTCAAACAGGGACGCTTCCTCAATCCGAGCCGAGCTTATGGCTTCCGATCGGAAAGCAGGAATCGTCCGACCCGTAGCCCTGAAGCGAAAGAACTTTCTCACTACACGGCTCTTCCGAGGACGCTTACTTCAAGTCGGATGAGCATGAGCCTCGGATGCCCACACACTTAGTTGAATTAACTTAGCGCTTACTCCCGGATCTCTTAAGAACTTAGATTTTTCCATAACAGAAGCCCCTTACTCTTCAAGTTCACTTGTGAATTCGGAGAGTAAGCTCGCAAAGGATCTCCCGCCCATGCTGAAGTAATAATGATTTTCAAATTCGAAGTGTCATACCTCGGGATTTCGTGCCTATAGGCTTCTCTCGGGCATACACGTGGCAACGATTACGATTCCGAATAATCATCAGCCTATGAAGAGCTGCCACGTAAGCCCGATGAAGGTATATGCGATGACTCCCTCTACTCGGGTGTCATTTCGTATATCGGAGCACGCTATCCGATGTCAGAACCGTACCATCCAGTGAGAGTCTGTCCAACCAGAGAGAGTCACGTGTGTTTGGGAATCGACTCGCGACGATTTGGATGCGACCATTATTGCTCGCCATTAATGTCGAGATTCCCTATAGCTTATATAAACGACTTTCGGATCTGCTCTTTACACTTACATTCCAAATTTGAGCGTATACCGAAGAAAGCGATTTCCGGTGAAGGTGATTTCAGTCTACTTGAAGTTTCCGGTTGGTGATTCCGACCAATCTCACTTTTTCGGTAGAAGCGATTTTCGGTAACTGTCCGGTGAGTTTCCTTCATCAATCTTTCTATCCCTTTTCACAATGTTGTCTGATCTTGAGACTGTGCGAGAATATGATAAGGACTCCAAACCGAGGAGTTTTGAGGATGGGAGAGGGGCTTCCGAAGGCTTCTTAGAAGCTGTACCTTTATACCCCTGCCTTGAAGATAGAAGGAGACAGATACTCAGACACAACGGCCTGGAAAAAAGAAGGTCGCCCGAGCCCCCCAAGCCAATACTGTCGGGGCCACTGAAATGCCCGCAAGTGGGCGTGCCTCGGAGATAGTCCCTGGAAGTTCCATCCTGTCGGAATCTCAGATGGAATGGGTTCGTTAGGAGTTTTACATCCCGAACTCCATTTAGATTAGGGCCCCTGAGCCCTTTGACACCGCTGGTGTCCCTGCTGAGGGGGAAGTCACGATCTTCCTCTGTGCGCTGTAGTGTGGTCTTCGGCTCCCTCTTCACCCCTTCATCCGAGCAATTACCGCTTACTTCGGGCTTGCTTTGGACAATTTACACCCAACGCCTGGAAAGTGTTAATCTCCGCCTTCATCATCTGGCGACAAGTCGGGAATTCAGAGCTGACCCTGGAGAAGCTGATGAGCTTGTACCTAGTTAAGCATAACAGTCATGAACCATGGTACTACTTTATGACCCAAGGCAGCAAAGGATCGGGGCTAGTGATGAACCTTCCGTCCTCCAATAAGTATTGAAAGAATAAATGGTTCTAGGCAACAGATAAGTGGGAGACGCCAACAGCGGAGCTTGGGACTCTGTCGATTAGGGTTCCCACCCGATTTACAACACCAGGTCGGACTTTGATTAGTATTTTTTCTTCCTTTTTTTTTTTAAATTTTCATTCGCTTCAATAGGGATAAAGCCCCCCCTTCCCCTTTTTTTAGACTTTCCGAGGGGTACACCGCTCCTTGACTCAGCCCAGAAGAACCTCATCGCCAAAACCAGGGCGCGATCGGGGGAGCTTCGCTCCTAGACGGACCTGATCACTGCAGTCAACCTTCACTGGTCTGGGCTCTGCAAGTCTAGCATCGACTTACGTCTTTCAGTAAGTAGTCATTTTATTTCTTTTAGCAAGACCCAACTTCATTTTTTTTGTTCAGTTGCTGATCTGTTGTTTCTCGTACAGGTATGGCCGAGGCATCTGTTTCTCGAAAAAGAAAGGCTGCCCCGATAGCAAAAGAGATGTTGAGGGCTGAATCCCGGATGAAAACTGCTCGGAAGAAGCAGGTTCCCCCTCGTGGGGAGGTCCTCATAGGCTCGACTTTGGTCGCTGGGGCCTCGGATACAGCTCCATTTCCTGTCGTCACAGCTGCTGCTGCCACACCAGCTACTGCTGAAGTCCCATCAACCGTTATTACGGCTTTAGAAGCAACCATAACTCCTTCCCCTGCAGCCACAACTCTTACCCTTCCTCTTACCGCCGCTCCCCTTAGTGCGAAGGCTCACCCTGTAGCCCCCTGTATAGTTGTTCCTTCGTCCTCCGTGAGCGGGAGGAGGCCATTCGAATGGCCGATGCCATGATATCCTCTCTTGAGGTAGGGAATGCCCTCGAGTTCGAGGCTCAAGCATCGGCTGGTAGCAGGACTGGGGCTGCGAAGGAGGGAGGCTTGGCTCATGTGGGAATGAGCGGAGCATGGTACGAGCCGGGCTTCCATATGTCTTATTTGGCTCACTGGGCGGCCAAGCATGATGTGGAAGAGGAGATCGTTAGTCTACTTTCCAAATCGGATGACTCCTTCCTAAATGATCTGGCAGCAGTCTTCTATAAGGTATTCTCTGTCCCCTCGTATTTCTCAACCTCCATTTTTTTAGATGTACCTCCTCATTCCCTTATTTTTATTTTTATTTAGTCTGTTCTGAGGCTTCTCCTAGCCTGGAAAAGAGTGCGCGAGCGTCGAAAAATAGACGCCGAAGTGGAGGCACTCAGGACTGAGGTGAGAGTATTGTGGGATGAGGCGACTCTTTTCCAACTAGAGCAGGGCGAGCTACATCGGCAACTCAAGGATGACAAGATCCGGGGGCTCCAAATGCAGAAGGTTGTGAGCGATCTGGAGGGGCAATGTGGTGCAGCTGCGGTCGAGTTGACACGAGCCAGGGCTCAGGTGGATACGCTGGCTAGGGAGATCGCTCGGTTAGAAGAAGTCCTGGAACGGACTAAGGCCGAGACGGCAGAAGAACGGAGTCGAGCGGTCTCTTAAGCGATGGAGGTTCAGCGGGCTGAAGATGAGGCCTCCCTGGCAGCAATAGGTGCTGCTGCAATTGATGCCTTCAAGGTTTCTAAGGAGTGGGATGCTGAAGCCTCAAAGTTTTATAAATGCGACTTCAACGCTTTTATCGAGGCAGTCCAAGGTTTGTATTCGGACCTTAACCTTGATCCCTTGTTGCCTGACAACGTTGGAGAGGAGCCCGCAGAGGACGTCCGTCCGGACCAAGCTCCCGATTCTCAAACTCCTCCGCTTGCATAGTTATTTTCCTTCTTTGTTGTTTTATTCTATTTTGAATGGATGATATGTAATTTTTGGCTCTTTGGAAAGGGTTTTCGGAATATCTTCCGTTAATTTTTGGATGATTGATACTAAGTGTTAATTGTCGTGCTGATTCATCAGCATGTTGATTTATTCTAAGGCATGGTCGAGCTGACCTCTTAAAGGGTCAGCTCCCTCCATTGCCATTTAGTAGACTTTTTAAGCCTTCCTGGCTCATGTCATCATTGAGTCCGGACCCCTGAGGGGGGGAGCTCATCCCACGATTGGCGAGAAGACTCTGTTCCGTCCATTAGTTGGATGATGACCCGCCTACTCTGTCGGATAGTCGGGTCATCATTAGGCTTTATCCCTAACTCAGAGGGAATGTCGTGTTGAGTTTTCGTGGGATTACACTTTGACCCCTTCTTTAAGGGATCAGATCGTCTCGTTCACCTTCATATCAATGGGGTAACTTAGTAAACAACTGGTTCGTGCAAAAGTTGAATTATGACTTTTATTGAAAACCTTAAAGGCTGGTTTCTTAGAGGCGTTACTCTTTATTAGGGGCCTTAAAGGCCATTACATCAGAGGTAGTAGATCTTTAGATGCTCGATATTCCAAGGGTGAGAGAGTTGTCGGCCTGCGAGGTCTTCTAACTGGTAGGAGCCCGGTTTGGTCAATCGGACCACGCAGTACGACCCTTCCCAGTTCAGCCCGAGTGCCCCAGCCTCTGGCTCGGCGGTGTTCTGGAAAACCTGGCGAAGGACTAAGTCCCCAGGGCGGAACCGCCTAACCTTGACTTTGGAGTTGTAAAAGTACGTCACCTGTTGATACCTAGCAGCGGCTCAGAGCCTTGAGATAGGTTAGTGGTAATCTGCTTGGAGTTCTGGTCCTCTTCGTAGTTCCTTACCCGCACAGTAGGTAAGCCGATCTCCACATGCACTATTACTTCCCAGTCGTAGGAGAGGGAGAATGAGGTTTCTCTAGTTAAAGACTGGACCGTGGTCCTGTAGGCCCAAAGGATGAATGGGAGCTCCTCAGCCCAGTTACCTTTTACTTTTTCTATCTTAGTTTTGAAGTGGTGTTTGATAACTTTGGTAAACGCTTCCACCTGTCCATTGGACTGTGGGTGTCGAGGCAACGAATATGCATTTGTGATGCCGAGCTCCCGACACATACCGCCGAATTTTATCGTTATCAAATTGTCCGCCATTGTTGGATACGATGGTGCGCAAGATTCCAAACCGACAGATAATATTTTTTCAAACGAAATCGACTACTTTCTATTCAGTGATCTTTGCTATAGGCTCGACCTCGGCCCACTTAGAGAAGTAGTCGACTGCGATGATGGCGAACTTGACTTTCCCCTTCCACGTAGGTAAGGGGCCGATGATGTCAATCCTCCATTGGGCGAATGACCACGGTCCGCTCATGGGAGTCATTTCTTTCGCTGGTTGCCTCGGCACAGTTGCATAACGTTGACATTTGTCACATTTTTTGACGTAATCCTTCGAGTCTTGTTTGAGAGTTGGTCAGAAGTATCCTTGATGGAATATCTTCAAGGCCAAGGTCCGACTCCCGGAATGGTTGCTGCAGATTCCTTCATGAGTCTCCCGAATCACATAATCGGATTCGTCTGGTCGGAGGCATCTAAGGTAAGGCTAGGAATGCACATTCTTATATAACACTCCGTTTAAGATGACATATCGAGCCGCTCTGACTCTAAGTCTTTTTGCCTCCAGTTTATCCGAGGGAACTTCGCCGGACGAGAGGTAGTTGAAGATAAGGTCCATCCAGCTCAGAGTACTGTGCACAGAATTAATTTTCTCCGCCTGACCGATACTCAGATATTCCACGATCTCAACTGGAACGAAGCGCGAGATCTTTCCTTCTGAGGTCAAAGCGAGCTTCGTTAAGGCGTTGGAGTTTTTCGTTCTTAAGATTTGTCAGATAATACAACTCCAAAACTTGTTGATCAGTTTCCTTGCCTCATCGAGATAAGAAATCATCCTGATCTTTTTGGCTTCATACTCCATGGAAATGTGATTTACTACCAACTGCGAGTCATATCGGACCTGGAGAGTTTGAACACCGAGACTCGCAGCCAATCTAAGTCCGGCTAATAGCGCCTCATATTCTGTCTCATTATTTGAAGCCTTGAACCCAAGCCTGATCGCATATTGCATAGTCATAGAATCGGGTGCGACCAGAATGATCTCGGCCCTGGCTTCTTCAACATTGGATGATCCGTCAATATAGAGAATCCACCCCAAGTCTGACACCACCTTTTGATCGTCCAGAGGTACAGGCAGAGTCATCTCAACTTTGGTGTTGATTTCCTCTGCGCTCAAAGTAGTGAATTCAGCGATGAAGTCAGCCACGGCTTGGCCCTTGATTGTTGTCCTCGAACGGAATTGGATGTCGAACTCCCCAAGCTTTATATCCCACTTGGTCATCTGACCTGAAACCTCAGGCCTCTGAAGAACTTGTCTCAGAGGAGAGTCGGTTAGTACAATGATGGAATGAGCCTGGAAGTACAGTAGTAACATTTGAGCAGAGACGATAAGGCAAAGTGCTAGCTTCTCTAGGGATGGATATCATGTTTCTGCAGGTACCATTGCCTTGCTCACATAGTAAACGGGTATTGTTTGCCCCCAAATTTTCTGATCAAGGCCGAGCTGACGGCTGATACCGAGATGGCGAGGTAAAGAAATAAGAGCTCTCCCTCTTTGGGCTTGAATAGGAGAGGGGTGAGCCTAGATACTATTTTAACTGTTGGAAGGCTTGCTTGAATTCTGACATCTATTCTGCATTCTTATGACCCTTCAATTGTTGAAAGAAGGAGAGGCATTTGTCTGTTGCCCTAGATTTGAAACACCCAAGTGCGGCAACCCTTCCTATGAGGCATTGTATCTCCTTCACAGTCCAAGGAGAGGTCATGTTAAGGAGCGTTTTGATCTTATTAGGATTGGCCTCGATGCCTCGCTGACTAACTTGAAAACTAAGGAACTTTCCCGATTCGACTCCGAAAACACACTTCGCGGGGTTCAGCTTCATCTAGTATTCTCGGAGGATGCTAAATGTCTCTCCGAGATCTACAAGGTGATCGGATGCTTCAGTACTTTTCACCAGCATGTTATCGACGTATACTTTCATGGTGCGTCTGATTTACTTGGCGAACATCTGGTTCACCAATCTCTGATATGTCGCCCCAGCATTTTTCAGGCCAAATGACATGACCCGGTAACAGTAGAGCTCCTTTTCTGTGACAAAGGTGGTCTTCTGCTTGTTTGGGAGATGCATGACATCTGGTTGTATCCGGAATAGGCATCCAGGAAGGAGAGCAATTCATGCCTGACTGTGTTGTCCACTAGCTGATCGATCCTGGGCAATAGGAAGCAGTCCTTGGGACATGCCTTATTCAGATCTGAATAGTCTACACAGACCTGCCACCTCCCATTGGATTTTCTGACGAGCACAACATTTCCTATCTAGTCGGGGTAATATAATTTCTCTATGAAACCTGCGTCGAGTAGGATAGAGACTTCCTCGGCAATTGCTTCATAGCGCTCAACATCGAATGGTCTTCTCTTTTGCTTTACTGGTTTGTGATCTGGGTCCACATTCATCCTATGGACCAAGACATCAGGGGGGATCCCTGACATATTCGTGTTTCCTTAGAAAGGCCAGTATTACTGACCGCTGCTCGGGTCGGCTTCATCGAGGGGTACCTTTTCCAGATCTTCTACCGATGAGTTCCCCCCGGGCTCTCGGGGATCCAGGACATTGACGGTGGGTGCTTGCTTGCCGGCTCCTTTCTTGACTATTATCGAGTAATATCTCCGAGCCTCACGCTGATCGCCTCGGAGGTAACCTATCCCGCCCTCGGCTGGGAAATTTATCATCAGATGGTAAGTTGAGGTGACTGCCCTCATTATATTGAGGGAAGGTCTTCCTAGGATATCATTGTGCACCGATGGCACGTTGACAACGAGAAAGTCCACCATGAGGGTGACTTGATGTTGTCCTTCTCCCACAGTTACTGGGAGGGAGATGGCTCTTTCGGAGATTACTCTTTCTCTGACAAAACCATGCAGGGGAGTCTTCACGGGTCAGAGTCGCGATCGTAGAACTCCTATTCTTTCAAAGGCTTCAGAATAAATCACATCAGTCGAGCTTCCGGTATCAACCAGGGTGCGGTATACCTTATGATTTACTATGTCATCGTGACCACCAGGGCATCATCGTGCGGATGCTGGATTCTACGTGCATCATCTTCTGTAAAAGTTAAACTGCATGGGCTGACCTGAAGCTCCTTACTTGGCCGCTTAGTCAGATGAATGTAATGTTCCGAATCAAACTTCTAGGAGTAGGTTTTTCGGGCTCTATTAGAATCTCTTCCACAGGTTGAACCCTCGAAAATCATGCAGATTTCAGCCGGCTCTTCCGTGAGATTATTTGGCTACTCATGTTGTCGTTCTTCACTCCGAGCAGGCCTCTCTTTTCTGGTGTATCAACATAAGTATCCCTTGCAGATGAGGGACTCAATTTCATCCTTAAGGTCCATGTAGTCGTCCGTGTTGTGGCCGTGATCCCGGTGGAAGCGACAGAACTTCCGCATGTCTCGATGCTTCGAGTCGACCTTCATACATACAGGCCAATTCAGACGTTTGTCTCCTCGGATATCTAATAGGATTTGTTTGGCAGACGTGTTGAGGGGAGTGTAGGAATAGAATTTTTCTTCCGGTCTCTGACTCGATCGGCGATCGCTGGAGGCGCGGTTGTCCGCCCCTTTGCCGGTCGATTGAGATTCTTCGTTCCTAGGCCTCTTTCCCTTGCTAGCTAGCTCAGTTATTTGTAAACCTTTGTGGGCATTAGTGAATTCTTCGGCATTGGTGTATTTCTGAGCTTTTGTCATGAAGTCCGCTAACATTTTTGGCGGGTTCTTTTCGATGGATAAAGTAAACCTTCCATCTTTCAAGCCACTGAAGACTGCAAGGAGCGCCATTTTGTCATCATAGTCCTCGACCTGCAGTGCTTCCTCGTTGAAACAAGCAATGTAGTCTTTCAATGACTCTTTCGGGCCTTGCTTGATAGTGAGAAGGTGAGTATTGGATTTCGACTTCTCTTACCGCTTATAAACTGGGTAAGGAATAGCCTACTTAATTCTGTGAAGGAACCGATAAAGTTAGGTTTGAGCTGACGATACCAACTCCGAGCGGACCCTATCAGTGTGATGGAAAATCCCCTACATGTCATTGCATCCGTCACCATATGGATCTGCATCCACGAACAATATGCTTCCAGATACTCAGAAGGGTCTCCAGACCCTGAGTAGTGGATGACGGGAGGTATCCGAAATCTCTGTGGCATCACCTCATCCATGATGGTGAAGGGGAAGGGAGACTTGGTCTCTTCCATCATCGCTTGAACCATAGCGGGAACTATTGACAATTGCTGCTTCTTTTTCAGGGTTAAAAATTTATCGTTAAGTTTCACAAACCGCGTTTCCCAGAGATCTTTATTTTCAACGACAACCTCTAGGGCATCTTCTATCTCTAGAGTCCTCCTTTTCCTTCTCCACTCTAGCTAATGATGGAGATCTGTGGGTGCTAGGGCCGAGGTGACAGAGTTCTTAGTAGGGGCCCGAGTGGCAATGTTCCGTCTCGAGCCTCTAACTTACACCGGAGGAGGATTTTCACCTGAGAGCGGCACCCGGGAGTGTTGAGGTGTCTCAGGCCTCATACTCCTCGGTACAGAATGAATCTGTACGTACAAACCTACTGGCTCGGGAATGGGATTCTCCTGAATTGGGTGTAGTTGTGGCTCCCTTTGTTGCTTCATTTTGTATATTTCATCACGCAGGGTCTGAATCTCGTTCTGCATGGCTTGATATTTGTTGGCCCGGTTGCGAGAACGCTGTGAAGGCCGTAGTGCAGACTCAGCATGAAGTGGTGAAGAAGATCGAGTTTGCTCATTTGGCTCTAGTTCCACAACTACGACTTTCTTCTTTCTCGCCATTAGATTTGAAAGACGGGAACCTGACCTTTAGTATCAGATTCCCACAGACGGTGCCAAAAAATGTTGAGGTAGAAATCTGGTCAGCCTTCCTCTCTTACCTCTCGAACTCTAGTACCCTTCGATGTCTTGAACTTGCATAATCAGATTGGGCAAAGGTGACCCTGGCTAAGCCGGGGGACCCTTCGATGCCTAAGTTAGGTCAAGGGAATCTAGGTCTAAGTGGAGAGTAGATGAGAGTGCAAGATGCTACGTACCTGTAGCAGTGGGGTCTCAATGTATTTATACCTGGCTGTTAGATGGTCTGAGTCCGTTATCATTGGCACAATTTACTCGATCAGTGGGATACCCAGATCGTGGAGATATTATGCGTAATCTATGGATCGTGTAGCGTATCAGGCGGATTGCGTATCTACGAGCGAAGTAACCGGCCACGTTGGTTTTGGCAGTTTCTCGATTTAGTAGGAGTACCTGCTTTCATATCTCGACTCGGCTTAATTAATGGTCATGAGGCCAACCGGCCTAGGCTTATTAACTTGTCAAATAGGGACACTTCCTCAGTCCAAGGTGAGCTTATGGCTTCCGATCGGAATACAGGAATCGTCCGACCCGAAGCCCTGAAGCGAAAGAACTTTCTCACTACGCGGCTCTTCCGAGGACGCTTACTTCAGGTCGGACGACCATGAGCCTTGGATGCTCATACACTTAGTCGAATTAATTTAGCGCTTACTCCCAGATCTCTTAGGGAATCGGATCTTTCCATAACATATAAGTATATAATTTTTTTTCATCTTTTTATTCATTTAATAAATATATCTCTTAAACCAAAATGAATTACTTGACGTACCATGTATGATTTTGGGGTAAGAGAAGCTACTTTAATTAACCAACTTAGTTATTTTCTAAGATTCCACCAAGTTGACGTTCGAAAATCCATTTCATTCACTTCACAGTCAATTTCATTCATTTTATTCACTTCTCAGTCAATTTCAATCAGTTTGCAGTGAATTTCATTAACTTTGTGGTCAATTTCATTCACTTCATGGTCAATTCCATGCATTTCGCGGTCAATTCCCATCACTTCACGGTCAATTCCATGCATTTCACAGTCAATTCTGACGAAATCACTTCACTTCACGGTCAATTTCATTTATTTCACAATCAATCCCAACGATTCCCCTTCACTTCATGGTCAATTCCCTTCACTTCATGGTCATTTCCATACATTTCATAGTCCATTCCCTTTACTTCATGGTCAATTCCATGTATTTCATGGTCAAATCTCTTCACTTCACAGTCATTTCCATGCATTTCACAGTCAATTCCGGTGAATTCCCTTCACTTCACGGTCAATTCCATGCATTTCATGGTCAATTCCCTCACTTCAGAGTCATTTCCATGCATTTGACGGTCAATTTCGATGAATTCCGTTCACTTCACGGTCAATTCCGATGAATTCCGTTCACTTCACGGTCAATTCTATGTATTTCACAGCTAATTCCCTTCACTTCACGATCATTTCCATATATTTCATGGTCAATTCCGGCGAATTCTCTTCATTTCACAGTCAATTCCATGCATTTCACGGTCAATTCCCTTCACTTCACGGTCATTTCCATTCATTTCACGGTCAATTCCATTCACTTCACAGTCAATTCCATGCATTTCGCGATGTAGACACCCCACTCAGGCTAATATCTTGAGAAGGATAAGATAGTCCGAGAACCATGATATTAATCCACACTCGAAACCCTAATCCATACCCAAAATCCTAACCCACACCTCGAAACCTTAATCCGCACTTGAAACCCTAATCCGTACCTAAAACCCTAACCCGCATCCCAAAACCCTAATCCACACCCCAAAACCCTAATTTGAATAGTTAAATCTTACCTTAATCTTTGCCTAAACCCTGAACCCCGCCTAACCCGAATTTCGGTCCAAACCTAAAACCCGTCAGAATCAGGATCAGCATGAAATACACCTAATTGAGCCAAAAACTCGAAAAGAAAACCATTGGACGAACCAGTGCACTAAACAAGGCCCACACGCTCGAGCCCGGCCCAGGCTGTAGTTCAACTACCGCCGCTTGTAGGGCGCATGTGTCCTCCAGGCAATAGCTGTCATAACGTCCGAAAGTCAACTTTCTTTCAAAATTACCCCTCCAGCCGACCTCGTTTACCCTTTTACCAACCACAAGAGCCAATAAGAGCATGCCACGTGGCATTTCTCTCTCCTTAACCACTCACAAGTTGTCATATTAGCTTTTACCCCTCATAAACCCTACAATTACTTTAAAACCATTGGAGAAGGATATAAATAGCCCTCTCCTCTTCTCATTTTCACGACAACAACTTCACTTTCCAAGTTAGGGGAGGGGGGGGGGGGGGGGGGGGAAGAAGAGAGAACTCTCAAGCTTCCATGATCATATTTTTCTAGCAATCTCTTAGCCTCCTCCTAACCTTCTCAATCCCAAGTCTAGCCTAAATTGATCATAGTACAATCTATGTCTTAACCCACTCAAGTTCAAGGCAAAAATATTTTCATTTTATATACAAGCATTCATCATGACATCTATTCTCTTTTCAACCCCTTTATTTTTCTAGATCTTTGGTGAACGTATGCTCTGTGACTTGCCGTATAACAGATCCTGTCACATCAGAAATTTCTAGTGATCTAGTTCACTTTTCTTTACCTTTTGCATAAGCATCATCACATCCACCTTCTAAACACATCGTTAAACGTATGCTCTGTGACTTGCCAAAATCTCGGATCTTTTCGCATCAAAAATCCATGTATACTTAGTCCTACTTCAACCACTTCATTCATCCCTTGAGATTTCTTTACCACACTAAGTAGAGACTATACATTTGTACAGGCAGACAAGGTGCCTAACATCTTTTCTCTTTGTAACTGAGGTCCCTTACTCGAAATCCCGGATCGCAGACCAGGAGTCAATATAAGGTAGGAGGATGTTCGGATTTCTCCAACCTTACATATTCTACGGGTTCTAGTCATTACGAGATCTTAAGTTAAGTGGCTAGTGACGACTCCAAGTCTACATTGCATCACCAATCCAAATCAGCCAAATCACCCCAACGTAAACCATAAATTTACATAGGCATCAATTTTCAGCGTTCACAGAATGATGATTCCACTGGGGACTTTTGCAAGCTCCCACTAGCCGAGACCTAACTCGAAAATGTGTGGCACTTTAATCTCAAGGGACATTATCAGTGCATTCATATAAAAAAAATAATCTTTGGCTTATACTTGTTTTGAGCATCAATCCGATCTATGACTACTCGATCCCGAATAGCCTTGGTTACCCATGAAGAAGAGCCAACAGCTCCGCCAGCTCTTGGAACATCAACATTAGAATCAACACCTGTACCAGCACTGGCACGGGCAACGACAACTCCAATAGATTTTCCAGTCACAATAACCTTGAATGAGATGTCTCAGAACTTTAAGGCATTACAGGAGTTACTACTTCGCTTGGTACCAAGTGCCATATCAAACACACAAGCAACCCAGCCTAGTGTGCAAAACAGTTCAATCTCTTAAACTCCTTTCGCCTTCTCTCTCATTCCTCAAACAAATCCTACCCTTCCTCTCCCAGAAGAGTCAGCACAAGATCAACAACAACCAACAAATGTGATCAACCCTCCCACACATCATTATTTAGCATATCACAACAATCAACTCACAACACAAGTTTCCCCTAACGGAAATCACAGACAAGAACCGGCGAATACCCATGAAGGGGGTCAGTTTCGAGTCTAACTCACTCTTCTTAATGGGAGCAACATTCCGAAATTGGCAGATACCCCAAGCGGGAGCCATTTTCGAACATCACACCCTCCTTCGAAAGGGAGTGGCATTCAATTTCAGCTATCTCCCACCACCGGGAGTCATCTTCTTTCTAACAACCCCATATTCTCGAAAACTAAAGGGTTGAAGAGGTCAACCCTTATGAGGAAGAAGCAAAGTAAGCCCTACAACAAGGGAAAGATATCCGCAACAAAGCAAGTCAGAGATTGAGCAGGTATGGGAACATCTACAAATGGTGCAAAATCAGTTGCAAAGGCAGCAAAGATTGGATCATCCGTCCACCAAATTCAGGGATCTGTGTCCCTTTCCATATGCTTGGGTGCCTCTTAACTTTGAGGTACCCAAATTCAAAAGATATGACAGTAGTGGGTGCCCCACAGCACATCTAAAGACATTTTGTGGGAAACTCAATGCGATAGCAGGAAACAATAGAGCTTTGATACGACTCTTTCAGAAATCTCTCAAGGGCGATGCTTTGGATTGGTACACATCATTGGATAGCCATCAAATTAGGACCTGGGAAAGACTCTCTCAGGAATTCATTGACAGATTTTCATACAATATGAACATGACTCCGAGGAAGGCAGATTTGGCTACCTTGAGACAAAAAAGTGACGAATCATTGTCAGCATATGTAGGACAATGGCGGGCCATGTAGCCCGAATGAAAAACTTCATCGATGACGAAGAACGGATATTCATGATTGTTCATTCAGTAAACCCAAACATTTCAAGATATCTAATCTCATACACATATGTGAATTTCTCCTAGCTTATTCAAGCTGGACAATAGGTGAAAGCCGGGATCAAAGTCTGAACCATTTTCCCATGGCCGCATTAAGCCCCCTCAATTAAAAGAAACAAAGTCGAGGGGAAACTGTTAGATATGGGAATGGAAACAGCACTGCTCCCGCGCAACGCACTAAAGAGGTCAACAATATCATTGCCAACACCCAATGCAACTAGTACATTCCACAATCGGAGCCACTACGAGATCGGCAATACCAGTCACAGCAAGACAGGCAGTACCAGCCACAATCAAATAAGCAGTACCAACCATAACAAGCCTGAAAGGGCCTAGCTATATGCCCTAGAGGGGGGGGGGGGGGGGGGGGGGGTGAATAGGGCAATGCAAAATAAAACTAATAACAACGGAATAATAAAAGAAATAAAGCACAATGCTGAATTTAAAGCAATCTCAATAGCCTAGAATATAGAGAATGATACTATATCAGTTCTAAGGACAACCTTACACCAAAAACCAAAGGTTTAAGGTAGGAAAACCTTATTTCTAGAACGTCCTTTGTATCACAAATCAATGAGGAATAAAAAATAAGAAAATCAAAATAACTTGTAGAAATAAATCCTAAGTTATTACAGCATTCCCCACACTTGCTTGGAATAAAAAGATTACAACATTCATCCACGAATACAATCCACAAAACTGAATGAATAAAGGAATGAAAGAATAAAGTACATCCACAACACAACGATATATAGTGGTTCGCCTGTGTGTACACCAACTGTTATCCAACAGCCACACAGAATGCTACTCCACTCCTAATATCCTCACACAGGGGATATTAGCATGCACTATCAAAATAGGTTTCACAGGTTCACATAAAACCTTCACAATTGTGTCTTTGATTTCGGGCTTACACAATTCAAAAACCCTCACAATCTGAGTTTTCTGGCTCTCCTCAGATAACCAATACAATGAGATTTTTCTGGCAAATCTCAAACAAAATTAAAGAAAGTAAATTACACAAATGTAAAATACCTGAATCATCTTTTGAAGTAACCCGGTAGAACCAATCGGAGTAGAAGTTCGATTCAACGTTCAAAGTCCAATACTCACTTTAAGAATGGTTCTAAGTCTAATTGATTTTAAATCAAAAGGGCTAGTTCTATTTGATTTTGAATCCAAGAAGAAGGAATATCAGAAATTCTCCTTTTCTAATGAGATTGGAATGTAGATCAAAATCAAATAAAAAATAAGATAGCAAAAGGAATATTAAATAAGCACAAAGTAGCTTAAAACAAACACAAACTTATCTCAGAGTATAGCCTAAAGAATGCTTGAATAGAGTTGAATTGAATTGCTAAAACTCTAAAGTTCGTGCTCAATTTATAGCCTGAAAAATTCCGTCTACGACTAGTCTTAGGATCCTAGGACTGGTCGTAGCTTCAAAGATTTTTAAAGATTTTCACGGGATAAGGATTTGCTGTTGCACGACCGGTCGTGGGCCACCTACGAATGGTCGTGGGTCACCTAGGTTGTAGGACTCCCAATTCAGTTGCTGGAGTTTGAGTCATAGGGCTAAGACTGGTCGAAGGACGAGTCATACAACTCACAAGACTGGTCGTAGGATGTCCAAGACTGGTCATAGGACAACCAGAAAGATTCAAAAATCTTCAACAACCTAGGACTGGTCCTGAAAAACTTAAAACTGGTCGTAGCAGAACTAGGACTGGTCTTGAAATCCCTAGGACTGGTCTTAGAACAGCCCGATCAAGCATATTAAAATATATGAATTATGTATCCAGAATGACCTACAGTAAAGCCCATCCTAAGGTCAATCTAAGGTCAAACAAACCTTAAAAGTGAGATGGACATTGAAAGTCTGTACACCCAGATGACCCTTAAGAGAAGTTTGAGAATATACAAATCTTGTAGTAGGCCTTCTTGAGCTTAATCCTATCTCGAGTTGACAAAATCTTCTTGATCCTTTCTTGATTGAATCTTGAACATGCATACTTGAAGACTTCTATTCTTGAATTCTTCATCCATGACTTGAAACTTTCTTCATTTAATTTCTTGACTTGAAATGCGATGTCTTGAAGTAAAGAATAGTCTCAAACATGAAACACAAGATATACAAGACATAGATATAGGTTTTGGCACGATAAAATTTGACAAACAAAGGGATATGAAATCATAGCACTTACAATCTCCCCCTTTGTCAAATTTTTGACAAAACACATAGCATAAATAATAAGAGCAACATTTGCCAAAAAAAACAATATAAGCCATAAAAGCAAGCACAATTTACTCTACTCCCCCTGAGTAATACGAGTACTGCTCATATAAACAGTAATCAACATGAAGACATCAAAACTCAATATTCTTAATCCACATATCCTTCTCAATCAATCAATTCATAAATTACTCCCCCTTTCCATACTACCCCCTTTTACCTTACTACTCCCCCTTTTTGTCATAAAATGACAAGGAAAAGTCATAATAGAAAAGAGAACAACAACATAGAGAGTAATAATAAGCAGATAATGAGAAAGAAATATGAAAGGACATAGCATATTTCAAAATATAAACCAGAAACATCAAGTCATTATCAATCCATAATACAATATCCAAAAGATAATACAATATAAAAGATAATGTTATACTATCCAGAAGATAATTCGCCTAATCAGATCCAGAGGAAGGAGCAGGGATAGTCGAATCAATCTAGTGTAAGCCTCTATTGATGCGACGAAGATATTTTCGCATGTACTTAAATTGCATATCATGGGCTATACTTATGTTATCAACCTTCTCCTCCAATGCACGAAGGCATGCATCATAACCAGATGGATCGTAATCTGGATCGCTTGGCGAATCAGATTCTATCTCATCAAATATCTCATCCATATTAATATCCTGTTGAGGAAGATCGCCAGCTTCCCCTTCATTTCCGGCTTCACCACCATCACCACCAGTACCACTTTCATCAACTTGGCTAGGAAGCAAATCCAACTTCATCTTATTAAGATTGGAATTGTTGAAAATAAGATGATGAATTGGTGCCTCATTAATAGGTTTATTGACAAGCATGTGAGTGGCTAAAACAGTCATAAGATAACCAAACAGAATATCACTATGACCCGGATAGAGATGAAACTGTATAATGAAATAACAAATCAAAGAAGGAAGACATACCATGGTACCAGAAGTAATAGAATGTAACACACGAACCATGAAAGAAGTCAACTCGATTTTATTACCGGACCGAGGATACACATTGGAAATGAAGAAACGATGTAACACTCTTTATCTCGGTAACAAATACTTTGAAGGGAGCGCATTCCCTTTGTGTGTCCATTGTGCATCAATTTTTCATAAATCTCTTGTTAATATGCATTTTTTCGATTCAGATGGTTTGTCGTGTAGAGTGTGAATCGGTATACCTTCATCATTAACAGGTATATCCATAATACCTGATATCAAACGACAGTCTACTTCAAATTTTTCTTTTCTAGTATCAATTGAAAAAGTTAAATTATCAAGAGAAAATTCTGAGATGCATGCTACCATTGATTGGGCAATGGACTGGTATGCAGGCCCACCCCAAATCAAAATGTTAGTCCAGCCAACAGATTCAAGGAGAGGGATAATACCATATGGAGCAATGTGATTGAGATCAGCGGTATGCTCAACAATAATATTACGTACACGTAAATCTCGTACATCTTGATAATTATCTTCGAGTGACCGAAGGTGCCGTTTTGTTATCAGTGTAGATCTAGATGAAGATGGACCACGGAATGTTTCTTCTTTCCTCTAGCACCCATATTTAAAAAGATATACAAAGAGCAAGAGAAATGCACAAATGAAAGGATGGGTTTTCTCTATATCAGCAATATGACAAGAAACCCTTGAAAAAACCTAACAAAAGAAGGAATGTAGCTACACAATGATCAAATCAAAACATAGAGAGCATGAATCTTTAAGAAAAATGATGAAATAGGACTCACCTTGAAGAAAAATAAGAAATCCTATGACTGGTCGAGCCACGACTCGTCGTAGGTCGGAGTGAAAATGAAGAAGAAGGGGATTTTCCCTAAAATATATCATATTCACGAGCTCCACGACCGGTTGAGTGCGGTGCACGACCGGTCGTACCACGACTGGTCGTGTATAACTACGATCGGTCGAGTATCGACCAAAAATACATATTTTAATGAAAAAATAAAATTTAAACACAAATAATATTAAATATAATACACTATGATACATGCAAAGAAGTATAGTCAATGTAAAATACACATACTAAGATCAAATTTCAATTTATTAAACCTTCTTTTGTTGAGCGGTTTAGTAAATATATCAGCAAGTTAATTTTCGGTTGATATATATTCCAAAGAAATAACTTTTTCTTCAACCAACTCAAGAATATAATGGTACCTAATGTCAATGTGCTTAGTACGTGAATGCTGAATTAGATTTTTGAAAATATTTATAGCACTGGAATTATCACAATGTAAGATCATTGAATCTTGATTAATTGCATAATCGCTTAGCATGCGTTTCATCCAAACTAGTTGTGTACATGCATATCCAGCTGCAATATACTCAGCCTCAGCAGTGGAGAGTGATATTGAGCTTTGCTTCTTGCTGAACCAAGAAACTAAGCAATTTCTAATGTAAAAATAACCACCACTGGTTGATTTTCTATCATCGATATTATCGGCCCAATCAGCATCTGAGTACCCGGCTAATTGAACACTAGTATCAAAAGGGTACCATAGACCCAGATTTATAATACTTGCAACATATGTAATAATCCATTTAACAACAGTAAGATGTGATTCCTTAGGATTAGATTGATATCTTGCACAAATTCCAACACTTAACGCAATATCAGGTCTACTTGCAGTAAGATAAAACAAACTACCAATCATACTACGATATAGTTTATGATCTATATCTTTACCTGTAGAGTCTTTTGAGAGTCTTAATGTTGTACTCATAGGAGTATCAAAGTTCTTACCATTCTCAAATCCAAACCTTTTAACCAAGTTTGAAGCATATTTGGTCTGGGAAATGAAAATTCTATCAGGTTGTTGTTTTACTTGCAACCCTAGGAAATAGTTTAGTTCGCCAACCATACTCATTTCGAACCTTGATTTCATTAACTCTGCAAACTCAATAGACATGTTAGAGCAAGTTGATCCATAAATAATATCATCAACATAAATTTGAACCATCAAAATATCATTGTTATGCTTCTTAACAAAGAGCGTCTTATTGACACTTCTTACTTGAAAGCTATGACTAAGTAAGAATTTAGTCAATTTCTCATATCATGCCTTGGGCACTTTTTTTAGACCATAGAGAGCCTTTTTGAGACGAAATACATGGTCAGATAACTTGGGGTCTTCAAACCCTGAAGGTTGTTCAACATACACTTCTTCATGTAAATCGTCATTCAAGAAGGCGCTCTTTATATCCATCTGATAAATCTTAAATTTTTTAAAGCATGCGATGGAAATAAAAAGTCTGATTGATTCAAGGCGAGTGACTGGAGCAAAGGTTTCTTCGTAATCGATGCCTTCAATCTGAGTGTACCCTTGTACAACCAGTCTAGCCTTATTTCGTATTATATTTCCAAGCTCATCAAACTTATTTTTAAAGATCCATTTTGTTCCAATAATGTATTTATCTTTAGGTCTAGGAACAAGATACCAGACATCATTACGAACAAATTGATTAAGTTCATCCTGCATAGCAACTATCCAATTTTCGTCAGAAAGTGCTTCTTTCACGTTGATCGGTTCTATTTGGGATGTAAAACAAACATAATTACATATGTTTTCAAGTTGTTTCCGAGTACAAACTCCAGTGAGAGGGTTTTCAAGTATTTGATTGGTTGGATGATCTTTGACAGTCCTTGGTTCAGATTCTTTTTGACTTGATGAGGTATCTTGTTTGTCGATAATAAGAGCTTCATCATCATCTGAACTCGGAGCTGGTGTATTCAAATGATCATCAATGACCACATTGATGGACTCTTGAATCACACTAGTTCTCTTATTTAGAACCCTATAAGCTCGACTGTTCAAAGAATAAATAAGAAAAATACCTTCATCACTCTTCGTATCAAACTTTTCCAAATTTTTACGATCACGTAAAATATAACACTTGCTACCAAAAACCCGAAAGTATTTGACAGTAAGTTTCTTTTCAAACCATAATTCATAAGCAGTCTTATTATCAAATTTACTGGTATAAACCCGATTAATAATATAACATGCGGTATTAACTGCTTCAGCCCAAAGATTTCTAGAGAGCTTCATGCTATTCAACGTAACATTAGCCATATCTTAAAGCACTCTGTTTTTTCTTTCAACTATACCATTTTGTTACGGTGTTTTGGGCGCAGAGAATTCATGTGATATTCCCTGATCGCTACAGAATTTTTCAAAACTACTGTTTTCGAATTCGGATCCACGATCACTACGGATCTTACTAACATGAGAACCTTTCTCATTTTGGATTCGTTTGATGACCTTTTTCACTTCATTCAGGGTTTCAGTTATCTTTTAAGAAGGATACCCAAGTGAATCTGGTATAGTCATTTACGATAACCAAGATGTATTTTTTTCCTCCTCGACTCTCCGATCTGGTTGGTCCAATAAGATCCATATGGAGAAGCTTGAGTGGTCTAGATGTGGTATTGGAGTTCACTTTCTTATGAGAGCTTCTAGTCTGTTTGCCCAACTGGCATTCACCACATATTTTGTCTACTCTTTGCAATTTGGGTAGACCTCTAATTAGTTCTCTTTTGCTCAATCTAAATAAGTTCCGATAGTGTACTTGTCTAAGGCATTTATGCCATAATTCAGTCTCATCAGTATGGACCATGTAACATGATTGAGTAGATGAGCTTGCATCACTAACGATGTAGCAGTTTTCAGAAGTTCTGCGACCAATTAATATAACAGAACCCTTTTTATTATGTATCTCACAACCTTGATCAGAAAACTTCACACTATGGTTGTTATCGCATATCTGAGAAATGCTAAGAAGGTTGTGTTTCAAGCCCTCAACATATAAAACATTCTTAAATAAGGGAAGGTTATAAAGCTGAACCGTACCTTGGCCAATGATCTTACAATTGCTTCCATCACCAAATGTGACTGACCCGTCAGTAATATCTTTTAGATCGGTGAATAAAGATTTGTCACGTGTCATACACCTAGAGCAACCACTATCTAGGTACCACTTTGAATGACTTGTAGCTTTGAAAGCAGTGTGGGCAACCAAGCAGGCAACTTTAGGAACCCATTTCAGAACTGTTTTGGGTTTAGGAGTATAGATGGTCTTTTTCTGTCTGTTGTTATAAGAGAGACCTATAGAGTTAGACTTTAATAGCTCCTTGAGAAGATCAATTATTTTTTCAGCCAATGGATTTCGGTTTTAAAAATTAAAGTTGACATGGCTACCTGTCGGTTTTTGAAAAGACCTTAAATTTTTGGAAAAACCTTGATAAGTATTCTTTTCTTTTGAGATTGAAAACTCTCCTTTTACAAATTTAGGAGCAATGTTCTTTTGTTTAAGAGATGTATTCTTATCATAGCCCAACCCAGATCGATCGCCACATTTTCTTGATCCGAACAATAATTTTTCCAATTTAGGATCACCTTGGGCATATCTCCATTTATCTTTCAAACTCAGAAGAGAAGCTACCTCATTTTTGAGTTTCTCATTTTCAGATTTCAAATCTTCAATTTTGGAGGTTTTGAAATCTAAATCAGATTTGATTTTTTCAAAAGAATCTAAAATATGAGACTTTTCTAAAACAAAAGACTCATAATCTTCCTTAAGCTTAGAAAATTTTTCTTTTTGTAATTTAAGCTTGACGGCAATTTTACAACTCTCCTTATAAAGGGCATTATAAGCATCCTAAAGATCATCTTCATTATCGCAATCACTATTCAGATTTTCTTCACTAGATATATCATCATTATCTGAAAAGGTGATCTTGGCTAGAGTCATAAGGGCTTTAACATCATCGCCCGACTCGGTTTCAGAATCTTCTGATTTAGAAGAGGATTCAGAATCAGACGATTCATCCCAAGTAGCCATCATGCTTTTTCTTTATTATTTGTCCTTTTTATGACATTTGTTAGCTAAGTGCCCATACTCTTGACAGTTGTAACATTGATTATCTTTCAAGGATTTTTGAGTTCTAGGTTTAGATCGTCTCTTATCATTTGACTTTTGAAAATTAACTTTTTTCTTGCTTTTGAAAATTTTGTAAAACTTTTTTGCTAAAAGCGCCATATCATCTTCAGAATTTTCTAAATCCGAAGTGCTCTCTAGTGAAACATGTTTAGATGATTTGAGAGAAATTGATTTTCCTTTAGGAGCTTTAAAGGACAACTCATAGGTTTGAAGTGAGCCAACTAGTTCCTCAACCCTCATGGTATCCGTATCACGAAGTTCCTGAATTGCGGTTACTTTATAATTGAACCGTTCAGGAAGTGAGCATAGTATCTTTACTCACACTTTACTTTCTAGGATTCTATCACCAAGACCCCACATAGAGTTCATAATATCATTTAATCTAGTATAGAAGTCCATAAACATCTCATTTTCCTTCATATGAATTTCTTCAAATTTAGTTGTGAGGAGTTGGACTTTAGATTTCTTGACAATAGATGCACCCTTATGTGTCATTTCTAATACATCCCATGCTTGTTTTGCATTTTCACAAGAGATGATTCTTTTAAATTCATCTGGTGATAATGCACAAGTAATTGCATTTAGTGCTTTTGCATTGGCACTACTTTCACTTTTCTAAAGTGTGGTCCAAAGAGAATAAGCCGTTACTTTCATTGATTTTGAACCATCGTCATTAGTTACTTCAGTGATAAGAGGGTTCCATTCATTCACTGTGACCAGCCACACACTTTCATCCAAGGATTTGAGGAAGATCCTCATCCTGGCTTTCCAATAAGCATAGTTTGTGTCATTAAAGGGTGGTGGCCTAGTAACTGATAGGCTATCAAAATTTGACGTCTTAATATAGTTTAGATCGTTAGCTCAGGAAATAAATCCAATAAATAAACAATAAGCACGAGCTATTAGGCTCTGATATCACTTGAAAGGGTCTAGCTATATGCCCTAGAGGGGGGGCGAATAGGGCAATGTCAAATAAAACTAATAACGGCGGAATAATAAAAGAAATAAAGCACAATGCTGAATTTAAAGTAATCTCAATAGCCTAGAATATAGAGAATGATACTATATCAGTTCTAAGGACAACCTTACACCAAAAACCAAAGGTTTAAGGTAGGACAACCATATTTCTAGAACGTCCTTTGTATCACAAATCAATGAGGAATAAAAAATAAGGAAATCAAAATAACTTGCAGAAATAAATCCTAAGTTATTACAACATTCCCCACACTTGCTTGGAATAAAAAGATTACAACATTCATCCACGAATACAATCCACAAAACTGAATGAATAAAGGAATGAAAGAATAAAGCACATCCACAACACAGCGATATATAGTGGTTCGGCTGTGTGTACACCAACTGTTATCCAACAGCCACACAGAATGCTACTCCACTCCTAATATCCTCACACAGGGGATATTAACATGCACTATCAAAATAAGTTTCACAGGTTCACATAAAACCTTTACAATTATGTCTTTGATCTCGGGCTTACACAATCTAAGTTTTCTGGCTCTCCTCAGATAACCAATACAATGAGATTTTTCTGGCAAATCTCAAACAAAATCAAAGAAAGTAAATTACACAAATGTAAAATACCTAAATCACCTTTTGAAGTAGCCCGGTAGAACCAATCAGAGTAGAAGTTCGATTCAACGTTCAAAGTCCAATACTCACTTTAAGAATGGTTCTAAGTCTAATTGATTTTAAATCAAAAGGGCTAGTTCTATTTGATTTTGAATCCAAGAAGAAGGAATATCAGAAATTCCCCTTTTCTAATGAGATTGGAATGTAGATCAAAATCAAATAAAAATAAGCTAGCAAAAGGAATATTAAATAAGAAAAAAGTAGCTTAAAACAAACACAAACTTATCTCAGAGTATAGCCTAAAGAATGCTTGAATAGAGTTGAATTGAATTGCTAAAACTCTGAAGTTCGTGCTCAATTTATAGCCTGAAAAATCCCATCTACGACTGGTCTTAGGATCCTAGGACTGGTCGTAGCTTCAAAGATTTTCAAAGATTTCCATGGGATAAGGATTTTCTGTTCCACGACCGGTCTTGGGTAGCCTACGACCGGTTGTGGGCTACCTACGACTGGTCGTGGGTCACCTACGACCGGTCGTAGGACACCCAATTCAGTTGCTGGAGTTTGAGTCGTAGGGCTAAGACTGGTCGAAGGACGAGTCGTACAGCTCATAGGACTAGTCGTAGGATGTCCAGGACTGGTCGTAGGACAACTAGAAAGATCCGAAAATCTTCAACAACCTAGGACTGGTCCTAAAAAACTTAAGACTGGTCGTAGCAGAACTAGGACTGGTCTTGAAATCCCTAAGACTGGTCTTAGAACAGCCCAATCAAGCATATTAAAATATATGAATTATGTATCCAGAATGACCTACAGTAAAGCTCATCCTAAGGTTAATTTAAGGTCAAACAAACCTTAAAAGTGAGATGGACATTGAAAGTTTGTACACCCAGATGACCCTTAAGAGAAGTTTAAGAATATACAAATCTTGTAGTAGGCTTTCTTGAGCTTGATCCAATCTTGAGTTGACAAAGTCTTCTTGATCCTTTCTTGATTGAATCTTGAACATGCATACTTGAAGACTTCTATTCTTGAATTCTTCATCCATGCCTTGAAACTTTCTTCATTTAATTTCTTGACTTGAAATGCGATGTCTTGAAGTAAAGAATAATCTCAAACATGAAACACAAGATATATAAGACATAGATATAGGTTTTGACATGACAAAATTTGACAAGTAAAGGGATATGAAATCATAACACTTACAAAGCCCAACAGGGATATCAGGCATAACCGCCTCAACAACAACAGCAACAACCTAAGGGCAATGCACAAAACTCATATAAACAGATAATGCTAGGAAGGAAGTTCACCCCTTTATCACAAACACACATTCAGGTCTTGACAATGTTAATGCAAAAGCAACTCCTAACACCCTTCAACCTTTACTTCCACTAAATCCCCTGCCAGCAGGTTACAATGAAAATCAATATTGCACGTATCACCAGGCTCCTGGTCATCTAATAGACCGTTGTTTTGCCCTGAAATATACAGTCCAAGATTTGATCGAGAGCTAGAAGATTGCGATCACCCCACAGGCTAGCAGTACCACTTAAGCTAGCATTCTCCAGAATCCCCTGCCATCGCATCCAACAGGACATAGCACATCAGGCACCTCTACTGTCAATAACATCAAGAAGGAGCATCCCACATACTTTCCCCATATCATTCCATATAAGCAATCATGCCCGATAGAGCAAATCGGACATGGGGATACCAACAGTCGCCTCTGCCTAAGCCATAAGTATTCCTTGAAGTAGCACCAACAACACCACCCCTCATCCTTGAAGCAGCACCAACAGCACCACCCCTCATCCTTGAAGTAGCACCAACAGCACTACTCCTCATCCTTGAGGCAGCACCAACAGTGCAGCCTCCCATCCTCCAAAGGGCATCAACAACACCCACCAGGTCACATTCTCAGCTCATCGCTCTCCAAGGGACACATCCAGCTCCATCCCTGGCATATCAAAGAAGGTCAGATCTTGAACCCCTCATCCTTCCAATAGGCCTTCCCGATCTAGCCTTGCTAACCCTGCAAGGGGCACCCCCGGTCTAACCTCCAAGTTTCCTCTTACCTCACCAATTGGCACATACCTAGAGGATCCCTCCTTCACAAAGTACACATCAAGAGGAGGAAAATCCCACTGTCAAATCCCACTAGGATTTAATCACTATCTAAGAGAAATCATTAAGTCCACCACAAACAGTTCTGGTAACGAATCCGCAGCCTCGAGATCCAGTGATATACCTGGAAGGGAGGACAATTCCCTCCTATAACACAAAGGCAGTCCCATGACATTATCCAGAGTGCGCTGAAGTGGGCAATAATGATAGGTATTTTGGGCAAGATAATTAGAATTTGAAAGAAACTAGGGGAACTTTGTCAGGAACAACCCACAAGGCTGACACTGCTTACGACATAGCAGCTCAGCTCAAATCCGTTCCCTTACAAATCTCCATCTGGGAACTTTTATACACGTCAAGATTACATCAAGAAATTTTTGTGAAAACCCTAAACGATGCACACATCCCTCCCGACGTACCTCCTAAAATGGTGGCAAGCATGATCGTACAACTCCTCACACTGCGGGCCATCACTTTCACTGATGATGAGTTGTCACCTAAAGGTCGTAAACATGGGTGCTCACTAAATATAGCTATCCGTTATAAGAATTTAAAAGTCTCACTCGTACTTATAAATAATGGATCGAGCTTGAATTTTTGCCCTTTAAGGACTGCTGAATGTTGGGGATAGAACCATCTTCCTTTCAGCCCAATACCATGAGTGTCAGAGCCTTTGATGACTCCCGAAGGCAGGTGGAGGCAGAAATAGACATTGAGGTACAAATCAGACCAGATATTACTCTTGTCACATTTCAGATCATTGACATTCCTGCCTCATTTAACCTTTTATTGGGACAGTCATGGCTTCATGCTGTTGGAGCCATCGCATCCACTCTTCATCAAAGGGTTAAATTCTCTTTGGAAAATCGGATCATCTCAGTGCTGGCCGAATCGAAAATCATGTTACCGATGGTGGTCAATATCCCAAAAATTGACATTCTAATGATTGACGTCCAGCGCGTGGAGGGTAACATATCATATCATAGTTTCAAGTTCAAATTCGTGAACTCCATCGCCCCCCCTACCCACTCACAGTCGAATATATCATCCCTCCTGCCGAATGGCTAATCCTAAACTATCGTACTGAGTTTCATGAGAAATGTATGGTAATAAAGCCAGCTTGTGCCAATGTGCAGAGGCAGGGATTAGGGTATCGACCGACACCGGAAGATTAGGCCACAAGGTCAAAAAGAGGTAACTGTTTAAGTGTACACCCATCGAATTTGTTAAAGTCGAAACAGTCTATAGTGACGTGATGATCTCTCTCGAGGATCACCTCCAGCAGCTCAAACTTATAGAACATTCCATCAAGGAATCCATTTAGCCGCCAATACGGTGAGATAAGATCCTCAAGGCGTCAAAAGCACACCCAATGTTAAGGGTAGAACCCCCACATAAAGCTAGAGGCACGAAGGTAAGGCCACCCATAGAGGACCCAGGACTAGGATCGCCCATTACAAGTCACACAGGAAAGAATGAGGAGGCACCTGTCCCCATCAACAATCAATGTGAAGCACCCCCACCAACATCAACAACTCAGCAACACAAGGGGCAGAAGCAGCCCATCCATTGGATCGACAAAGGGAAGTGGCCTTTCCTTGACTGGATGGGCATCAAAATCCCACCACAATGTGGACCCAATGAGCCCATAGAGCTCCAACTTTTGAGAGAAGAGACCGGATCAGACTCCAACTTTGAACCAAGTCCAGCAGATATCATGATCATCGGGGCAGATGGCCCACAGGTACAAACAAAACAAAGCAGCAGGATTGAAAAGGGGAAAGAACCAGGCTGGACATTCATCCCCCTGACAATCAAATCTGCCGGTAAGCCACCCATGGATGTCGGCCTTTAAAAAAATGTTAATGTAAATAGAAATTGGTATCCCGAATCAGGACAGGATCAATCATGGTTTGCAACAACGTCTTGTTCGTAATCCTTTGGTGACACAAAAAAATTAGAAAACCTTTCAAACACAAAAACAGCAAATATTTCAAAAAACACCAAAACATCAAATATTTTTCAAAATCACAACACATCAGAAAATCTTCAAAAATCCAAAACAACAAAAAATCTTATAAAAATCACTGTGCCAAACACTTCACACACAGCTCCAGAGTTTGAAGTCAACTCATACGATTTCGATCTAGAGTTGGACTTTGAGCTCATGGGTTTGGATGAAGCTCAGGATGAGGGAAATGATGATACATCTCTCAAACTCGAAGATTCCCTCGAAAGGTTCAAAACAAAAGCTAACGTTGTGCTAAAAAACTTCAAAGTTGTGAACTTAGGATCACAGGAACTCCTTAGAGAGTTGCACATCGGTAGATCAGTCTCCGAAATACAAGCAGAAGATGATGGAATTCTTGAGACAGAGGTTATCCAACTTTACCTTCTCTTACGAAGATACACCAGGACTCGATGATAGTGCACCACTTACCAATGAAGCCAGACATGAAGCCTATGAAGTAGAAGCTACGAAGAATGAAGCCAAAATGGGCCCTCAAGGTCTGTGATGAAGTCATCAAGCAATAAAATACGGGGTTCTTGGAAATCTCCAACTACCCGGAATGGCTCGCAAACATCATACCAGTTACAAAGAAAGATGGCAAAGTCAGGATGTGCGTCGACTTTAGGGAGCTCAACAAAGCAAGTCCTAAAGACGATTTCCCTTTGCCTCACATCGACACACTGGTAGATAAAACTGCTGGACACAAGATCTTCTTCTTCATGGATGGCTTTTCTGGCTACAATTAGATCCAGATAGCTGTCGAAGATCATGAGAAGACTTCTTTCATCACACCATGGGGAACCTTCTGCTATCAGGTTATGCCCTTTGGGCTGAAGAATGTAGGAGCTACATATTAGCGAACCATGACTATCTTGTTTCACGACATGATAAACAGGGAAATGAAAATCTATGTGGACAACATGATCGTCAAATCTCGCACAATTGAAAGAAATTTTGAAGACCCTAAGAAGCTCTTCGACAAGCTAGAAAAGTTTAAGCTCTGCCTCAACCTGCAAAAGTGTGTCGTTGGCACAACCAAAGGTAAGCTGTTAGGCTTCATCGTCAGTGAAGATGACATCTGAGTGGACGAGACCAAGACCAAAGCAATCATCGATATGCTGTTGCCTAGTACCAAAAAAGAGATTCGGGGTTTCCTTGGAAGGATCTAGTACATCAGCCGATTCATCGCACAGCTCACACCTATCTGTGAGCCCATATTCAAGCTCTTAAGGAAGAACTCGCCAAAGGAATGAAATAACAACTGTCAAGTGGCTTTCGACAGGATCAAGAAGTACCTATTAAATCATCTAGTGCTCATGCCACCTACTCCAAGTAGGCAACTACTTTTGTACATCTTCGTCGCAATAGAAGCGATCGGATGTGTCCTCGGCCAACACGACGACACAGGAAGAAAGGAGTAAGTGATCTACTATCTAAGCCAACGGTTCACAAGCTACGAAGCCAAATACTCTAACTTAAAGAAAATGTGTCCCACCCTAGTCTGGGCAATGCAACAGTTATGACAATACATGATCACTCACCCAATCCTTCTGCTCGCTCGCATGAACCCGTTAAAATACTTATTCGAGAAATCGGCACTAACGGGCAGGATCGCAAAATGGAAATTGCTGCTTTCTGGGTTTGATATCACCTATGTCACCCAAAAGGTAATTAAGGGGCAAGCACTAGCCGATCACTTAGCAACACACTCTCTGCCAAATTACCAACCTTTGAAGACCTTCTTCCCTAACGAGGACATCCTCCTAATCGAGGAAGAAGAAGAAAGAAAGGCAGAAGAGTGGACACACTTCTTTGACGGAGGCACAAATTCAAAAGGGAGTGAGGTAGGAGCAATACTCTACTATTCACACCCCAAGTGTAAGGTTGTGATGTAGTAATAAACTCGGTAAGACCGAGGTCGAATCCCAAGGGACTGATACTTGTACGTAATCTAAAACTAAAGTAGAACTAGAACTAGACTAAGATGTAATCTAAATCAAATAAAATTTAAAGAATAATTGTGGAATAATTATCTAAAACTTAAGGAATTCAGAAGAGGGAAACTAGGGATTCAGAGGACCCACTTGTAGAGATCAGGGAGATCTTATGCCTGCTTCAAGAGCTCAACTAGACTTAAAGTCCATCTTCATCCAGTTAAAGAGTGTAACCATAAAAATCAAACTGAACCTCCTTTGATATAGTTTTCAAGAGATGAAAGGTATATAAATTAGAATGGATTCCATCACTAAACTATGCCCAAGAGATAAAGTAAACAACAGAATTAAACTAATTACCAACCAATCAACATGCTATGAAGGTTAGGAAGGGTATCGACATCCGACCATGCCTAGGAGATGATGGTGAACAACAGGGCTTCCTGACATCATAAACATAAAAAGGAAAGGAATATGCTCAAAGCTATTACAGACCTATTATAATTTTAGTCACAACAGACCATTAAAAAATAAAAACATTCCCTTAATTAAACTAAAATCATCACTAGTTCAGTCTAAACAAAAGGCATATCAAGAGTCTCCCATCATGCTACAAGCTTCACCTCTTAGCCCTAGCTAAGAGGTTCAGCCCAACATGAATGGGCTGGATCCCTTAAACAAAACAAAATAGAATAAAAAGAAAAAGAAAGAAAATAACTCTTTACTCTCTCTCCTGCATGTTCCAACCATGCCAACCCAAGCCGAGATCCCCTTCTCTTCTTTCTCTCTCCTTCTTATAGGCAGCAGATAGTTCGGCTAGCAGGGAGAACCGACTCTGCACAGCAGCGTGTAAGGAGGCGATGCGTAAGAAACTGGAGTCAGTGGAGAACCTCCTTATGCAGTGTGTGTATAACTTTTACGCTAATGTTTGGTGGCCCCCACAGATGAGTTCTAATAGAAAATCTACTCCATTCATTGCGATAAGCATGGAAAAATAGTCGAACATGACCGTTTTTCTTCTGTTTTGGTTTGGCCCACATAACTTTTTGTTGCATCATTCATCCTCCATTTAGACAGTTGAAAATCGATCTTCGTTGTTTCTTGAAATTTCGTCATCTAGGCTAGGATGATAGGGAGCGTGGGCTTATGATAGATGGTCTAGATCAGACCGATGAAGCACGATAAAGGCCCACAAGATTCGTCCACAGGCTCTGTTTGCGAAACAGAGATGGAAATGTTTCATGTCCAGGATCGGTGCCAGAAAGAAAATCTAGTCCAACCATTGTGTTCACCTCGAAAAACCGTTCGAGAATGGTGGTTTTGGAGTGAAATTGGTGTGGCCCACAAGATCTTCTACTCCGCTGTCCATCCTGCGATTAACGGCCGGGAACATGCAGATGCTTGCATGGTGGCAAAAGGACACATAGGCGTTGGTCTTGGTCGTCTCTTGAGATGAGTGAACGGTTCAAATCATCAAAACAGGTGATGAGTGGGGCCCACAATGATCAGCCCGCGAAATCTGTAAAGAAGTTGTTGTGTTTTAAACTTTGGATAGAAATAGTCAGTCAGCGCACGCTGACTGACCTTTGGAAAACCAGTGCACAGTGAGCGTGTAGATGCTATGCACACGCATCGCCTGTGTGGGTCCGAAGGTGATGTATTCAAGAAATTTGCTCCATTCAATTGTTTTATCACCCAATTTAAGTAGTTGAAACCGAATTTGAAGCATATCTAGATATCAAGCGGGCCCCAAATCGAGATTTTATGGGCTGATCTGTCCGTTGGGCCACTTCTACAATGATCCAATGGCTAAAATTTGACATGTACGATTAATTTATGGTCCTTAGGCCATGTATGAAGTTTTTAGCCGAACGGATAGTGGGAACACTATGATCTTGCATTTTAGATGATTTTCAGGCCACTTGAGCTTCATTTTCTCGATTTTCTTGGATCTCTAGCATGTAAATCCGTCGATCTGGGTCCCCTAGAGTCTGTCCCTTACCTTGGCGTCATTAGAGCGTTAATTTCATGCTTTTAGCCCTCAGTTTTGGTCCAAGCTCTTAAATATACCTTACATCACAAACACAATCAAAATGGGTCGTTAAACCCTGTCATGTTCGTAATATCAGGTAATAACTGGGGTCTAATATGCAATATTTGACCCTCAACATCTACTCCCCCGATGACATCCCAATTTTCATCTCCAGGTGATTAGCATTCTACTGCACCAACAACATGACTGAATATGAAGCATGTATCGCTGATCTAAGAGAAGCCATAATCCTCAACATGAAGAAGTTACGAGTCTTCGGAGACTCACAACTCATCATCAATCAGACGAATGGTGACTGAAAGACCAAGGATGAAAAGCTGATCCTGTATCACGTCTATCTAGATAATCTAACTGAGGAATTTGAAGAGATCACATTCTCTTACATACCCCAAGCCAAGAACCAATTGGCGGATGCTCTGGCCACCCTCGCCTTGATGCTGGAAATCCCAAAAGGAGTTGCTGAATGGGAACTCACCGTCAAACTACAGGAAAAACCCTTGTTCTGCCTAGAGATCGATGAATTCGAAACCTCTCCGAACGATTAGCCGTGGTACATATATATCAAAGAATATCTCAAGCATCAAAAGTACCTAGAAGGAGCAATGTCAACCGATCATCGCACCATCCAACAGCTAGCGGCCCAATTCATAATCAACGGGGGGCATCCTCTATAAGCAATCCTTCAATCAAGTCCTCTCCACTGTGTGGATGAAACAGAAGTAACACAGATCATGTCAGAAATCCACGAAGGATTATGCGGCCCACATATGAGCAGACACATGATGGTGAAGAAGATCCTATGGCTTGGTTACTATTGGCTAACGATGGAGACAGATTGCTACAAACACGTCAGGAAGTGCTTCAAGTGTCAAGAGCATGTGAACCAGATCCATGTGCCTGCTTGCGAACTTACAACTTGATGACACCTGACCCTTCTCTATATGTGGACTTGACATCATCGGCAAAGTCAACCTCAAAGCTTCAAACAGGCATGAGTACATCTTAGTGGTGATAAATTACTTCACCAAATGGATAGAGGCAGCATCCTACACAACCATCGTAGCATTGCACGTAATCAAGTTTATGAAGAACAATATCATCAGCTGGTATGAGGTACCTCATACCATTATTACAAACAATGGGACTTCGTTCGTCAATAAAAGGATGGACGATTTTCTCGACAAATTCAAATTCCAATGCCATCGGTCAAGCCCCTACCATCCTCGAATGAATGGTGGGGTCGAAGCTGCAAACAAAACTATTATCCGCATACTAGAGAAAATGGTCAAGACATATCATGATTGGTCGAAAATGCTGCCATACGCACTCTGGGCTTATCAGACATCTGTACGGTCTACTATAGGCGCAACTCCATATGAACTCGCATACAGAATAAAAGCAATACTACCAGTCAAAATCAAAATCCCATCACTATGGATATTACTGGAAAGCGAAGTCGAAGAAAGCGAGTGGCAACAAGAAAGATACAATCAACTACACCTGGCAGACGAAAAGCGCATGTATGTGTTAAGCCACTCACAATGCTACCAAAGGAGGATCGCAAGGGACTACAACAAAAGGGTCCAAAAAAGAAGTTTCAAATTCGGTTACATGGTCATGAAAAGTATCTTACCGCCATACTTGCCAGATCCTAGAGGAAAGTTCAAACCCTCGTGGGACGAACCGCTGATTATTCGAGAGGTACTTGCAGGAGGTGCTCTTCGGCTCACCAGTCTGAGAGGAGAGGATCTTCCCGAGTCCATTAACGCCGACAACGTGAAGATCTATTATGGGTAATCGTACCTAACCTTGTTAATGATTAAAATCATAAATCTGTACCCATCATTTTCACCAACCAAAATAATAAAAAAAAAAGGAGAAAAACACCCTTCATCCACCAAAAAACTTCTCCCACCAGAAAGTATCCATCCCTTCCCCCGCCAAAAAAATAATAATAAAATAAAAATAAAAAGAAGAGTAGCCATCATTTCTCCCATGAAAAGAAGAAGAAACGAAGAAAAAGAAGAAGAAAGAAGGAAAGGACAGAAAACCTAAAAAAGAAGACAAAAAGGGACAAGAAAATAAGATCATCCCACACCGACAAATAATCCAACCAACATAAAACAACTTATGATTGTGATCAAAGATAAAGACATGAAGGTAACCAGTCAGGCGGCTATGAAGGAAATCTCTCTGTCTCTTCCAGCACTCCAAACAAAAAAAAAAAAAGAAGGAGAAAACATGCCTAAGAATAAAGGGCGAGTTGAAAACCCGAAAAGGCGGCTTGAGCAAAAATAGCAGGCATGTAGCGGACTTGGTGAAAACTCAAAAGGGCACCAAGGATAAAAACAGCACAATTTCTAAAGGGCAGACAAAATAAAAAACTCAACATGCAGTGAAAATCTGAAAGGATGCTACGGGCAAAAATGATGGAAAAACCAGTCATAGTGAAAACCCGAAAAGGTGTTATGGGCAAAAATGGTTAAATAAAGAATAAAAAAATCAAAAATAAAAGTGCAGGTACAGAAGAAGTCGAGGCAACAAGCGAAACGAAGAGATACAAGGGAGGGACCTAATTTGGATCAGTATTTTATCGGATTCTGCTCAAATCCAAAGGACGCGATCTAGACACACTCTCAGGGAACCAAGATCTCTAGTACACAACTCAGATTACTGAACACAACGTGGGTTGAGCCCAATATTCTGATCCCAATCATCCAAAGCTCAAATTCAAACCTGAGCTAGCATTCACAGGTTTCGGCACACACAAAAATATTCTTGCTTGACAAAAGTCTTTTACATCACTTGTTCTTTTTTTACTTGAAAAATAAAAATACAAAAATAAGAAAACAAAAAATATATATCCATCTTCACAGGACAAGTAGTTGGTCAAAATCAGACCTTAGGTAAGCTCTTATCCCTCATACATCAACAATTTCTGCTTGAGTCGCTCTACCTCCATGCGCAAGTAGAAGACATCGTCCCTCTTCAGGCGATGCACAGCAAGCATGCCCTCATCATACCGCCTCCCCACTACCAGCTGACGGGCCATATCCTCACAGGAATGATGAAGAACGACAATCTCATATATGAGATGGCCATACGTCGAGAGAAGAAATGATGGATCAATGAACGACCGTTCCTCGAAAGCCTCCAACGAATCATCGACACATTAGGAGGATGAAGCAGTATTACCAACCATATCTCAATCATCGGCCTTATCCGCCAAGTGCCAACCGGGGACTTGACGATAAAGTGACTGCTCTACCACCCATCACTAGTATGGTACTGTAGCCAAGGGTATAGCCCAAGACTTGAACTTAAGAGCCGCTGCATCCAAGGAGCCCTGCTAAGAGATCCAGACTCGTCGGTATAGAACGATCAAGCCAGAAGGAAGAGGGCCATGTCCACACCCAGAAAAGGTAAAGTCAGGAACATCCTGCCAGAAGCCGAACTGCAGGAGAAATCATACAAGATGATAGAAGCAGTATCCTCGAAGGCCCAGTAACAACAAAGGAGTACGAGTTGCACTACAAATCAAGGATATATGGCAGAGCTATGGAGCCTCCCGGCTAATCTCTCATCCCCGAAGCTGAGAGAGCATACGACGATAAAGCGACTTAGTGGCCTCAGCACCAGAGGGAAAGCCATCAAGCAACAAGGACAGCACATCGTCATGGCAGGAGTTAGGCCACAAAAGTAGATAGGTCATATAAAGGTGCTCCCACATCCATACCTAGAGAAAGGCACGAGTCGAGCTCATGTTGCAAGCAGATAATAAAGCAGAGGAAAAGAAAAAAAAAATACCTGGAGGAATGAGCAGCAGCCCCGGAGGATACGAGTATGACCAAGAGAGCACTCAGTCAGGCCCAAAAAGAGCTTCGCCAGCACAACAGAAATGATACTCCTATAGCCCAGAACGTGGCAGAACACATCCAGTAAAATTGCAAGTGATGACTGCTGCCAACATGAGAAGAACAGCTCAACCAAGACACAGAATATCAGTGCATTCAAGAACTAAAGCTGGCAATCAGATCTAGAGCCTCCCTGAGCAGTAGAACAGTGTTGAGGGTCAAATATTGCATATCAGATCCCGAAAATTTTCTGGATTTACGCATAAGATAATGTTTAAATTGCCTATTTTAATCGTGTTTGTGTTGCAAGGTGGATTTACAGACATGGACTAAAAAGGGTGCTAAAAGCTTGGATTTAACGCTCTGATGATCACTAAGGCAAGGGACGGACCCAAAGGGACCACGATCGATGAATGCACACGCCAGAGATCTACGAAAATCAAGAAACTGAAGCGTAAGTGGCCCAAAATGAGTCCAAAACGCAAGATTACAGAGTTCTCACCATCTGATTGGCTCCGAATTTCATACATCACCTGAGGACCACAAATGAGCCGTACACATCAAATTTTAACTCCTAGATCCCTACAGAAGTGGGCCAACAGACAGGTCAGCCCATAGATCAGTAAATTGGGGCCCGCCTGAGATCTGGATATGCTCCTGTCTTGGTCTCAATGCTTTAAATAGGATGAGGAAAGGAATGGACGGAGTAGATCCTTCATATACATCAAGATGGGACCCACTTTACATGGTGTGTGTGCACAACTCAACTACACCGGCCGTGCACCGAAGCAAGAAAAGTCGGTCAGCGTTGCGCTGACCTACGATTTCTCTCAAAATCAAAAGACGCAATAGCGTCTTCGCTGCCGACGTCGGGGATCGATTGTGGGCCCCACTAGTCGATAATTTGAAAGATCAGAGCCATCCATTGCGTGTAAAGGGGAGGTGTTAACCTCACCAAGGTGGCCATTTGAGACCATGCAAGCCGTTGCAAAATCTTAGCCGATAAAAGTAAAATGGACGGCGGAGTATATAAGTTGGTGGGCCACACTGAAAATGCTCTAAAAACACCCCTTACCAGACGGTTTTCGTCCTAGAACCAATGGACGGAATAGATTTTCCACCTGGCTTCAATCTGAGGCCTGCCGATCATCACAGCAACAACCGAAAGCTCTGTTACGCAACAGAGCTTGCTTAGGAAGGTTGTGGGCCACCATCGAGCGTCCTCGGCTTGATCTGGACCGTCCATTAGAAACCTACGCCTCCTCTCACCCACGCCTAGGTGACGAAATTGAAGAAGACAGAGGAGATCGGTTGTCGACCGTTTAAACGCGGGATGGACGGTTGAATCAAAATGCCTGTGGGTCACACCAAAGTTGAGCCAAAACAAACATACCCAACTTGTTTTTTGAGAAGAATATGGTGGACAGTGTGGATTTCAGAAAGGACAACCGAAGTGGACCTCACCGACCTCAACAGAAAACGAAAATCGCATGTGTTACGCACGTCCAAGAGATCCGGCAACCGTAGATCTTGTGGCCCACTGTCGACGATCGGATGGTCGATCTGGACCATTCATAGGCTGCAGAAGGTGTGGACGACCATGGCTATGAAGCTAAAGAGACGATGAGGACCTCCAGCAGTCCTAAAGTCCATTCAAACGCAGGTTTTGCTGCGTAAACTCATTACTTACGGGGATGTTGCTGCGTAGGCTCTTACACAAACAGCCAGCCGACTTTCTCTATGCACTTCCGGCCTCCACCTTGTATCTATAAAAGAAAGAAGTAAGACAAAGAGAAAAAAAAAAAAAAGAAGAACAGAGGGAGGAGTGGCTGGACGTGAAGCATAGTGGAGAGAGAGAGAGTAGAGTGGGTTCTCCTTCCTTTTGTTAATTTAAATTATTTTATTTTGGTTAAGATGATTAGCCCATTCATGTCTGGCTAAATCCTCTTAGCTAGGGCTAAGAGGTGAAGCTTGTATAGTGATGGGAGACGTTTGATTATACCTTTTGTTTAATATTGAACTGATTTTGATTTAATTTTACTATGGGAATATTTTTAGTTTTTAATGGTCTGTTGTGACTGAAATTACAGTAGATCTGCGATGGCTTGAGTATTTCTTTTCCTTTTTATGTTTATGACGTCAGGAAGCCCTGTTGTTCACCATAGTCTCCTGGGCATAGTCGGATGACGGTACCCTTCCTAACTTTCATACATGTGATTGGGTGGTAATTAGTTTAATTCTGTTGTTTGCCATAGTCTTTTGGGCATGGTTTGGTGATGGAATCCATTCTAATTCATATACCTTTCATCTCTTGAAAACTAGATCAATGACGGTTCAGTTAATTTCCATGAAACATGCATAAGATCTCTCTGATCTCTACAAGTGGATCCTCTGAATCCCTAGTTTCTCACCTTTGATTTCTCCTAAGTTTTAGATTAATATTTTAGAATCATTCTTCAAATTACAACTCAATTTAGATTTCATCTCATTCTAGTTCTATTTTTGGTTAGTTTTAGATAACGTACAGGTTTCAGTCCCTTGGGATTCAACCTCGGTCTTACCGAGTTATTACTACATCACAACCCTGCACTTGAGGAGTGAACAAACAGCGATCATAGAGAAGCTCAAGCGAAAACTCATCGGCCCTACCGTCTGCAGTGGGAAAAGTAGCTGAAAATCCAAACTAAGGGATCAGTTCAGCTGGATGAATTGGCTTAGATGACGGGACATACGACTCCCAAGTAAGAGGAAGGCCCGAAAAGTGCATAAACTCCTCCAAAGATGGGCCCAGCTCCAAATCATTAAAGGAAAATATGTTCAATGCCGGAACTCAATCATACGAAGCCGCACTCAACAATCGCTAATATAGGCAAACTCAGTGGAAGTAAAGAACCTCTCGAAAGCTCAGGGAGCCCAGCTCAAAGATCTCAAACTCGGTCAAACTCTCAATCTAGATATGCAACCGCTCAGAACATGTGCCACGTGACTGCAACCGGCAAGTTCGGACAGGCACGCCCTCTACAATCTGAAACCCAGGATCAACAGGTGAATCATAAAAAATGGGGATCCCCTCATCTAGCAGATCTATCTCAGTGTGCCAAAAAAAAGCCTGACTCACCCATCGCATCCCAAAGAGTATCCTAAACAACCACAACAGGCGGGATCGAGCCTCCAACAACCGCCACATCAGGATCAGTCTGAAAAATACATGCCTCAGGAGTTGTAACACCTAAGGTACCCCAATAGCTGACTGGACCGGTACCCTAATCCCTGATAATAGCAGCTTGTCCCATCACTGCCTCGAAATCTGCCCTAAATATTTGACCTAAGCCAGCCACAGGTGGTCCATCACCCGTCAAATCTAAACCGCACAAACAATCAAAAGGGAGCCCATCACCTATCCGGATCCAATCCACACCATCTACACCGCTCGAGCACATCAACATAACATCCTCACCACTCAAACATGGCCCATAAAAATCCGGACCATCCACCATCCCGCCAACATCATCCCCCATCCCTCTGACACCATCCACACCATCCAATGGTCCCATCATTCCAACATCCGCGACATCCGATAGCCCACCAAGCATGGAACCACCAAATCCATCCAAACCATCAAATCCATCCAATCCCACCTCATGGCTACCATTAATGGAGGTAGGAGCCATGCCATAAATGGCATTAACCTCTCCAAAAGAGCTCATCATACCACCACCAACCCCCATCAATCCACCCATAAATGAGCTCTCACCACCATAAATAAAAGACCCACCACCCATCTCCCCATTATTCATGTTGGGCCCACCAACAACTCCATCATGACCAGCCATAATAAAGACAATGGAGGAAGAGGACAAAGGAGAGAAAAGATAAAGGAAGGAGAAAAAAAGGAAGAAGAAAAAGGACAAAGGGAATGATTAGAGGGCCTGGTCGAGAAGAGAATAATTAGAAAAAGGGCTGAGAAACGGACAGAGAAGAAGAGCGTTTGTTGGAAGAAAAGACGGACGGGGGCAGTAATCGGATTACCACTATCGGTAGTCCAAGCACTACTGCAAGTACTGACATCTCTGCATTGTTGCCACGCCTGACAAGACAGAACAAGTGGAAAAAGGTCAGTGGGCGGCAGTCTGAGTACAACCGATGGTAGTCCAACTACCGCCTAAGCCCACAATCCCACGAGATCAAAGGTGGGACCCACATCAGATACCCTAGAACATTTGTCACCCCAGAAGGCTCGAGTAAGATCACAAAAATGCTCAAAAGACAATCTGAAAAGTGACATCAGGAAACTAAAAGCTTCATATATATAGAAGATTATACAACTGGTGATACATGATCACATGATACAAATAGAGCTAATCATCATCGGGTATATACTCGTCTGAATCCTTCTGATGAATACGCGGCCCCAAAAGTCCTCCGGCAAAATGAGCATCTCCACCAGAGCATAAGCTGGTTACAAGATAGGGCCGATATCGTACTGCTCACACCATGAGCTGTACTCTCTTGCTGGATCGACGAAGGCGCTGACATCAAAATCTTCCAGTGTAGCAGTCGACTCTCGTTTGGGCACCGATCTCCAAGTGGATGGACCAGACAGTGGACTAAGCAAAACCAGTGGACTGCCAGCCAACTGCCAGAAGAGCCTCTCTCCAAGATACCACTTCGTTACGCGAGGATCTTCCAAGATGTGGTGCTGTAGTGAAGCCTGAAAAGCCTCCTGAGTCACAGGAGTAAGCGCCACATCCGAACGAAGGTACGGCCTAGTATGGAACTGTAAAAAATAAAAAAATCAGGGATAAAGGATGAGTAAGAAGCAAATAACACAGGGCAACACAAGACAGTTACTCACATCATCAGGGATGAGGGCGTCGGCATTTGAACTCCATGCAAGATCAAAAAATATGTGTACAGCTGTGGTTATCCTTATACCACAGCATCATGCGTGAAAAAGGAGGGGAATGGTCGATCAAAGTGGGCGCCAAGTGGGAAAAATGGTCAAAAAAGTAAACCTGCATAAGGCCGCAGTCAGAAATTATAGCTAGTCATCCCGAGGAGAAGAATGAAGAAGAGATGATTTGAAGGGTACCTCAACGACCGGATAGAAACTAGTTAAAGATCTGCTGATGCAGCAACTGGATTTGTCCAGTCCCTTATACAAGTGTGCAAGGAGGGCCGCATTCCAATTATACGGCGTGGGGAATATCAGGCACAAGAGTCAATAGAGAACTCATAAACTCATTCCCATGACAAAAGATCATTGCTCTCATATTGTACAATATTAGGGCATGAGCCTTCATGACAACTGCAGCCTCGGTCTCAGGAACACGCCGAGCAAAGTTCGAGGACAACTAAAGCAGCCTGAACCGATGGCCACCGATGGCCAAAAAAGTCTGAGGAGTCCAGCATCATCCCTAGCAGACTAATCCAATCAGCATCAGAAGGCACTAGAAGATCCTCCTCTAAAGGAACAGATCCCCCATTATACCGAAGACCCAACTGCATATAGACGTCATACAAAGTGATCCCTCACTCCCCAAAGGGTAAATGGAAAGTATAGGTCTCGACGTGCCATCGCTCAGTCAAGGCAGACAAAAGGGACATGTTCGTCTTGCTCAGGTGAACTCAGAACAGGCTGGCGAATGAGGTGCGCTCCAATACATCAAAGAAAAGAGGTTGTGGGTCCTTAAACTAATCAGGCCAGTGGGTCCTGACTCCATGCCCCCTTAAGATCGCAGGAGTGCTACCTTCTCGAGCCACATCGGACAAATGTTAACCCTCTCGAGGGACGAAACATGGATCAGCTGACCGACTAGAAGGACTAGCCACATTCCTACCGCGATGAGGCATTTTGCACAAACAAGATCCATAGGTAAGTATCCTTCCCACCATAAAGTTAAGGCCCAAAGTCAAAGTCAAGGTCTAAGTCAAAATCAAGGCCCCAAATCAAAGTCAAGGTCCAAGTCAAAGCCTAAGATCCAAGTCAAAAGTTTCAAAGCCCATTAAGGTCCAAATGTTCAAAGCCCATTAAGGCCCAAATGCTCAAAGCCCATCAAGGCCCAAATGTCCAAAGCCCAAAAGCCCAAGATCTAAATCTCAAAGCCCAATGGGCCCAAAAAGTCCAATAAACCTAAAAGATTAAAGGGCCCAAAAATCTACCAGAGGTCCAAAAACCCAAAACCATTGTCCAGAGCCAAGCCCATTTCATGGCCTATATGTCTAGAAAAGGCCCATGTCATGAATCCATGATCCAGGACCCACCTGAGAAACCAATTCCATCAAAGTGCTTAAGTGGATCCCAAATCATCCATCATATGGTCCAAACCAAATAAAAGAGTAGGGGCCCCTTTCTTATCACACCCCACTCTAACAAAATAACAATACACACACACACACACACACACACACACACACACACACACATAAAAAAATAAACAAAAAAAATCCAGCAACCCTTTGTCCAAATTAAGAATTTTCAGCAAGATCTAATGGCTAGAAATCAAGCCAAAAGCGATCAAGGGGCCCGATCATGGTTCTTATGGGCCCAAAAAGAAGATCCAAACCCATCAATGGTTCCTCCAAAAACCCCACAAAAATGGTCTAGCAAAAACTCATTGATCAACCACCTGAAAAATGAAGAACGAAGAAAGGCAATGAAGGGCCACAAAAGAAATAAAAATCCACAACCAAGATCTTCCCTAGAGCTACAATGGCTTCCCTAAATCGAATCAAGAAGAGATGATATAGAAAGAAGGGGTGCATCGACCGGACCGGTGCACACACTGGAACACTGGACAAAATGGGCGACTGGAGATAGATGGACTATAGCCCTTGTCCAGATTCTCATAGGATAGCGAACCTATCTCCCTTGAGTTGATGGGACGACCGGATAATTATTGTATCCAATGGGTAAAGCCTAAAAAGTTTGGAAAAAAGTCCTTTCATGAGAAGCTCCTAAAATCTTGCGAGAAATTCAAAATCTTGAAAGATATTGGAAATCTTGATAATTTAGACGATAAATTATGGAAAAAATACAAGAAAAACCCCAAAAATCAAATAAATCATGATGGTATGTCCCATTATTTCATTAGTGGAGGCCATTTGACTATTTAATTTGAACCGTACAAATAAAAATCGGACGATCACGATCACCCACGTGATCGGACAGATATTTCAAAAAATCCAAAAATATTTCAAACAATTAGCCCCATTAGCCTATCAGTGGAGGTAATGCAGTTGTTAATTTTTACAAATAAAAATCGAGCAATGACGCCCACCCGCGAGATCAAACGAATATTTTCCAGAAAAATCTAAAAACAAATCCAAAAAAATTTTTAAATAAAATTCCCGAGTCTAGCTCCAAAAATATTAGTTTTTAAATAAAAATTTTCATAAAAAACTGCACGCGATGCGCAGTATATTGAGGGATCTTCTATATTCTCTAGTTGCGGCTAGTGAAAATGGCTAAATCAGATTTAATCATTTTCGATTTCCACAAAGGATAATCGAATCTGTACATGATACATGTACGATTGGCTCGATCTCTATATCTAGACAGTCGTACAAATACTAGTAGAAATGAGTAGATCTATCTTTGAAAAAAATAATCAAACTCAAAGTAACAAGAATTCATTCTAAACAAAGTAACAGAATCACCAGACTGCATGGCAAAAGATTACCCTCACATACCTAGTCCGGGATGTTTAAAAAATTTGATCGAGTCCAAGTTGGCACAATGAGTACCCCATAAGGCCATACGAACGCGTAGGGCAACTAACCACTTTGACGATTAAATAGAACGAATACTCTTAGAGTGATTACGTAGCAAAGGAAACGACAGATCAAAACAATACAAGAATCCCCGTAAAGTCGCAACAAACGCGTAGAAGCCCTACTTTTTCGGACTTACTCTCCAATGATATTAACAATCTGACATGAAAGGGTTATGATTGGTGACCCGTAATGCCGCACGAACACGCAGGGACAATCACAACATTTTTCTCAACCCTCATGATATGTGCAATTTATCTCTTTTCTAAACAGTCAACTGACAATGATACAATGGCAGGCAACAGATTCGAATCACTATCCTTTCTGACTAGAAGGGTGAGGTGTCCACTCGCTTTAGCACTTGGTTGCTCACAACCTCGGCCAAAGAGGGGCGTCTGTAGACACCCCACCCAGGCTAATATCTTGAGAAGGCTAAGATAGTCTGAGAAGCATGATCTTAATTCGTACCTGAAACCCTAATCCATACCCAAAACCCTAACCTGCACCCCGAAACCTTAATCAGCACCCGAAACCCTAATCTATACCCAAAACCCTAACCCGCACCCCAAAACCTTTATCCGCACCCGAAACCCTAATCTGTACCCAAAACCCTAACCCACACCCTGAAACCCTAATCCTCACCGCAAAACCATAATCTGAACTATTAAATGCTACCTTAACCTTAGTCTAGACCCTGAACCCCACCAAACCCAAATTCCAGTCTGAACCTAAAACTCGTCAGAATTAGGATCAGCATGAAATACACCCAGTTGAGCCAAAAACTTGAAGAGAAGACCATCGGATGAACCAGTGCACCAAACAAGGCCCACACGCTCGAGTCCAGCCTGGGTGGTACTTCGAATACCGCTGCTTGCGGGGCACGTGTGTCCTCCAAGCAACAGCTGTCACAATGTCCGAAAGTCAACTTTCTTTCAAAAATACCCCTCTAGCTGACCCCATTTACCCTTTTACCAACCGCAAGAGCCAATAAGCGCGCGTCACATGGCATTTCTCTCTCCTCAACCACTCATAAGTTGCCACATCAGCTTTTACCCCTCATGAACCCGACAATTACCATAAAACCCTTAGAGAAGGCTATAAATAGCTCTCTCCTCTTCTCATTTCCACAACAACAACTTCACTTTCCAAGTGAGAGAGGGGGGAGGAGAAGAGAGTGAGAGTGAGGGTGAGGGAGAGCTCCCAAGCCTCCAAGATCAGATTAACCTTCTCAATCCCAAGTCTAGCCCGGATTGATCATGGTGTAATCCATGCCTTAGCCCATTCAAATTCAATCCAAAGATCTTTTCATTTTATATACAAGCATTCATCATGACATCTATTTCCTTCTTAACCCCCTTACTTCTCTAAATCTCTAGTGAACATATACTATGTGACTTGCCATACATCAGATCCTATCACATCAGAAATTTCTAGTGATTTAATCCTCTTTTCTTTACCCTCTTTACCTTTTGCATAAGCATCATCACATCGGTCTTTTAGACATATCATTGAACGTATACTCTGTGGCTTGCCAAAATCTCGAATCTTGCTACATCAAAAATCTGCATGTGCCTAGTCCTACTTCGACCACATCATACATCCCTTAAGATCTCCTTACCACACCAAGTAGAGATCGTACATTTGTACTGGCAGAGAGGGTGCCTAACACCTTCCCTCTTTGTAACTGAGGTCCCTTACTCAAAATCTCGGATCGCAGACCAGAAGTCAATCTAAGGTAGGAGGATGTTAGAATTTCTCCAACCTTACATATTTCATGGGTTTTAGCCGACTGTGGGATCTTGATTTAAGTGGCTAGTGGTGACTCCAAGTCTACAATGCATCACCAATTCAAATCAGCCAAATCACCCCACCATAAAATATAAATTTACGTGAGCGCCGATTTTCAATGTTCACACGTGGTCGATTCCCTTCACTTCACAGTCAATTCTATGCATTTCACAGTCAATTTCGACGAATTCCCTTCACTTCACGGTCAATTTTAAGCATTTCACGGTCAATTCCCTTCACTTTACGGTCATTTCCATTCATTTCATGGTCAATTCCACCAAATTCCCTTCACTTCACGAACAATTCCATGCACTTCATGGTCAATTCCCTTCACTTCACGGTCATTTCCATTCATTTCACGGTTAATTCCCTTCACTTCATGGTCAATTCCATGCATTTCACGGTCATTTCCATTCATTTCACGGTCAATTTCCTTCACTTCACAGTCAATTCCATGCATTTCACGGTCAATCCCGGCGATTCCCCTTCACTTCACGGTTAATTTCATGCATTTCAAGGTCAATTCCCTTCACTTCATGGTCATTTCCACACGTTTCATGGTCAACTCCCTTCACTTTATGGTCAATTCCATGCATTTCAAGGTCAATTGACCATGAAGTGAAGGGAATTGATCGTGAAATGCATGAAATTGTCCGTGAAGTGAAGGGAAATCACCAAAATTGACCGTGAAATGCATGGAATTGACCGTGAAGTGAAAGGGAATCATCGAGAATGATCGTGACATGCATGGAATTGACCGTGAAGTGAAGGGAATTAACCATGAAATGCATGGAAATGATCGTAAAGTGAAGGGAATTAACCATGAAATGCATGGAAATGATCGTAAAGTGAAGGGAATTGACCGTGAAATGCATGGAATTGACCGTGAAGTAAAGGGAATTGACCGTGAAATGCATAGAATTGACCGTGAAGTGAAGCGGAATCACCGAGAATGACCATTAAATGCATGAAATTGACCGTGAAGTGAAGGGAATTGACCATGAAATGCATGGAATTGACCGTGAAGTGAAGGGAATTAACCGTGAAATACATGAAAATGACTGTGAAGTGAAGGTAATTGACCTTGAAATGTATGGAATTGACCGTGAAGTGAAGGGAATTAACTGTGAAATGCATGAAATTAACCGTGACGTGAAGGGAATTGACCACGAAATACATGGAAATGACCGTGAAGTGAAGGGAATTGACCGTGAAATGCATGGAAATGACCGTGAAGTGAAGATAATTGACCATGAAATACATGAAATTGACTGTGAAATGAAGAGGAATCACCGAGATTTACTGCGAAATGCATGGAATTGACCGTGAAATGAATGGAAATGATCGTGAAGTGAAGGGAATTGACCATGAAATGTATAGAATTGACCCACCGTGAAATGAATGGAAATAACCATGAAGTGAAGGGAATTGACCGTGAAATGCATGGAATTGACCGTGAAGTGAAGGGAATTGACCGTGAAATGCTTGGAATTGACTGTGAAGTGAAGGGGATTCGTCGGGAATGACCGTGAATGCATGGAATTGACCGTGAAGTGAAGGGAATTGACCATGAAATGCATGGAATTGACCGTGAAGTGAAGGGGATTCATCAGGAATGACCATGAAATGCATGCAATTGATCGTGAAGTGAAGGGAATTGACCATGAAATGCATGCAATTGACCATAAAATGAAGAGGAATCGCCGGGATTGATTGTGAAATGCATGGAATTGACCGTGAAGTGAAGGGAATTGATTGTGAAATGAATGGAAATGACCGTGAAGCAAAGGGAATTGACCATGAAATGCATGGAATTGACCATAAAGTTAGGGCATGTTTGATTTCCGGGTGAAATGGTAAATACCGTGTAAAAAAATAATGATTATTTCCCTGTGCATTTATATCATACCTGATTTGACTGCTTACTTTGAGACACAAAAATAAAAAATATTGCAAAATATCCGTGGGTCCCACTGTGATGCATTTTGCTTATCCACACTATTCATCCATTATTTCAGTTGAATTTATAGCATGAGTAAAAAAATGAGGCATATCCAAAACTCAAGTGGACTGCGTCATACGAAAAAGGAAATTGAATACTGACCGTTAAAAACTTTGTGGGGCTACTGTTTCTTTTGGCGTGGGCCACTTGAGTATTGGATATACTTTAGTTTTTGTCTCACGCTTCAAAATATTATAGTAAAACAGATGGACGGAATGCATATATCATATACATTATCATGCGGTTCAAAAATTAAAATTGCCTCTTTTGAACCAATTTCAAAGACACGAATTCCTATGAATTTTCAAACACGTGAAACAGAGGGAATTACGGTTTACTGTGTATTTACCATTTCTTTGAAAAAACATACAGGCCCTTAAAGGAATTGACCGTGAAATGAATGAAAATGACCGTGAAGTGAAGGGAATTGACCGTGAAATGCATGGAATTGACCACGAAGTGAAGGGAATTGATCATGAAATGCATGAAAATGACCGTGAAGTGAAGGGAATTGATCGTGAAATGCATGGAATTGATTGTGAAGTGAAGGGAATTGATCATGAAATGCATGGAAATGACCGTGAAGTGAAGGGAATTGACAGTGAAATGCATGAAATTGACCGTGAAGGGGAATTGTCGGGAATGACCATGAAATGCATGGAAATGACTATGAAGTGAAGGGAACTGACCATGAAATGCCTAGAAATGACTGTGAAGTGAAGGGAATTGACCGTGAAATGCATGGAATTGACCGTGAAGTGAAGGGGAATCGTCAGGAATGACCATGAAATGCATGAAATTGACCATGAAGTGAAGAGAATTGACTGTGAAATGCATGGAAATGACCGTGAAGTGAAGGGAATTGGCCATAAAATACATGGAAATGACCGTGAAGTGAAGGGAATTGGCTATGAAATACATGGAAATGATCGTGAAGTGAAGGGAATTGACCTTGAAATGCATGGAAATGACCGTGAAGTGAAGGGAATTGACCATGAAATGCATGGAAATGACCGTGAAGTGAAGGGAATTGACTATGAAATGCATGGAAATGACCGTGAAGTGAAGGGAATTGACCGTGAAATGCATGGAATTGACTGTGAAGTGAAGGGGAAGGCCTGGATTGACTATGAAATGCATCGAAATGACCGTGAAGTAAAGGGAATTGACCGTGAAATATATGGACTTGACCATAAAGTGAAGAGAATTGATCGTAAAATGTATAGAAATGGCCGTGAAGTGAACGAAATTGACCATGAAATGCATAGAATTGACCATGAAGTGAAGGGAATTGACCATGAAATGAATGGAAATGACCGTGAAGTAAAGAGAATTGACCATGAAATGCATGGAATTGACCATGAAGGGAATCCTTGCATTTCACAGTCAATTCCCTTCACTTCACGGTTAATTCCATGCATTTCATAGTCAATTCCGGCGATTCCACTTCACTTCACGGTCAATTTCATGCATTTCACGGTCAATTCCCTTCACTTCACGGTCAATTCCATGCATTTCACGATCAATTCTGGGGATTCCCCTTCACTTCACGGTCAATTCAATTCATTGCATAGTCAATTCCCTTCGCTTGATGGTCAATTCAATTCATTTCAAGGTTAATTCCCTTCATTTCATAGTCAATTCAGTTCATTTCATGGAAGTTTCATGGAATTGCCAGAATTGACTGCGAATTGCATGGAATTAACCGTGAAGTGAAGGGAATTGACCATGAAATGCATGGAATTGACTATGAAGTGAAGGGAATTGACCCTGAAATGAATTGAATTGACAGTCAAGTGAAGGGGAATCGCCGGAATTAACCATGAAATGCATTGAATTAATTGTGAAATGAAGGGAATTAACCATGAAATGAATTGAATTGAATTGACCGTGAAGTGAAGGGAATTGACCGTGAAATGAATTGAATTGACCGTGAAGTGAAGGGGAATCGCCGTAATTGACCGTGAAATGCATAGAAATGACTGTGAAATGAAGTAAATTGACCATGAAATGCATTGAATTGACCATGAAGTGAAGGGAATTGACCGTGAAATGAATTGAATTGTCTATGAAGTGAAGGGGAATCACTAGAATTGACCATCAAATGCATGGAATTGACCGTGAAATGAAGGGAATTGACCGTGAAATGAATTGAATTGACCGTGAAGTGATGGAGAATCGCAGGAATTAACCGTGAAATGCATAGAATTGACTGTAAAATGAAGGGAATTGATTGTGAAGTGATTGAAATTGACTGCGATGTGAATGAAATTGACCCCGAAGTTAATGAAATTGACTGCGAACTGATTGAAATTGACCGTGAAGTGAATGAAATGAATGAAATTGACTGTGAACTGATTGAAATTGACCACGAAGTGAATGAAATGGAATTTTTACCATGGACCTGATGGAATCTTGGAAAATAACTAGGTTGGTTAGCTAAAGTAGCTTCTCCTACCCCAAAATCATATATGTTACGTCAAGTAACTAATTTTGGTTTAGAAGATATTCTTATTAAATGAAAAAAAAAAAAAATTGTATGCTTATATATACATATTTATATAAATATATATTAGAAAAAAATGCAGGTAGAATAAAGTTCTCCATGTTAAATAAAAAATAAAAAGTGCACAGATTGCTGTGGCCCCGTACACTTTTTCAATGGCTATGGTTATAATCCATAGCCATAGGAAACCCTAGCTTTTTGAAATCAAATTTCTGATTAAGAGGGGCAGTTTCAATGGCTACAGTTATAATCCGTAGCCATAGTAAACCGCAGCTTTCAAAAATCACATTTCTGAAAAAGCAGGGGCATTTTTGACCTATGAAAAGTTGTCTGTACAGCTAGGGCTTATTCTGGGAAGGTAAAAATAAGTGGGCTTAAAATAGTTACTGGGCCATAGATGGGTCATATAGTTGGAAATTTCTCACAAGGATATATTGTATCTTGCTGCATGTAGGCCCACCACCATGTGTGTGCCAAATTCATCCCTAAGGGTCATTTAGATGGTTATAAATGGTTTAAGTGATAAGTGATTTATAGATATAAATTATTTACTTATGTATTATTTTGCTATGAGCTATAAATAATTTACCTTTAAATGATTATCTGTGTTTGCAAAGCTTATAAATTGTTTAAGTCCTATAAACAAAGAGCGAATCTTTTCATTTGTAGTCGTTAGGTTGCAAATGAAATGTCCGTAAATGAATTTAAAAGGCATTTTTCATCATCCAAATGTAGGTCCATTTGTATGTAAATCATTTATGGTTAGTGTCGGACCATATTTCTACCATATTTCTAACCATTCTAGGTTAAGCTAATATGAGGGTGACATGTGGCATTGTATAAGAAATAAGAGGTAAATGAAAAAAATCTTCAAGATATTTGGAGCATTTTTTGCGAAATCATAGCTGGTGTAAATTCAATTTTACACTTCAATGGATAGTTAACAAAGTGATTGATCAAAATACTCAAAAGTTTAACGAACAAAGAGAGAAAAGTGGTCAAATAGTTTAATTGACAAAAGGTAACCAAGAAAAATAAAATTTGGCTAACATAAGAGGAATAGTCAGAACAAGGAAACTTAATGAGAGAAGGATCTAGATAAGTCTTTATGACTGTTGTAATCGTTGCAATAATGGAAGAAGCATCTAGAAGAATAAGCTGTAGGAGAAATCTATAAATAGGATATCTACATAGCAAAAACCTAATCAATCTACCATCCAACATAATCAAATCAAAGACAACTAATCTATCAATTTATTTTATTTTTTCTCAACTTATCCTAGGAGTAGTGGTAATTATTAGATATAATCTTTAGTTTTAATATGAATCTATACTCATATGTTGGATTTGTTCTCTATCCAATATCACGTAGTTTTTCAAGAGATGCATTCTTACAATTAGTCATAGTGATCGATTGTGAGTATTTCCTTTTGTTTGATTGCATGGGTATTCTGAAAAGTCCTTTCTTGAGGACGGCACAAAGCAACACATCTTCGAAGGAACTAAAAAGATCGAGCTAAAAGTCCTAGAAGGGGGGGAGGGGTTAATAGGACTATGCCAAATTAAAATTTAAGTGTGGAATAAAGAAGGAAATGGAATAAGATAGCACTTATCAATCTCAAATAGCAGAAATAAATATCAATCTCAAATGCATAAGTATTGAGAGATTGATACAGATGTTGTTCTAAGGACTACCTTACACCAAAAACCAATGGCTTATAGTAGGACAACCTCATTTCTAGAACGGTCTGTGTATCAAAATCCCAAACTGATACAGAGAAAAATAATAATAATAAAAGAAAAGTAAATTTCTACTGCTATTACAACATTAACCACATGTGCAGAAAGAAAATTACAATCATTCACCACAAATGCACAAAAATAAACATTCACCACAACTCCAGCAATTATAGTGGTTCTCTTGTGTGTACACCAACTGTTAGAAAACATCCACACAACTACTCCACTCCCAATATCCTCACCCACAGGATATTGGCTTTCACTATGAAATAGGTTTTCCAAGGTTCACCCAAAACCTTCACAATTTTGTTTTCAAAAAGGCTACCACAATTAAAAACTCCATACACTGAGATTTTCTGACTATCTCAGTCAAAACTAAAAATGAAAGATTTTTTGCAATCTTAGAAACTAAACATAGAAAATTGAAATGTACTTATCTGAAGATTCTCCTTCTGATGAAGCCCAATAGAACCAATTTGATATAGATGTTCAACGTAGATATTCAATGTCCAATCTCACATATGAAAGGATTCTTAGGTCTAAATGATTTTTACATTAAATCAACCTGGGCTAGCTTGATTTGATTTTGATCTCAAAAATAGTAAAATCAATATTCCTTTTTCAAAAGAAATAAAATTGAATAGAGATCACAAAATCAGATGCAAAAAAGTTATTAAAAGAATCTTAAATACTAACTAATTAGTTTTTAAAATATGGAGACAAGTTTCTCAGAGTTATGAATTGAATTGAAAAACTCTGAAAATCGTCCTCAATTTATAGGCTCAAATACTGTTCACTCGACTGGCCTAGTGGTAAGCTCGATTGGTCGAAGGACCAATAACTTTTTAAAATTTTTGGCACAAAAAGATAAGATCACCACTCGACTGGTCGAGTGGCTTGCTCGATTGGTCGAGTGGCCTGCTCGACTGGTCAAGCTCCGCACTCGACTGGTCGAGTGGGACCCAAAAATATTGCTGGACTTTGAGTCGAACCTGTTTGACTGGTTAAGCCTGCTCGACTAGTAGAGTAATTTCCAGGACTGGTCGAGGGTCTAACAGAAAATCCCAAAAATTCACAACAAACCTTGGACTGGTCGAAAGAATTCTTGGACTGATCGAGCTAGTGTTTGGACTAGTCGAACCACGACTAGGACTAGTTGAAAAATGACCTATAAAATTATCAAATGACTTATGATATTGTATGACCTATCCTAAGATCAGTCTAAGGTCAAACAAACCTTACTTGTAAGATTGATTCATCACTTATCATTCTCTTGAAGTAGTTGAAGCTTAAAGACTTGATCTAGTACTTTTAACTTCTTGTTCTTGTACCTCTTAATCTTGTACTTGAACTTCTTGTTCTTGAAAGTGAACTTCTTAATGTTGTACTTGAACTTCTTGATCTTGTACTTGAATGTCTGGATCTTGTACTTGAATGTAGACAAGATTAAGTTGATCTTACAATAACCACTAAACAAGATACAGATTCTAAGAAGTTTTGGCATAACAAAATTTGATAAACCTAGGAGCTAGACCCCATCCTCCGATTATAGCCTGACCATTATAAAATTTTATAAGTGGCTGAGTAAGTGATCAATCTTCTCAGAATCTGGTCATATACATTCATATTAGACGTATCTGCTTATTTTGGCACATGGGTTCAAAGTTGATTGTTTTGGATCAAGTTGCTTTATCGATTTTGGAATGCTCATGCACACTACACGTGACAGAAAATAAACTGAGTACAGACATTTTTGGCACCCCCGGTGGGACCTGATATATTACTTGGTTGTCATCAATTTTTCTTTTGCATTGATTACACAAAAAGAATAGTTTTGACACAAGTACACTTACTGGTGCATTAATTTCATGGAATAATGAGCCGAAGAGGTGGTCTTAATGCTTCAATAGCTGCGACTAATATTGTTGTGACCAATGAGCCTCCAGCTTACGAGAAAGTCACAAGTTCAACAGGTGTCCAAGCAAGAAAATCTAACACTAAGTCCGGTGCCGATTCTTCCAAATCTGAATAGACCATCAACATCCTGGGTTAAACCCCTGCAGATTCTATTAGTTGGGATGGTTGACATGGTCGTAACCAATCTAGCCTTATATGATCATATTTCTTCTGATAGATCTACTTACAACTGATCGTTTTATGCCCAACGAGAAGCTCCACCAGCTCCCACATCTCATTTTTGTATAAAGAATTCATCTCGCCTTGCATCGCCACCATCCACTTCTCAACATCTACGTCATCCAATGTTTCTTAAAAGGTAAACGGATCTCCCTCATCTGTAATGAGAGTGAATGTAATATTTGAGTCATATCTATATCTCGTCAATAATCTGCAATCTCTTAGTAGATTTCTCCTCACAGGTGATGGCTCCACCTGTTCATGTACCTCTTCCTGTGGTTCAACTTCTTCCTGTATCTCACACTTTTTGATTTTGGCATCAATAACTACTAATTTTCGTATTTCCTTATTTTATTCTTACGGAACAAGGAGTCATCATCAAATTTGAAGTCACGGCTAATCGTGATCTTCAGTGTGACTTGGTCATACAACTTGTATCCATTCACACTATCATTATAGCAAATAAAAGTGCACTTCTTCACCTTATGGTGTAGCTTATCTCTCTCAACTGACGGTATATGAGAGTAAGTGTCACAAGCAAATACTCGCAGCCTTAAGTATGTAAGCTACCTTGACCATCTTTCGAAGTTTTGTCAACTTCATGATCACTCTACACTTCTTCTAGAATTTTACAACCGATTGGCGTAGACCGATTCACTGGGTAGTAAGCTATGTTAACAGCCTCAATCTATAGTTCCTTTCTTAACCTAGCATTACTAAACATACTTCAGGCTTTCTCCAAGAGAGTGATTCATTCGTTCTGCTACATCGTTTTGCTCTAGTGTGTGCCTAATTGTGTTATATTGTATGATTCCCTCATCTTTACAAAACTAACTGAATTCCTTTGAAGTGAATTCTTCATCATTATATGTCCTCAATATTTTCAACTTTCGTCATATCTAATTTTACACATGTTGAAGGTGGTAAAAATATTGAATTTATATTTTATAAAGTAAACCTAAACTTTTCTAGATTGGTCATTTATAAATGAATTTTTTTTTTAAAAAAAATGATGACCTCCCTCAAAAAACAATAAGTGATGACCCCCAAACATCTAAATGCACATAATCCAAAACACTCTTACTTACATGTTTTCCATATTTAAAAGACAACTGTGATTGTTTACCATATATACAATGCTCGCATACATTAAAATCAAAACTTTTAAAAGCAGGAATCAAGCAATGATTAAAAGGTATCTTCATGCTATGCTTGCTCATGTGGTCTAAACGCACATGCCATAAACGTATCAATATGGACTCTGCTACAAAAGTTGCAGCTCCACCCATTTCGGTATTCTTAATTAGCTTGTAAAGGTTATCGCTCCCCTATGTTTTCATTGCCATGAGTGCTCTTTTTGAAAACCTTCAAGACACAATCAAATTCAATAAACTTGTACCCAAGGGCATTGAAAGCTCCTAGGGATATCAAATTCTTTCTTAATTCAAGAATGTGTCTCATATCCATCAAGATACACTCTATTCTATCAAACATCTTAATGTAAACCGATCCAATTCCAACAACCTTATAAGTCATTGCCCATAAACACTTGGCTTTCATCACACTGTTGTAACTGGTGAACCAACTCCGCTAAAAATTTATGTGGTATATGAAGCCTCGAATCCAAAATCCACTACTTACCGAGATACCCAGATTTGAATATAGTTAAAACACCACAACCACCCACCTCCTTACTGAATTCCACTGTGTTAGCCTCCTTAGGTGCTTCATCTGATTTTTACTTTTTTTAAGCTTTATGATTTCAATAATCATTCTTCATATGCCCTTGTCTTTCACAATTCCAGCGATTCATCTTTCCCTTGCCCTTAAACTTGGACCGAGATCACGAGTTTCTCTTCTTCCACAGAATTTCTTCTCATAGCAACTAACACATCCATGGAGGAACCATTGACATATTCCTTCTTTCTCAACTATTTTAAATAAAGAGTTAAGATGACAGTTTCGACGTATATGGTCTCCCTACTATGATACATAGTATTTATAAGACTCTTGAAGAAGTTCAATAGAATAAGGAATTTGTCTTCCTCACCGATCATCACTTCCCGCTCATCAATTTATAAAGTAATTGATTAAACACGTCAATATGTTCATTAATATCAAATCCTTTCGTCATCTTTAGGTTATAAATTTATTTTTTTTAGATACAAACGATTAGAGAAAGATTTCATCATGTACAAGGTTTCTAACTCTCTTATCTAGTTCTTCCCACTCTTCATCGCTCGTAGGACGCTTCTCTAAACAAAGGAGTGCATGTTGTAATCCTTATTAAATTACAATGACTCTCATCGTGACATTCCATAACTCAAAATTATTTTTCTCAATGAAGTTCTTAATTTTATACTTAACATTAGATTCTTTCATCAACATGTTTCAGATTCAAAATCAAATCCCAACGTATATCGTTAATACCATTTGTTGGGAGGACTGTGGAAGCAAACCCTAAATTTGAATCAAATATACGAAAGACAAACGCAAAAAAGCATGCACAGGAGCACATAATTTTACATGAAAAATTCTTATGGGAAAAAACCATTCAACAAAGTGACAGAAAATCCTCCATGAAAACGAATTGGAAAAAAACCATGACACAAAGTAACAAAAAATTCACTATGAAAACGAATTATAAGAGATTAACGAACTTACAAATGCGAAAACCCTCCTTTTCTTTCTTGTAAACCCTGAAATCGACTTAGCCCTCCTTATTCTTACCTAATCTCGCAATTACACCCATATATAAGTGTTACAATCGAAATAAGAAATTAATCGTGCAATTATGAAAAATTGCACACACTGTCGATCTATGCATCGATCGATCGATTAACACCAATCGAGCAACCCACGATTGATCGAGCACCCATGTTCAAACATGGCCAAAAGTGTTTAGAGAGTTAACTGATTAATTTAGAGTTTTCTCGATCAATCGACCCAACTTATCAATAGATCGAACCTAACCAAAACTGTCCAAAGACCAATCTATTTAATCTAGGGTTCACTTAATTGATTGACCAGACTAGGGATCGATCGAGAGCCCCTATTGATGATAGATTGAAGACATCCATACAACAATGAGTGCCAGAAGCCCTAGCTCAAGCCAAGATTTGACCCTAACCCTGGTACTTGAGGGTCAGGGCTAAGACAAGGTTGGGCCGAATGAGGGCCTACCCTATGAGTTAAAAAGTGATGTGATGCCAACGGATCCAATGTGAATGGAGAGATTTCCAAGCAATTAGCCCACAAAATCATTTCCTTTTGTGAGTGTATATATCGTTGCCGAGTGGGTTAGGTGTTATCCGACTAATGTGTTACCCCCAAAGTGGTGCGATATCATTAGCGTGCAAATGCCTACCAGAGAAGAGTCAAGTATGCACTCGACCTAGGAAACTTGATGGGTCCACCCTGACAGCTTCTGCACAGAAATAAAAAGGCACCACGTCGGGGGTAATACCTTAGTCGGTGTTAATCTACTTCCATATTACCATATAAGTAGTTATCTTACGCTCTATTACATAAGACGTTGAGCATTCATAAATTATGCACAAGGGAGGATTTAATTCGAATGAAACCGTTTACACTGTGGGACCCATTTTCTCTACATCACATTCCAAAATCAGACTGGTCAACAAATTCAAACCATTGATTTGTGGACACTTATTTGTCTTTTCATTTTTAATCTGTCCGATAAAAATTCAACAATCATATTTCTAGCCAATCAAATACTTAACTGGCGCCCATAATTTATATGGTCTAATTTGAATTATTTGTACGCAAAGTATATGATTTCTAATTCTTTTAAAAGTATCTGTGCATCAGCCACAACACTGCTAAAGTATGGATGCTAATCTATAAGCTATATATTGTATACAGGAAGGACTAAGGGCTGGGATGGCTATTTGTCATTGGCCCAAGCCCAGCCCAGCCCAGAGAACAGGCATAGATTTTTAGCCCGAGCCTGGCATTTACACCAGACTTAGGGGCACAAGACCTAACCCTTCAGGGACAGGCTACAAGGCCTAGGCCAGGCAACCCAGCCCATTGTCACCCCTAATTATAATTAGTGTGTGAAATGGTAAGTAGAAAATAGCTAATGACCTTATTTTCAAGTCTATTTCACTCAATCACCGAGTATCATTAACAGGGCTTTAAATAAAGCTGGAGGAATGATCCATTGCAGCAGTCCAACCTAATTGAAAATTGGTGCAAATTGGGTTGGATCTAACTCGATTGACCCAACCTAAGGTTTTAGTCACACTTGGTTGGATTGGGTTAAGGTCCCATTGGGCACAGTTGAAAAAACCCTCGACCTTACCTTGGGTTAGCCTCCAGTTGAGGCCTCAGCAATCTAAACCCAACCCACTGTTATGGATTCGTGAAAAAAAAAAAAAAAAAAAAAAACAGAAAGATAGTGTTTTTCATTGAAACGCCATTTCTATAAAATAATGAGAAATGAAAAATTGTTTCTCTTTATTGTTTTTCAAAAGGGTTGTTTTAATTTCATTTTTAAATCTATTGTTTATATATATATATATATATATATATATATATATATATATATATATACACACACACACATATCAAATAAAAAAAAAAAAACAGAGAGAGAGAGAGAGAGAGAGAGAGAATTTTTTGTAATAAAAATTTACTCAAAGATTAAAAAAAACTAACACGCATTGAATTCTAGTTGTTCAGATAGCCGAATTCGATTAGAATTCCCGAACGTTATGAATAGCTTGAGAAGGGTAGGTTCAATTGGCTATTTGCTATAGGGACACATGTCACATGACCAAAGTATATGGCAGAGTCATCTGCTCATTTCAGCATCCATATGGCCAATCGCAGATAACGGTTGAAATAAAGTTGAGCCAATGACAAATTCGGCTAATGTGCTATAACATCGTGCAAAGGGGATTGTTAAAGTCGAAACGTTCAGCCAAAAAGAACCATAAGAGTAACACAACAACAACAACGCCAGGTTGACCAATTTTCACAACACACATTGCACATTCAAGTAGGACAAAGGATTAACTATTGTCCACACATGGCAGGACATGGAATGTTCCCGCATCCATGATGTAGCCTGAAAGCATATGCATGACAGATGGTCAATCTACAATAATCGTTCTCTATACATGATGGAATATGATAGGCCACGACTGCTTATGTCCCAGTTTGTTATCCGCATGTCAGCAAATGTAAGAAGTGTCTCACTCATCACTCTCCAGCATTTACCCAGAAATTCTATAAATAAGAGAAGAATCAATGAGCTCGGGCCCTTTGCTAACACAACCAAATCACAACGCAATATTGTTTATCTTAGTTTAGTATTATCCCATCCTTCTACGCTACAATACCAGATCGACCTTAGTTTAGCTTTTAGTGTAATTTTATTCGTCTATGCTACCACACTAAACCGACTTTAGTTTGGCTTTCAGTGTAATTCCGTCCATCTACTCTTCCACTCTAGACTAATTTTAGTTTAGATTTAGTGTAATCCCAACTGTCTAAGCTAACCGACCCTTTAGTTTAGCTTAATATAATTGCTTATCATCTACACTGTAGCTGCTAGATTGCAAAGGATCTTTATTTGTAAGTATTTATCCTAGTAAGCATTTATGAATGCAATTTTGATTCTTTTGGTTACTCTCATGCTGCATTATTATTGATTAATTGTTGTTATTACAGTGGAAAAAGGTTATTTCAGCTTAAAGGAAAATATATATATTACAAGGACAAACCTTCCACTTTACAAATCACCTAATTTCTCTAAAAGGTGGTTAAATAGATAACTGCTCCGAAAGATTTTTTGGTATCTCGGTCTATCTCGGCGCTTGGGCTCAAAGATATTTGGTTCAAATCGAACCACATCAGTCTCTGGCACCCCCAGCAAAGCATACACGCATTACACAACTGAATTCAAGCCAAACAAATACAAACTAAAATTTTACCTTCAAAAGTACAAATACATACAAACTGAAACTTGTATTTCCAAGATGTCCATAGAAAATTCAATCAAATGGCCATTGTTATGGTCACAAACTCCTGTCCATGTTTAGGGAAATTCTATCAAACAGCTAACATTATCCTCACAAATTCATAATAATTGACTTGGCCATCACCATCCACGTCAGCCTCCCTAATCATCTGGTCCACCTCTTCATCCGTCAATGTCTCCCCAAGATTAATCATCACAAGCCTAAGCTGCTCACAGACACACACAAATATAAGCATTTCTTTTTCTTTTTCTTTTTTCTTTTTTTTTTTCTACCTAATCGTTTGCTCAACTGACCCATGAAAAGAGATGGGCCAACCCTTGAAGATCACCTGTCTTAAAAAGTAGAGAAATGCACTACTTAGATGGGCAACACCTATACCTTGGGCGATCTCCATGGTCTAGCCTGTCTTTTGCATGGCTTAGATGTCCTGCAGAAGTGACATGCTGGCAGGAAAGATGTCCATATATCTGAAAGTTCACATTCTCTTTCCTAGGATCTGCTCATGTGCATAAACTGCATAAGAAAACTCTCTAAATGAGTGATTTGGGTGACTCGATTAGGCCATGTGTCAGAGACAGGCGCAGTGGAGTATATACTCAGACCCAACAACTTTTAGATATGCTTTGTGGCTCATCTCTAGGCAGAGGCATGTGGCCCAATCAAATCCTCAGGTGGATATAACCAACATGGTAGGATTTGATTGGGCCATGCTGTTGCGTAGTCAAGTATATATTCAAATCTCTGACAGTGGCAAGTGGCCCAATTAATTTCTGTCATGCCCAGATTAGGACCATCGGATTCCAACGGTGATCAATCAAGGAAAAAATGGATATGGGTGTATGTGCTGGAGATGGTGGCTGCAAATATGATGAAGGTAGCTGAGAATGGATCGATGGAGGCTAACGAATATAATGGTGGTAGGAACAGGCTGGCAGCGGACCGGAGTTGACAGGTTCGTGCTGGCGAGATGGCAAGGGTGGAGAAGATGATTGTGAATCATGGTGCAAATTGGTCGAGAGTAAGGAGACGGTAGACTGAACAAAAGAATGATTGGGGATGAATGTCAGTCAGAGATCGCATGTAAAGATGGTAGTTTTCAGATGCGATGGCAAACGAAGATCTAAAGGCATGGATGATGGATAACAATGCAAAAATGTAGGTAATGAAGTCGATTGGGCAATTAGAGACAGCAGAGATTAAGAAAGAAAGGAAGATGCGTGGTTAGGATCAGGACGAGACCATGGCTTTAATACCATGATAAATTTAGAGATTGCATAGTGAAATCTCTAGGTAATTGTTCTCTTGGAAATAACAAGTATATATACAAGTGATGGGGGATCTATGAGAGATCTTAATAGATACATGTGTATCCATTTATATCTATCCAAATACTTATCTATAGTATCACAGCTATGCATATAAAAGTATCAATACATATGCTATGCTCTAACATCCCCTATTTGTCTTTTGTTGTGAATTCGCTAAATCAGTAGATTTTCCAAATCCATGGATTTGGAAAAACTAAAAAATTGACAAATCCTCAAAATGAGATATTAATTTAAAACAAAAAGTTAAAACTTTGCAAGAAATTCTCCTCAAATTCATGAATTGGTAACTTTGATTTTCAAACAATAAACTTTAAAATTTGCCAAATCTAAATATGCTGCAAATCCATGAGATCGACAAGTTCATTGATTTACCAAATTGAGATTTGCTCAAATACATCCTGACATATTATAATAAGATAAGTAATGACCCTAGCCATTGGATTTGGGCCTTTTCCAATGACACATACCATTTATTTGATAGTGATCAACTTAGACACACGATGCCCCAAAAACTCTCAAATTGAATATTTCAACCTTTTGATTATATAAAGGTTGTAGTGACTCTATATGCTCAAATCAAAAATGCCAAACTATCAAAGAGCTAAAATAATTTAATTGAGAGTTATTGAGTATTGACTTTCCACTACATAAATTGAGACTTGTCACATAAATGGTTTGAATCATTGGAAGATGACCTGGATTTGAATGCTAAAGTCCTGATGTTTTGTATTGCAATACATCATATGTATTTGAACAGACATCTACCAAATTCATATTCTCATTTCTTTGATTCCAAACATGGCCTAACTGAAAAACCATCTCGGCATATGCCCATCAATCTGGATGGTTTGATCAATGGCCCACCTCTCAGAATTTCAGAAAGTGTGTGAGTAGTTGTATTGATTCTCACCTCATTAGCAGAGATGTAACCATTTTGATCTTTGTCAAATACTTTAAAAGCTTCTCTTAGTTCCTCCTCTGCATCAGTCTCCTGCAAAAATATGAAATAAAAAAGGATGTTTTCACAATATCTACATAATGCATATTGGGCACCCAAGCATAGCAATTCTTCTATGGATTTTTCATTTTCTAACCTTCAATTTTCTGGCCATGAGATTCAAGAACTCCTCAAATTCAACGGTTCCATTTCCATCCATGTCCACTTCACTTATCATGTCTTGTAGTTCTTCTGCGGTTGGATTCTGACCTAAGGAACGAATTATGGTGGCCAGTTCATCGATGGTGATGCAGCCTAAAAGGAAAAAAAAAAAGTAACAATGAATTAGATAAACCACCCTCCCAAAAAAAAAAAAAAAAACATAAGTTCATCTGAGATTGTGGTTCACTCCTGCAAAGGCCACAATGTAATATGATCGCCCGCTTTGTGGACCATTACAATGGTTCATAATCATGGTTTTTAAATTGGCTGATACTAATGTGTATCCGTCATGGGCCTTATTGTGGATGGCTTATGTTTTGAACTTACTAGACTATCAAAGCCATTACTTTCTTCACTTTCATGCACTTCATGTTGACCATTAATTCTTCTTTTCGGAATACCATCCACTGTTTAGATGGCTAGGATCATTCCATCCGTATTTCTTGAAATGATTGCCATTCATATTAGGGTCCATTAGATGGATAATCCCAATTGACACACCCCTGCCATGCATACTGTGCAAGGCTGCTTTGCAGCCTCAATCCTAAGACTAGCCATTCAAATCACCCTTTAGGTGAGGAAACTTTAAAAGAAACAAGTTCATAAATGGTATAATTAAGAAGAATAACATGGATTGTAGGATGCAACTACAGATGAGGATAGACACTTTCTTTCGGCTTTATAACTTGTTCAGAGAGAGAAACATCTTGCACGACATGAAGAGAGTAAGTTTAGAAGAGCAGGCAGTCTTACTCCACATTGTTGGACATAATGTCTGGAACCATGTCATTAGACCAATTCACCCAATCCAATGAAATGGTTAGTAAACATTTTAATAGTGTTATATGCAGTTCTGTCCCTATACCCCAATTTCGTGAAGCTTCAAGGAGAGGAAATGCCCTCCAAATATCCTCAAATCAAAACTAGAGTGTGTTTTTTCAGGTAATGAGCTTTTGTGTGTATTTTAAGTAAACTTTTCTTGCAATTGAACAATAAACAAACCAAAAGTATTGTTCCATTTAAAATTATATTGGTACCATAGACTGGACCCACATCCCGCCATTCCTCCCCACACATCTGAATTCAAGCTTCCCTAATAGGAAGGGTATAATCTCCTAAAATGTACTTGTTTGTTCCATATGAAATTCATGTACGTATTGGCTGGATGGGATGGATCTGCTTCTGACACCCATGTTCTAGAAATGCTCTCACTCATAAATTGGACTTGTTATCTATGTTAAATGGTACTTATACCACCATGATTCATTTTCATAAATTGGGACTATATTTCTCTATATTTACACATTTCCCTTAGAGCGTGTTTGTTTTACCAAGTACAACAATAAAGTAAGGGAAATGGACAATGATTACCAATTATTTGTCCAGTGACATTACCGGCATTTGGCCAAAATAATGGCACTGGTTACATTATTTGGTATATTATGGTAAAAATGTAATGATAGAAATTTTATATTACTTCAACATCAAATCAGCACTAAAATAAACTAATGTTGGAGTTTGGATTGGAGTTTCCATTATAATTTAATGTAGGTTTGTAACGATTACAAATTTCTATACTTATCTCTTGTTACGTATGCATTTGACCCTCAAAATACGTGACATAATACCTGTTTATACAAACATTGTAAAATATTAATGAGCCCATTAATATTACTTTATCAGGGAAGTCAACAAAACAAACATGCCCTTAATGTATAGAAATATTATGTGGTAGACACTGGGTACACCCACTCTCCCAGTTTTATGAACCAATATAGAAGTCTCCATTATCATCTTCATGAGTATCGAACGGGACAAAATCTAACGAACAAGAAAATTTGTTCAATTACTGGTTGTGGATGGCGTTCCCTCGAGGTAAGCATGCGGGCCCGAAAATGCACACGGACCATTATTTTTGTGGCTTGGTTTTGGATGAATGTGGAGTGGACTTGAAATAATGTATTTGAAAGACTTTGAGTCACCACTAGCCGTAAAAAGGCCTAGAATCTAGAGCTAGACCTGTAGAATCGCCTTAGGTTGGGGAATTGAAGACTCCCCAACAAAAAATGACTCCTAGATAAGGTCTAGGATCAGAGATTCTAGATAAGGACCTCGGTGACGGTGAGGGAAGGTTTTAGGAATCCCCAACTACCCATGCTTACTCATGGCCTCTACTTTATAGGACTTTAGGGGTTTTTTTTTTTTAATAGAGATTTTAGATATTTTGAAAACTCTTATATTAATAAAACTAGCCCAGTTATCGATGGGATCAGAAACCAGCTAGTGGGCCACTACCCCAAATGACAACTAGGGAGATCGCGGTGTCTCAGCCTAAGGCATCTTTGGAAGAGATAGTAACTACAAAGAAGGAAAAAAAAATGCAAATGTAATAAATATTACTACACTCAAGTTACTAGCTAGGAAGATCGTGATGTCTCTACCGAAGGATAACTCAAGGTGTTGATAACTAACTAGTAAGTTAAACAACTACAATATACTAATGATCAAAGGAAAGGAAAAATATAGCTCGAGCAAACTTGGTTTCTAAAGCAATAAGATTCGAAAAGACCGACAAGGTGCAAAACATACAACGAATGATCATTTAACTATGAACGGGGGATGTATCAAAGGAAGGATACGCAAGATGTGAATAAAAAAGAAAAGGGGATGCCCGGATTACCATCAATGCATTTGAAGATATGGGAGAAAAAAATAAGAACTAAGGCACTCTTCTTAGAGGAGATGACCATAGATCTCAGATCCCAACCCTACTCCATTGATCTTGGATGGTTCATGTTGCTTGGATGCTTTTATGGGATGAGATGGTCGGTTTAGATAGGTTGGACGCTAGGCTAGCTTAAGATGGAAGGTTGAGATTGAGGTAGAACCCTCAAGTGTGGCAAGGGCTCTCTCTCTCTCTCTCTCTCTCTCTCTCTCTCTCTCTATATATATATATATATAGGTCTCTCTCCTACGGCCTAGTGTTGAGAGTTCTTTCTCTATCTTCAAGCATCTAAGCATGCGGAAATAAGAAGGGCTCTCTCTCTCTCTATAGGTCTCTCTCCTACGGCCTAGTGTTGAGAATTCTTTCTCTATCTCCAAGTATCTAAGCATGCGGAAATAAGAAGGGTGGGCCTCTATTTATAGCAGTTGCCTTTAGTAATCAGGTAAATTCTAGCCATTTGGAGGGCAAAGAATGCCACGTGACATGATCCGAATAGTTGGAGGATACGTGGCATCGTGAATTCACTTTAATAAGTGGTTCACCATTTGGGGGGATGAAATGGTTGTTTTACCCTAGGGCAAAAATTTTATTACTGATACTAATGTGTATCCACCGTGGGCCTTATCGTGGATGGCTTATGTTTTGAACTTACTAGACTATCATAGCCATCACTTTCTTCGCTTTCATGCACTTAATGTTCACCATTAATTCTTCTTTTCGAAATACCATCCACTGTTTAGATAGTTAGGATCATTCCATCTGTATTTCTTGAAATGCTTGCCATTCATATTAGGGTCCATTAGATGGACAATCCCAATTGACACACCCCATTCATTTTCATATCAAAGGACTATATTTGTCTATATATTTACGCATTTCCATTAGTGAAATGTGTAAATAAGAGAAATGGGCAATGATTACCAATTATTTGTCCGGTGACATCAACTGCATTTGATCGAAATAATAGCACTAGTTACATTGTTTGATATATTATAGTAAAAATGTAATGATAGAAATTTTATATTACTTCAACATCAAATTAACAAAAAAATAAACTATTGTTGGAGTTTGGATTGGAGTTTCCATTGTAATTTAATGTAAATTTGTAATGATTACAAATTTCTATACTTATCTCTTATTACATCTGCATTTGACCCTCCAAATATGTGATGTAATACATATTTAAACAAACAGTGTAAAATAGTAATGATAGCCCATTTATGTTACTTTATTAGGGAAGTTGGCAAAACAAGTAGGCCCTTAATGTATAGAAATATTATGTGGTACACACTAGGTACACCCACTCTCCCAGTTTTATGAGTATTGAAAGGGACAAAATCTAACAAACAAGAAAAATTGTTCAATTACTGATCGTGGATGGCGTTCCCATGAGGTAGGCATGTGGGCCCGAAAATGCACATGAGCCATTACTGTTGTAGCTTGGTTTTAGATGAATGTGAAGTGGAATCGAAATAATGTATTTGAAAGACTTGGAGTCACCACTAGCCATAAAAGGCTTAGAATCTACAGGCAACTAGATCCGTAGAATCACTTTGGGTTGGGGAATCGAAGACTCCCCAACCAAAGATGACTCCTAGATAAGATCTATGACCGAAGATTCTAAATAAGGGCCTCGTTGATGGTGAGGGAAGGTGTTAGCAATCCTCAACTACTCGCGCTTACTCGCGGTCTCTACGTTACAAGACTTAGAAATTTTTTTATAGATTTTTGATATTCTGAAAAGTCGTATATTAATAAAACTAGCCCAGTTACCAACGGGGTCAAAAACTGGCTAGTGGGTCACTACCCCAAATGACAACTAGGGAGATCGCGATGTCTCAACCTAGGGCATCTTTAGAGGAGATAGTTACTAAATAAAATTTAAAAAAAAAAAAAAAATAGAGAGATGCAAATGTAATATATATTACTACTCCACTCAAGTTACCGGCTAGGAAGATTGTGATGTCTCTACCTAAGGAGAACTCAAGGCATTGACAACTACTTGGTAAGTTAAACAACTATAATATGCTAATGATCAAAGGAAATGAAAAATATAGCTCAAGCAAACTTGGTTTCTAAAGCACTAGGATCCGAAAAGACTGACAAGGTGCAAAACATACGACGAAGGATCACTTAACTATGAGCAAGGGGTGTATGAGAGGAAGGATATACAAAATGTGAATAGAAAAGAAAAGGGGATGGCTAGATTACCATTAATGCACTTGGAGATACGGGAGAAGGAAATGAGAGCTAAGGCACTCCTCTTAGAGGAGATGACCATAGATCTCGGATCCAAACCCTACTCCACTGATATTGGATAGTTCATGTTGCTTGGATGCTTTTATAGGATGAGATGGACAGTTAAGATAGGTTAGAAGCTAGGCTAGCTTAAGATGGAAGGTTGAGATTGAGGTAGGTGGTAAGGGTTCTCTCTCTCTCTCTCTCTCTCTCTCTCTCTCTCTCTCTCTCTCTCTCTCTCTCTCTCTCTGTGTGTGTGCATCTCCTGCAGCCTCATGTTGAGAGTTCTCTCTCTATCTCCAAGTATCTAAGCATGCAAAAATGAGAATGGTGGGCCTCTATTTATAGCAGCTGACTTGGTAAACAGGTAAATTCTAGCCATTTGGAGGGTAAAGAATGGCACATGACATGATCTGAATCGTTGGAGGACACGTGACATTGTGAATTCACTTTAATAAGCGATAAAATAGGTCATTTCACCCTTTGGGGGGCTGAAATGGTTGTTTTACCCTAGGGCAAAAATTTTATTGCCGCCTAGTCGCCGGCTCTCCCAAATCGCTATCCAAAAAGATCTTGGGAGAGATCTTAGGATCTTTCAAGATTTATAATGATTTGGGTAGGAATTGATCACGACCTTCACATTTTCATTTATAGTGACACTTGGGCCCCTGTTCATTATATGGGTTCTCTAGAATGGGCTTGGTTGGCAGCCCAGTTGCCACCAGGATCTGTGGTGAATCTATGGTGGGCCACTGTCGATGATGAATGGCCCGAGGGTAATGTGGGTCGCTACTGGCACTATATGTACTCCAAAATTACTTCTAAACTTACCAGCCCATGCAAATGGAGTTGATGACATCTCACCATCACTAGTTGAAGTGGATAGTGTAAATGAGGAACACTTGCTGGTGAATGTAATGCAGGTTCAAAGAGAAGCATGGGATGGATATCATATTGATTGACATGCTAATAAAGAAAGTATGACATGGTCATAAAGGAGATAACGGTTTCAAAGCGGGTATTTACAAGGCTATTCTCATTGAAATATATGATAATATTGATATTATGCTGGCAATGATCAATGTGCAAAACTGCTTCCGTGCGATGAAAAGGGAATACTGATGTGTTAGGAAAATGCAAAGTGAAAGAGGCTTTGGATGGGTCAGTGAAGCAAAAGTTGTAGTAGTGATAGACGAGAATTGGGAAAAATATGTGAAGGTATTTTTGTTTTTATATACAATTGTTAACTGATATATGCATTTCATACACTGTATTCGACTCCGAACTACGTTCTCATCCTAAATATTTCTTTATGTTGAAATAGTCACACTCTCATGCGGATAACATTCGGCGGAAGCCTTTTCCATGTTACAAAAATCTTGGATTAATTACTGAAAATGATCAAGCCTTTTTCATTGGTCTTTATACTCAGATAGCATACAATGTACCCTTTTCAAGTACACACAAGACAAGGGAAGTGGATTATTTATCACCAGATTCTTTCCAGCAATTCCAAGATACGATCCTTGATGAAATATATGTAATTTGTGTGTGCATGTGTACGTTTGTAAGGACCCAGAAGAGCACTGTATCTGTTCCTTCATACTAACATGTGTGTGTGTGTGTTAGTCTTTTAACTAAGTAAAATACAACAAGTTGTTGCCCTAGCGATTCCTCTCCCTCTCCTCACTTTCTCATTTCTTCTATATCAAATTTCTACTTGGTATCAGAGCGTTGATCCGAAATCTAACCACAACTTAGGGTAAAGAAAAATATAATAGAGAAGAAATGCAAAGAAAGGAGAAAGAAGAGAGAGGGAGAGGAAGAAACTATTGTGTTGTATTAGGTCTAAAGTCCAACACACACACACACACACACACACACACACACACACACACACACACACACACACATATACTTCTACACTCTCCCTCAAGCTGAAGCATGCGTATTGATCATGCTCAACTTGGAATACATACAAAGCAAATGATAATAATGAGCATGGAATATTGCTCCCCCTCAAACATAACATGGTAGAACATATACTGAAGCTTGTACTTTCTTCATCCATAAAATCTTCTCTTCAAATATATGGCCATAACAAAACTCAACAACAATCAAGTCAATAATATTCTCTCAAAAATACGAGTGTACATCACATGCAACACTTAAGAGAACAAACACAAGATGAGTGCATCACGTGCAACTACACTCATAACAAAGAATAGTGGAGGGACACTCACACCATAAAACAAGCCTAAGAAAGAAAAGGAAGATAAACAGTGAAGGAAATATCCACCATTTGTAAATAGCCAAACAATAGAGTGGAAGGACATTCATGCCATAAAACAAGCCTAAGAAAGAAAGGGAAGATAAACAGTGAAGGAAATATCCACCATTTGTAAATAGCCCCCATGCAAAGTTGG
>CM073589.1:49435687-49487914 GCA_037074715.1 Magnolia kwangsiensis | reverse complement strand
AATCCGCGTCCGTTGAAAGTTGAAACGAGGTATCCGTATTCCACTCAGTCTGCGTGTTGAGCTGTGGTTCTAGGTGTCTTTGGCTACGACTTTTGTCCGTAGCCAATCCATAAATCGGATTACCTACTGAATTACTCAGTAAGCTCTAAGTTGGGCCCACTGTGAATTTATGTGGTTTATCCACACCTTCCATCCGTTTTTTCATATCATTTTAGGTGTTGAGCCCAAAATTGAAGCTTATACAAGTCTCAAGTGGACCACACCACAGGAAACAGTGGAGATAATGATTTCCACCCTTGAAACCTTTCTACTCCATGCAGCGCAGGAAGGAGATTTCCTTCCTGCGCTGCAAGCTCAGGTGGGGCCCTCTGTGATGTTTGTGAAACATCCTCACCGTTCATCAGTTTTGTGAGTTCATTTTATGACATGATGCCAAAAACGAACCATATCTAAAGCTCAATTGAGCCTAAAAAGTGATAATTAAACGTCTACAGTTGAAATATTTGTGGGGCCACAGAAGCTTTGATTCATGCCATTTTTTATTTTTTTATTATTATTTTTCAGTTCATCTCAATATTAATGACGTTATTAACGGTACAGATGGCATGTAAACATCACTGTTGAACCAGGAAGGTTTCAACGGTTGGAATTTCCCAAACTACATTTTTTCCTTTAGTACGGCTCTGAGCCGTGAACGTGAACCAGGGAGGTTTCAACTATGGGGTCCACCGTAACTCATGTATTTTATCCACTTCGTCCATCCATTTTAGCAAATAATCTTAGGCCGTGAGCCTAAAAACGAACTATATCCAAACCTCAATTGAACCACACCATAGTCAATAGTATGAATTGAAATCTACCATTGAAAATTTCTTGGGGGCCACAGAAGTTTTGGATCAAGCTGATATTTGTGTTTTCCATTCATCCATGTCTGTATGATCTTATGAACAGGTTGGATGAGAAATAAACATCACTGTGGGCCCTAGAAAGTTTTTAACGGTGGAAATCATTATTCCAATTGTTTCTAATGGTATGGTCCACTTGATCTTTGGGTTTGCTTAAATTTTGGTCTCAACCCATAAAATAAGATGGAAAAACGGATGGACCGCATGGATAGGCCAGATACATTCTTGGTGGGCCCAGAAGAATGTGCTTGGTATGTAAATAATGTACGGAACCACGTATGCGATCCGTTTTACGCCCGCCCGATCCCCAAATTCGGATAATCCCTCTCAAATTTGAAATTTCCATCCTCTTCCCACCGATTTCTCCAAAATTTCAGCCGAAAATTCCTCCCTCATCCCAAATAAGAAAAAAAACCGTTAAGATCTCGCCCCGCAAGCGGATTCGAGAAGTTACAGGATTTTTCGACAGAAAAAAAGAAAGATTTTGGGGTTGAATCTTACCGGATATCGCCGATTTAGCACTCAAGGCTTTGAATTTGGTCTTCCTCCAGATCTGGGCGAAAAAACAGGTAATTTTTCGATTTTTTTACATTTTTTCGCCGACAACTACCCCTTTTATCGACAATGGGGGTTGTTGGCTACAGTTCTCACCCGTGGTTGGTGGGAACAGTGAAATATCGACGATATTTTGGAAAATACTGATAATCCAACGAGATTATCGGCGATTTTTGGGAGTGAATCGAAAAAATGGGGTTTCGGTGTCGCATAGCCGGCGACATCGATATTATCGGCGATATTTTGATAATATCGCCAATATTTTCTACACTGGTTCTACTCATAATATGGAGACAACCATGTTAGGAGTGGACCCTTCACCAACTTCTCTTTGTTGTCCATTTGTTTTGTACACTGCAATCCACTTGATGAGCAGGCCATCCCGATCATAGGGCCAAATCCATCTGCCATTTGATGTCCTCCTAGAAGACAACTTGGACTCTCACATGTGTGCCGCATTGGCACATGTGAGACATGTGGGGCTGTACTCATACATGCATGTGAAATTGGCAAACCTCTAGATGCATGTAGAAAGCACATTTAAAACACCAGATCCACAAAAACCCCATCGAAAAGGAAAAAGAATGCTAAAGGTGCCCATTGGTTAGCACAAAAAAGGTTTGTGTCAAAGACCATCAAATTACCTACAATCATCCTCAAATTCCAGCTTGCATGCATTTGCTCATCGAAATGAAAATATTCTAGATCCTTCTGTTTTGGCTTTATATTTTGACAATGACTATTTGTACTCACTTCTTCCCATCACACAAGCCAGAAGTAGCGCAAGTTTGTTTGATCCAGACCATTTCATTAGGTAGGGCCACACTATGAGCTTAACTTATGCCAATAATCTATTTGGGGATTGACCTAGAAGCTCATATTCCAGAAACCGCAGAACAGTTGAGATCAATCCACTTGTAGAAGGACATCAATCACATGTGTGATTTGTTGTGGAAGATAAATCTGAGACAACCCATCACCATAGATTCAAGTATTGTGAGGGAGAAACCATATTTACATCGTTTGTCACACTTTACCCAATCCACGGAGAAGCACCAACATAATATTCCACTAGGAATAGGAGAAGCACTAGATTGATAAGAAGGGAGAAGCATTGTAAAAAAATTTCACTAGCAAAATAAGGAAAATAACAGATTTGAGAGAAACAATACTTGCATACCATGAATAAAGGAAAACCCTCTCATCTTTTCATCTCATGCAACCAAGAGAACCTTATGGAAAATTGTCCCACTCTACCTTTTCTTTTTTATGTTGACAAAACAAGAAGAAAAAAAAGGCACGCATTGAAGAAAACACTTCTGATGAAAGAAAAACCCTCCCACTATTTGTTCTTCCATCTTGTTAGCATAAGGGGAAACCTTCTATTCTCCAAAGCTATTTTAGCTTTTAGGATATGCCTTAAGTTGAAAGATCGAGAGTCCATATTCCATGTACCATGAAACCTACAGAGCTTAACTCACTTGTGGAAGGACTTCGGCTAGCGTAATTTGATCTTTTTTAAGATAAATGTGAAACAAACCTTTTTTTTTTTTTTTTTTCAAGGAAGTCACCAAGATTTTAATCAAAGAAAGAAAAGGCAGGGTTAACATGAGAGTTCAATGCCCATGACATTACAAGGATCCAAACGAACTCAAAAGAACAATTTGCACACGGCTCGAGGACCGAAGCCCAAGAAATCTCAACTAATTTGGCCCTCCTAAACACCTCATCAGGACAAATATTATGATCGTGAAAATTTCTATTGTTTTGCTCTGTCCAAATCGACCATAGGTTGGTGAGAAGAGAAAGCCTTCACAAGATAATCCTTTTATTGCTAAAACCATCCCCGTGCCACGTTAAGAAGAAAGAGTTAATCGATGTTGGCATCACCCAACAACTTTAGAAAGGATCAAAGAATCTTTCTACACTATTATTGCAAAGATACAGTGCAAGAACAAATGATCCACGGACTTGGCATTCCCAAGTCACAAAATGCACATGTTAGAAATAATTCAATAACTATGTGTCTCTTCCAAAGATTGTTGACTGTTAGTTAGCATTTTGTTTTTGCCTACAAGCTAAGCCAAGGCAGCGACTTCGAGCAAACCAAAAATGCTTTGTTAGGTTGCAAGAGGTGCAAGGGATTGCAACACTGCATAGAAAAGAAATAATAATAATAATAATAAATAACCAGTACTCTCTGGCCTCCTTGCTGAATAGTCTCTATCAGAAATTGACAGAACCGAATTTGCGTCAGATCCAAGAGTCTCTGCATATCCTCCACTTCATTATTGAGCATATTCCTGTGAGAAAGGGGAATTCCCAACTGCTCAGCCTCCTAGAATTGGGAAGCAATGAGAAACTAGTATTGGACTAGGGATGCTTTTGATGGCACATATGAGAAACAAGCAAAATCCTATGGTACATGTGTGGAGTTTAAGATGGATGGTGGCACGTCTCCTGTGTGTTAGATGAGCTGGTAGCGACTGTAGTGTGCGAGTGATCCAGGGTTCAATCCTTGGTAGTGTTACCTTTCAAAAAAAAAGTTGGACAATTTTTTGATGGTGTCATACATGGCACATGTGGGGTGATGGAACATGGACTAGTGTTCGCAATATCGATCCTATCGGCCAGTATTATCGGTATCGCGGTCCAGCGATACGAAACCCTTCGAACGATACTAAAAAATTGAAATTTTTTACGGAATACTTTGTATCGATCGAAATATCGCCAAATATCGTTCGATATCGCTAAATATTGTTCTAAATATCATGCGATATCAACGATACTATCACTTTTATCGGGATTTTATTACTTTTTTTAAGAAATTTGCTATACAACACCTACCAGGGCTACTGTAGGCAGCTCCGGGATGTTGGGAGCGCATCGTTATCCGAAAAAAATGAAAAAAAAAAAGAAAAACTTTAAATGGTAGATTTCGGTACCTGTAAAGAAGATCGCCCTGATCGGAAGCTGTGTTTGATGGGCCATTCGAATCGAAGCCTTTGATTTGGAGATATTTGGGCGAAATCCGTCGAAATCCTCGAAATCATCGGCATTTGGGAGAGATTTTAGGGTTCCGGCGTTTTGGAACCCTTTCTGCTTCAAAAAAAAGGGCCCCGAGCCCTTATTTAGAGGAAGTGGACGGACTGGTGCATCACACATCACCGACCAGGATGGTGTGTTGACGTCACCAAGTTATGTGGGTCCCATCATGAGGTATATGTTATATCCAAACCGTTCGTCCATTTGGCGAGCTCGTCCTAAGGCTTTAGCTGAAAAATAAGACAGATCCAAAGATCAAGTGGACTACACTAGAAAAAGCAGCGGGATATTGAACGTCTACCATTGAAACCCTTTTGGGGGTCACAAAAGTTTTGGATCGTATGACATTTGTTTTTCCTCTTCATCAGGGTCTTTGTGACCTTATGAACAGATTGGATGGAAAAACGAACGTTATGGTGGACCCTACGAATGTTATAACAGTGAGAATCATTGTCTTCACTGCTATTTGTGGTGTGGTCCAATTGAGGTTTGGATGTGACTCATTTTTGGGCTCATGGTCTAAAATGATCTCTCCAAATGGATGAACGGTGTGGATATAATAAATACATTATTGTGGGGTCCATGTAACTCTGATCTCCTTTGAACTGTTTGTACAACTCGAGGTGGACGATGGTCAGCGCTCGTCTTGGCTTCGCATGAAGTTCATGCACTAGAAACTTAGGTGGGGTCCACCGTGATGTTTGTGAGAAATCCACTCCGTCCATCCAGTTTTTGAGCACATTTTAAGACATAGGGCCAAAAATAAGTCGGATCCAAGACTTAAGTGGGCCGAAAATGTGAAGATTGAAGGTCCACAGTTGAAATATTCGTGGGGCCACAAGTTTTGAATCAGTCTAATATTTGGGTTTTCAATTCATCCCAGTAGTAATGACGTTATGAACGTTATGGATGGAATGTAATCATCACTGTCGACCCAGGAAGGTTTCAACGGTAGGAATTTCCCTACGCACCTTTTTCTTTAGTGCGGCCCACTTGAGTCTTGGATCCTGCTCAATTTTTGCCTCATTTCTTAAAATAAGCTCACAAAACTGATGGATGGAGTAGATTTCTCACAAAAATCACGGTGTGCCCCATTCCTGCGAAAGGATTTAGTAGGAAATTCGTGTCCCATCTTTGCACGACACATACCCATACCTCGCTGATGTGTGGTACACCAGCCGATCCACACCCTCGATCCATTTTCATAAGTAATTTTAAGGCATGAGCCCAAAAAGGAGACAGATGTAAGATCAAGTGTACCACACCACAAGAAAACGTGGTGGCAATGATGTCCACCATTCAAGCTTTTTAGGGCTCACCGTAATGTTTATTTGCCATCCAATCTATTCATGAGGTTTGACAAACCTGGATGGGAAAACATAAATATTAGCTTTATCCAAAAAATTTATAGCCCCAAAAAAGTTTAATGGTGATCATTTAATGACCACTATTTTGTGTGGTGTGGTCCTCCTCAGATTTGGATTTGCCTTATTTTTCAGCCCATGCCCTAAAATGATATGTTAAAATGAATTCCAATTGAGGTTTGGATATAACTCATTTTCATACATATCTGTATACATTTATAAATGGTATGCGTCATATTTAAATATTTTTACCTTAGCTTAATCAGATAACGCATAACTTAGTACCTTATACAAAGGAAATTTATTATGTGCACTTCTTTTTCGATATTTTATGATTTAAAAGTGTGTATCAAGGTCTTTTTAAATAATCCCTAAAGTTTCATAAAAAAATTCAACCATTTTTGCTAATGTTTCCCAAAAAGTGCGATAAATTATGCGATACAAATGATATATCCTATGCGATAACCGATACGTATTTGTATCCCAAGGTTGTGATACATTGCGCATTACCGATATTTCGAACACTGACATGGACAATTAGTAGTCACACATGTATCACGTTTGGTATATGTGACACATTTGCTTAACACATTGTGTTCCTACGTGTACCAAACTAGGGATAAGCTTTTCTCATCTTTATTTCACCTTTTACAAGAGTCATGCTACCTTGTAGGGACAGACTATCCCTATTTTTCTCATTTTCCGTGTATAAATGGGTTAGAAAGAAACATGAACAGCTTGTGGCTGGCACAACTTTTCTTTCATCCAAATAGCCCCAGTAAGGCAATAAACTCTCGAGGTTCTCATTTACACTAGCCAATAGCATAATAAACATGTTAACATCACATGTTAGTCTTTTTCTTCCTTTAATAAGTCAATCATTTATAGGAAAGGTAAAATGACTGTTGTGCATGATGACATATTGCAATGTCTCTGATGGATATTCATATCCTAATGTTGTTAACCATCCTTTATAAGCACCATTTAGAAAAAAAAGGAGGCACACTCCAGTGGCACTGGTATCACCATAAGCTTATGGTGGCACTGGACTGATGTGGGGCCCATGTGATGTACTCACAATATCCAATCCATCCATCAGATCATTACCTCATGTTATCCCCTGGATGCAAAAGTCAGCCCGATCCAAAATTCAGGTGGGCCAAACACAAGGAGCAAGTTGGGAGGGGATGCCCACCCTTGATTTTCGCCAAGGCCCACCTGAGTTGCAAAAATATCTGATTTTTTTGCCTGACCCTTTATCCAGATCAGATGAAGGGACTGAATGACCTGGATTCCATATAAACAACACAGTGCACAATGGTGGGTGTTCCCTTGTCAAATTGTTCACTGTACTTGTAACGCACCTAAGTTTTGGATTGGGCTGATGTTTTGCTTTGGGGGTAAAATGAGGTGAAACATTTGATCATTGGGTTGTATGTCATTCATATATCACGTGGGCCCCATACCGCCTTAAGCTACAGTGGTATTGGTACCATTGGAGGCTTGGAGCCATGGTGTGCTGTAAAGGCCATTACGTAAAGGTAACAATGGCAACCGTTACAGGTTACGGGGTCATAACGTCCGTAACAACCGTTATGGAAAAAATGACCTGTAATTGCCGTTAACGGTACGTTACATCCCCTATAAAGGCCATAATAGCCCCGTAATGGTCTATTATGGGACAAATACAAGTTTTTCATACTTTTTAATCAACATTACGGGGCAGATACAATTTTATTTTATTTTTTTATTTTTTTTTGGGGGGTTTCAATAAATAAATAAGAGAGACCATAACGGCCGTTACGGGGCTGTAACAGCCATTATGCCCCGTATCGTAAAGGTAACGGTGGTGGCCGTTACAGAACACCTTGCGTGGAGCACGCCCCTTAGAAAAATGTCTTGTGACATTGTCGAGTGGGAAAGAAGTAATTTGGTTCATAACTATAGGCACTACTGTTCAGATTGTTATCTGGAGTTGTAAAGGGAAGAACTTGCTGAATCCATGCTCCGTGAGATAATAGTTTGGCCTAATATGCCAGATTTTGGTTTTTCTTGGGTTTTTAGATCAAGGGTGACATGCTTCATATGAAGGGGATTCTCTATTCAAATTTAGGTCACAACAAGAATTGGGGAAGACAGCGAAGTACCAACTTTTGGCAATTTTGGAAGAGGACCTTAACTTTGAATACTGGAGCATGGATCTACACCTAGTAGAAGATGAATCTCATCTGAAGGTTAAAGGGTTGGATGTCTTTGTAATGGTTTATAGGTAGTCATCCATGTGGGAAGCAGCCAGAATCATGTAAGATCTGAGTGCAGAATCATGTAAGATCTGAGTGCACTATGCGTGTCTAGTGATTATCTCCATGATAGGTTGGACTAAATCTCATCTTTGGTGTTCAGTAATAGACCATTGTATTATTTAAATTAACATTGTATTTCCCTTCTGTATGTGGTTTTTATCTCTATGTCCCCAAAAGAATTTTGGTTGACAAAGGATCATTTGTCTTTGTTTCTTTATGAACTTCAGCAAGTTCAATGTCAGCTTTTACCTTTTCAGCATATAGTTTCCATGTCTCTAGTAAATGATATCAAGACATGAGGGTACTGTAGCATGGTTTTGCTGCAGTGTATTTTGCATTCACTGTACAGTGCCTTTATTAGCCATTATTGATTGGTTCAGCTGTCCCATCATCTTATGGTTATTCTTGCTTGCATATTTGTGTTCTCTGTTATGTCAGTAGGTCATCATTACATAATGCATGCACAGGAGTTTCTTTTTATGAAAATCAGCTGCATGGTTTCTTCAAAGCGCACATATTTTCTTGAAAGCACATATTCTTCAAAGTATGTTCATTAGGTTAATCTTTTTTTCTTTAGTGCCTGTACAACATTTGTCACTGAAGCCAATTTGGCTGCTGCACCTGTGGAGTATAAAAAAGATGGCTAAGAAAAAGAACCCTCTTGTATTTTTGGACATATCCATCGATGGAGATCCTGCAGAAAAAATTGTTATAGAGGTATGGTTAGCAATAAGGATGACTCTAACATCTATTGTTTTACGTATCTCATTCTATTCTTCATTTCTGACCTTGTTTAATCTAGGGAAACATCTCTGTATTTTGTTGATGGTTTCTGCAACATCTGCTTTTCTTGAATTTGCAGCTTTTTTCAGATATCGTTCCAAAGACGGCCGAGAATTTCCGAGCACTTTGTACCGGTACTTACCTTTGTTTCTGAAATATATTCTAGTAATCACTGGTCATGCCATTTTGGGGCTTCTCCCATTAATAATTTGACACCATGCATACTTCTCCAGTGCCTTTAGTACTATGTTCTTGAAAGCTACACTTCATTTATTTTGGTTTATTATTCTCCATTAGCTTTGAAATTTGAATTCATATGAGGAAACTTAGGAATAGCATCAATAGGTAATGACTAATGAGGGAAAGTAGACTTAGATGGTTTGGTAGTGTGCAACAAAGACAAAGAACTACACTGGTTAGGAGTGACTTGGTTCAAGTTGAAGGCTCTAAAAGGGCAAGGGAAATGCCCAAAAGGACGTGGGTGGAGGTAATAAAAGAAGAAGAAGAAGATTTGATGACCTATGGTTTGACTGAAGATACGGTCCTTGATAGTGGAATGGTGTAACAAGATTCATGTGACCACCCCAATTAGTTGGGATATGGTGTTGATGATGATGATGATTCTCTGTTAGTTTGCTTGGATAGAGTGCCTTTGATTCTTTACTATTCAATATTAGTTTGCTTGGATAGAGTGCCTTTGATTCTTTACTATTCAATATTTGTGGAAAAATTTCCATACAATCCAGTCAATCTTGAATTTCATGGTGTCTTAATCAAGACACCCATGATAATAATGAAAAAGACAAAATCAAGTGTAACTCAGGACTGGCAGACTTGAGAGGTATGTTCAACTGCATAGAATTTTGAAAGCCAACGGAACTTCTATTCAAAACCACCAGCTGAGAAAGCACTTGTCCAGGGAGCCAGCTACGAACTAAGCAAAAGAAAAATAATTACAAGATGGATAGTTTTTTTTTTTCCTTTTAATTGTGTGTGTGGACTGTCTGCATTTCGGTGATTGTTTGCATGTTGGATTCAAAGCTCAAGCATGATTTTCTGAGGCTAATTTGATTGCTTCTTTATTATTATTTTTTTAATCTTGAAGGTAATGTGAAATTTTATTCAACAAGGAAATAGATATTACAAAATTGCAATCCGTGCACACTACCAATATAACCTGGAAAACAACTAATATGTGACTACTTCTGGCTTCCTCATTTGGCTCCCCCCCCCCCCCACATGCTGGAACATGACCTGGCTGTCCCTAGCCAAATCTAAAACTCCACAAAATCCGACCAGCGACTCTCCAAGTCATACAACCCCCCAACACACACACACAATCTGACTTTTTGAATCATCTTCCACAATGGCCGGAGTGAAGTTGTGGGCTACTAACAGCTTGACTGCCTGAAGCAGTGTCAGAGGCAAGTTGTGGGCTACTACACAATCTCTCTCTCTCTCTCTCTCTCTCTCTCTCTCTCTCTCTATTAGCTTTCAATTTAGTTATATACGTGACAAAACCAACGGAATGTGCTTACAGAGGCCAGCAAAATGAGAACAATGCAAAAATTAGAAAGCGAAAAAAGTCAGAAAAGATTCAAAGCTAACTGACTATAAGAAAAGTTGATGTAAAAGAAAAACAAAATGTCCAATTCAACAAGAAGAATTCCTGAGATGGTGCTTACCAAGATCAATTGAGGCAGCCTAGGAATGGGTCCCATGAACAAGGAGTGAGTCTCATGATCTGTTATTCTGAGGTGGATTCAAGGTTATTCTTTAGAGACATGGGCAATCTGAGGTGGGGTCCATGTGATTGTTGGTCTGAATTGATTATTTGATCTTTTTTACCATTCACAACCTGGACCATATGTTTTACATGACATGGATCGGATGATTAGAATTTTTCCAACTAAAGCGATTCTTCAGCAATATGCATCATCATACAAGGTAGGAATCACATAATCGACAATCCAAATTGATCATTGGAACATTTCCATTGCAATTGATCTGGAACATCAATTCTTTTGTCCATCAATCAGATCTTATAGTTGTCTAATCAAAGTGATTGTTAAGAAATTTCTTCGCCATCACTAGATAGGGGATGCTGGTTATTTTGATCCTGTCCCAGCTCCCCTTCGGAGTATGGGATTCTTCTAAGAGGTCCTGTGGTGACAATTCTGGCAGCAGTTTTGAGCAAAATCTGAATGGTGTGCCTGACTTTGATTCCAGTTATGGTGCAAAAAAGTGCCATTCCGTCTGGCCAGAATCCTATTCTACCCTGACCCTCACTGTTCTATCTTGAGAATTTGCTTTCGATCTGATATACACAATTGGGGCAACCTCATTGGCAGGGAGTGCTTTATAATCTTGCCTTTCTGTTTCACTGAAGTAACCAGTCCCTCAAAAGTATTAACAGGAACTCAAAAGCACTGGTGTGACTCTCTATGAAAGAAGGCCCATGCTTTCTAGGACAATATAATACAGACACTTGTATGAACAGTCCAAATTGCTCAATGTACCATTTAGTTACAAATGATTTGACCATCCATTTTACTGGCAATTGACTAGATGGATGGGAAAGAATATCCACTCCTAATCATTCTTGCAAGATATTTGCCATCCAAGATGATTCCCTGTCACACCTCGAAATCCAGCATCCGGGTTTGCCAGGCCCCAACTCCACATTCCAAGACGTGACTCCTAATATAAGCAGTCACATATCAAATGTCACAATACGAATGTCACGCCCTCAATCCCGAGACCATGTTTACAGCCAACCCGGGACTCGGGTTGATGGGTCATGACGCAGAAAACTTGAGTTTTTCATTTGTAATCTATCACAATCGCAATCACACACATATTCACAAAAGTAAAGAGAAACATAAAATATCCATTCAACTTTATTTAATAATTGATCATCTTAAATAAAAAGAAAAGTGTAAGTAATCATTCCTCCACATCCACTCCATAATAAAATAAAAACTACAGGAAACCATGGCATCTGTCTATTTTGAAATAGTCGTTGGTCCATTATCGGATTTTTCTCACCTTTACCTCATCCTGAAAGAATGTCAATTTAAACAGAATGAGCTTACATACGCTCAATGAGATAGTTCCTAAACAAGTTTAAACACGCTTTTGAGAAAAATCATAGACAGAGAAATACAGAGGAAAATCTATACGTGTATTAAAAGACAAGGGATGCATGGGATGGATGCATACCTTAATTCCATGATATTTAATATGGTTTACATTCTTTGAATACGAAGGCCAATTCTATCCCAATTGGCCAAATACTTTCATTTCCAATAGCAAACTTACATTTCTCTATTTGGACTGTTAGGAGCCAAAAGGCTTAGCAACATGGATTCCACAAAGGATTTATATACACTTTGTCTAATTAGACCGCCATTGGCCGATCCAACCTGTACCTGGATTCGAAGAGGAGTACCCTCCATTGGACTACTAGAGGTCAATCCCCGCATGACCTCTAAACCTAGATTCCAAGGAGGCCCTAAGTAGTACCGTTTAGGAATGACGACTTTCAACGCCGGGGACCCTGCAATGTTTCCCTCCATTTTAAATATTCACAAAAATCTAACTTTTCCAAACACTGGTGTTCATATAATCCTAATAATGAATGCTTTCACATGAAACTTTGCAAATATAGACTTTTCAAATATAAAATTTCTAAATATAACTTTCTACTATGCATGGATATATCAATGCATGCACAATGCGATAAGATTAGAATGTCTACTTGTTTTAGAACCACTCACCCAAAGAGACTCACTGTGATGGGTGTGGACTCCACACCTCTTGGACCGTTTAACCAACTTTTGCTTCTTCTTTTCACGTGTTGCTTTGGGCACATGCTTTGAAAAGTAAGTCTTCTTTTTTTGGGTGCTTACGGCTTCCTTCCATGTATTGAAGAAAACTTACTATAAATGACCCTTACTCGTACTTTCCTAAAATAGCCTACTTACCTTACTTAAATATGAACTCTGGGATTTAGCAAGGATTCCCACTAAATTTGTATGAAATGGAATGAAACCAACCAAGGTCAAAAGCGGGGTATTAAAATGGGTGACAAATTGTACATGTGCCTGAGGTCATTATTTTTTGGTATGATAAATGTCTGATGTTAGCTCAGTTTGCAGACCGCTCATAAGTTCCTATTGGTGATCCATAAAAAAAATAATCATGATGTCCATGCGTGCGCATCTTTAGTGACTCACGTACAATTTTGTGACACATCAAAATCCCAAGCCATGATTATCCAACAGTTTGATTTGTAGTCTAAGATATAATGCATTTGCAGGCCTTTGGTGAACCACCTTTTACACACACTTAGGATTCCAATACACATTTGGTGTGTTCACAAATTCAAGTTGGTTGTGCCATTTTACATGTCCCATTATAGACTTAATCTGGTCGTCTAATACTCTCGATTCAAGTCCGATCCAAAACTTAGCTCAAGGTCATATTTAAAAGGGTTTTCTTGAACTTATTGGATTCAGAGCCATCAAGAGGTCAAGTCCGACACTTCTCACATGCCACCACATGTCCTAGTTGGACATTGATATAGTCTGTCCAACGGTCTTTGATTTGGGTTCAGATGTGAATCTACTTAAAGGTCCAGCTGTGGCCATCCATGAGTAATCCAAAGGCCTGTATTTCATACCAAAGGCGAATTGTTTGTTCATGAGCCCCAAGTGCAGGGCTGCATTGTAGTAATAACTCGTTGAGACTGAAGTCGAATCCACAGGGAATGGGGAACACTGCCTGGTTTGTCTGGGTTTTAAACAATAATAATAGACTAATGATCTAGGAATCTACTTATAGTAATCACAATATCAATTTACTGATTCAATGTATATCACAATTGGAATCGAAGTCCTATCATATCCAATCAGAAGATAATTCTGTTAAACTATTCGTAAACACCAATAAGAATATTATTTCAATTGATTGATTTTCTCATAAAGTATTCGGATCTCAATCGCAAGGAATCAAAAGTATCCAAAGCACCTGTAGGCGACATTAGATCAATTAATTATACAGATTGAATCCTTCTCTAATTCAGGCCAAACAATTGTTAAATTAAAGCAATCATTGTACCTAGAGTGCACAACAAATCCAGACATAAACAACTCAAAGATTTTAAAGAAAATCCAAATCAAATCAATCTAATATCAGCATTCAAAATAATGTTATTGAATCCAATAAAATAAATATTGAAATTAATTACAAGCTTCATCCATTAGCCTTAGTTACTTAAGAGATTAACTAGTCATAGTTAACTCAAAAACAAAAGAAAATCTAAAACATCTACTATAACCCATAAAGAAATCAAAGCGGAAGAACGTTGTCGGCACTCCACCTAAGCCTTCTCTCCCTTTCCAAACCTTAGAAGATGATTTGGGACATCCTAGGGACTCTAATTTATAGTTTTGGAACTCCAACTTTCGCACTGCCTCGGAAAAATCGCAAACCGACTTTGAATTTATGCAGTTGCATGCACCTTCGATGACATCGAAGCTCCCTTGATGGCATCGAAGAATGTGTTCGACAATTAACTTGGAAAATTCATGATTTTCTCAATGGAATCGAAGAGGCTTTGATGGGATCGAAGTTGCCTTAGATGGCGTCGAACCTGTCCTCGATGGCATTGGAGGGCTGTTTCTACAATTTTTTTAGGATTTTGTCTTTCTGGCCCTAGAATTTCAGAACATGATTTTTCTGGCCTTGAATTTTCATGATTCCTTTTCCCTGGTTTCTTCACTTCAAATCTTCGATTTCCTTCATTCCTCACTTGGTTTCCTTGGATCTTTGGTACTTGAATTCTTCAATATTGTCCTTCATGAATCCAATTCTTCATTAACTTCTTTCGAGCTCTAAATCTATCCTTATAAGCACATATTCATCTTAGGCTTTCGAATCACCTCGCATGATAAAAACGTATATAATTAAATCGAATTAATACTTAGATGCTAGGAAAACAAATGTAATTGAAGGGTTAAATATGTAATATTTGACTTTCAACACACTACCAACCAACATTTTGCTAGTCTCAAGCAAAATATTCAAAAGATATTTCAAAAACAAATAAATAATTTTCATAAGCTCAAGCGGTTCTAAAAACAATCTAGATTATAGAAATCTAAAATACATTAATGTTAAGTATTATTTTCTCTTGAACTCTAGCACTTAGTAAATGTCCTAATCAAGTTCAAAGCATTAATCCTATAATAGAAAAATTCTAAACATTGAGTTCTATGGGTGCATAGTGAAGTCTAGACTTATCACAACCAAAGGTCGTGGGCCCCAAATCCATGGGTTCTGCCCCCTCGTGGGGCCTAAATCCATGAGTTCTGCCTCACAAGAGCCACCCGCTTCACATAGGCCCAAATCCATGGGTTCTGTGGGCCGCTCACCCCGAGTGTGCCCTTGCATACCACAAGTCACCCCACTCGAGCCCGGTGTGAAAATGCTTCTGCATTAATCATCCCGGTGAAGAATCTCGAACACGAGACCTCGCACTCTGATACCAATTTGATGTAGGACAATTAACCACTTGCTTTAAAAGCTCGAACTGATAGAGCGTAGTGAATCAATCCCTTTATCTCATAGCCCAGGCTCTAAATTCATGGGTTAGGTCCTCGGCCGAACCCTCATAGTGGGCCCCAAATCCATGGGTTCTGCGGGCCGCCCACCCCGAGTGTGCCCCTACATTCCATAGGCCACCCCACTCGAGCCCGGTGTGAAAACACTCCTGCATTAATCACCACTGGTGAGGAGTCTCGAACACAAGACCTCTCGCTCTAATACCACTTTGATGCAAGATAATTAACCACTTGCTCTAAAAGCGCGAATTGATAGAGCATGACGAATTAATCCATTTATCTCATAGCCCAGGCCCCATATCGCATGGGTTAGGACCTCGGCCAACCCCCTCTCGTGAGCCCCACTTCACATGGTTTTTGCTTCACACGATCCACATACTTCACATGGATGGGGCCTCCCTCACTCAGGCCGCCTACCCCGAGTGTGCCCCTGCATCCCATAGGCAACCTCACTCGAGCCAGGTATGAAAATGCCCCCCTACATTAGATGTATGTGAATTGGGCATAAGTGTGCCAAATTTGGTGGCATGGCAATACCAGGTTTTGTCTCATACTCTATAGAAGAAAGAAATTGAGACACAAAGGGCAAGTATGACAAATTGCCAATTTTCAGATATTTATAGTTTGTGTTTATCAAACAGATTTTTGTATATAAAAAAAAAAAAGAAAAAAAAAAGTGCTCAATTTTAGATATCAACACTTTTTTTTATATAGAAAAATTACCAAATAGATTTTTCAGTACTTAATAGGTACTAAAATTCAGCACTTTTAAGTTTTCAGCATGTAAATTAACTTTCAGACCTTATTTTCTAGTTTACCAAACAGCACCTTATGCTCTGACTAATTTTAGACATCCAAACACCTTAATCTCCTTGATTGGACACTCCTTCCTCAAATGAACAACAAAATTGCATCATTCCCAAGCATCTTCGTTCTTTGAATCACTTCCAAGGTGAGCAGACTCTCAAAAGACTGCAAGAAGAATTTATCTGCCAGTGGTCTTCATAAGCTCTGTTGGGCTTGAACCACCCTTCTCAATTGGACCTGAAAAAGCTAGCTGAATAAAACCATGGTTGTCCGAAGTAACAACCCCTCCATGTTGGATCCCTAAGGAATTCATCATAAAAACCTCTCCATGCTGGAATCCATTATATATTCATCATAAAAAAGAAAAAGAAATTGGAAACCCTCAGGTTCCCCATTGAGCTATTGCTCCACATTCAACTTCCACCATCATCATAGATTTGGCTTCCATGGCTTGTGCTCTTTCAGACTTTTGGACCTATAATTAGGACAAGAGACTGATTTCTAGCAATCTCTGATGACCTAATCCCATGTAACTCTTCCTGTTCCAAACCCCAGGAAATCATAGGGAATTTAATTCTTTCCTTTATGGATGATAGGGTTGAGGATTTGGCCACTGTCATAAAAAATATGTATGCTCCTTTTTCTCTAAACTCCCCAAAAAATTGCTAGTGCTGACTTGAAAGAATTTTACCTCTGTTTAAAAAGGCCTGAATCTCCAACCTTTAGTAAGATCAGCAGCCATAGTTTGCAAACCAGGCTGGTCAATCCTGGACCCGTCAGCATCGACTAGGCTGGGTTGCTTACTAGAAAACCAAGCCCGTCTTGGTTTTGGCATCACTCAGTATGGTTTCCCAAGTGCAGAGTGAAGAAGGTTTGTTTTTTTTTGCAATGGAGGAGGAGATGGTCACTGGTCTCTGCCTGCTTCCAATGCAAGAAGTGTTGGGGAAGAGCAATATCTCAATTATCATATGAAGATGATCCAGTATGAGGCTGTTGGAACCCGTTGTGATTCCACTATTTGTCCAAGAAAAAGCTTCAACACAGCAGAACCAAAGAACCTAAGCTCTTGCATGAGGAGGTTTCAAATCACCTGCTACCCTTCCATGACCTTGATGAACTATATTTCTGATGCTTCAGTCGATGTTAACCAACATTTGACCATAACTACCTTTTATCTTCTCACAATGTCTCGAACGCATCCACACCATTGAAACCCATATTTGTTTGCTTATGTTTCTGTTTCGACCTTCATTGTTGCTTATGTGCTCCGCATAGTTTGACGAGTCGGAAGCTTCACCCGCTGTCCCTCCATGACCTTGATGAGTTACATAATCAAATGCCTCAATTGACATTAACCACCAACTGACCACTACCATTTTGTACCTTTATCTTATGATTTTGCGAATTCATCCCACACCTTCGGAACCCAAATTTGTTTTGCTATGGGTTTATTTTGACCATCATCTTTGCATTGGTGCTCTGAAGACTAGTTAAGACCTGTCTCTGATAGCCTTTGACGGGTTTAACTAATATTTGACTGACTTTGAATGGTTCAACCTAACATTTAGTTGGGTTTTGAATTTTGCCCCATCGTTTTCTTTTCTTATGATTCATTCAAGAGAAACTGAAAGCACATTTTCTTAGTTTAATAAATATCATAACTCCATTTTCCTATCCACTTGACTGGAGGCCTGTCAAGGGGTTGGGGAAGTGGGTGTGGATATTTGGGGTGGAAGAGCAGCCTGTGGAGAATTGTTATTGCCAGCAAATATGGTGTATCCAGAAAGGGTTGGTGGATTAGGGATTCCTCCATCTATAGAACTTCCAGTCTCTAGAAGTCGCTCGCTTGGATGGCGCCTAATGTCTTTGAGGGCGTTGGGTTTTCCATTGGAGATGGGGAAAGGATCAGATTCTGGGATAATATTTGGATAGGGGGGGCCCCATTTCGGTCAGAGTTCCGTAGACTTGCTAATGGAGGACCGATGCATGAACCAAAACTTGTGAGATCAAGTAACAGAATTAAGACAATTAATAATAATAATAAAAAAGACACAAGCAACACCATACATATATCATGAACAAAAAAGAAGAAAACATCATGCATAATCCTAGCCTAAGTTACCAAAATCATTACACAAGATCATTAAATAAAAGGAAACTAGGATCTAATGGATGTAGGGACATCCAATTAGCATAGGGTATAGTTTATCTCAAAGTAGAAGACCTAATACACCCAAGGGTGAAGTTAGGGTTAAAAGAAATTGAGAAATATATGTAGGGTTAGGGTTTGGATTATTGATGCGTACGGGAAAGTGAGGTTTACATGAAGATGAAGATCTGGGATGGGAGAATGAAGAACCTGAAGAAAATATATGGAGGGGAAAAGAGATGACGGTGTGTGAGATAGATGGAGACATTACATCTCCGTTGATGAAGATTAACCTCGCACCAATCTCCTTTCCAAATCACATGAAAGTATCTTTAAATCCCTTGAAGATGGAAGAAGAAAGCAAAGAACTTTTCTCTTCTTTTTTCTATTACAAAAACCTAATGAGGGAGAGGGTCACACTCTTTTATAGCTTTAAGAAAGTTGAAAATTTACAATTAACACCATGTTTTGTGAATTTTGACGAAAATAACCCTAGTCTAACTAAAATCAACTAAAACACTCATAATGATGTCCAAACATAATATAAACAAAAGTAAATCCTATAATGCTGATAAAATTTAAGAAAACTAGTGTGGACAATCCACGATCAATGACCTGATCATGCGATCCAACAGCCCGATCATCACGTCCCTCTGATCCAACAGTCTGAATCACTCCATAAAGCAGCCCATGTGCATCTTCGTAGCGTGGGGTCTTCTAAATGCTCGCGCATGGACATGGGGTCTTCAACACGATCACGGATACTCGCCTAGTCACACGGAAATTGGTGCAGCCGCCTCCGATACGTACGCAAGGGTGTACGTGAAGTGATATCCTCATCACTTGCTAGGCTCTACCCCGTTGTAGACATCTCGATCACCTGGTTTTTCTCTAGTCAGGATGTAGGAGTTTAACTCCTTGTAGACGTAACCTATCAGATATCGAGGTGTTGTAGTTTGTTGGGATTCCTGAGTTTTTAGTTGCTGGTTGTTCTAGCTTGTTGTAGCCATTCTTTGTTCTCTTGTTGGCCCTTCTTGGCTTCCTTTATAAAATTATTAATTCTGTGTGTGTGTGTGTGTGTGTGTGTGTGTGTGTGTGTGTGTGTAGGGGAATCCATGCATATTTTCTCTTATTTTCTTAGTAGACAACTTACGGTCCTATGGTTTGATTCCATTGTAGGTGAGAAGGGCATTGGAGCTTCTACTGCCAAGCCACTTCATTATAAAGGATCAGCTTTTCATCGCATAATTAAAGGATTCATGGCTCAAGTATGTGATTTTATCCATATGCTGCGTCAGTCTTTAGAAGTTGCTTTGTTCTCATCCTTTCATGTTGCTCAAGTTGATTGTCTGTATTTGACAATGTAGTTCATGTAGCTGTGTGGTTAATGGTCAAGACTCCAACTGCTGTTATTGTTGCTGTATGCTTTTATTGTTCCTAGCAGAATCTCTAATAATAGATGAATGATGTTTGGTATGTTTGGATGATTGATGATTGGTACAATCTTTGGCAGGGTGGTGATTTTTCAAAACAAGATGGTATGTCTTTTCAGGATGAAACTTCTTTATTGTAAAAGCAACTTCTCTCCATATCTAAAGTTGTAACCTAAATCCTTTTTTGCAGGAACTGGTGGAGAGAGCATATATGGTGGAAAGTTTGCAGGTTTGTTTTCTCGGATGACTGCACTAATTGCATTTATGAAAATTTTGAAGTAATGGTTTTTTTTTTTTTCCCTTCTCCAGATGAGAACTTTAAGCTGCATCATGATGGGCGTGGGCTTTTGTCTATGGCAAATGCTGGTCGAGACACAAATGGGTCCCAATTTTTTATTACCTTCAAGGCCACCCCACATCTTGATGGGTATGATTGCACCATAGTCTTTTTTCTTTTCCTTTTTTTTAAAAAAAAAAAAAATTATTTTTTAAAATACAACCAATCAAATGTCAAACTTGAAAAAAATAAATAAAATAAAACAGATTTCTTTTCGAATTTGGCATATAGCCCCTCCATTTTAACTCAATTGCAAATACACTCCTCCCTTTTCAATATTCCTAAATACCCCCCTCCCTTTTTTGCTGCCAGACAAAAAATGCCCTCCTGTCATCTTTTGAAAAGAAAGAAAGAAAGAAAGAAAAAACCTCCTGTTACATTTTAGACAGCATATGTTTTATTTTGAGTTTGCCCATGGTTACATTAACATCTCCCCAAACCCTTCAATTCACAGAAGGAATTGAAGGGGCATTCATGACATGCACATGTGAGATTAAGCCCGCTCATGAGGTCAGTGGCACTATGGATCAGCATTTTAAATAGCGAATAGCATGTAGCGCGGCATTCACCCCTCTTATGCATGAGGCATAAGCTACAGTGTGTAGCATAAGCTACATGCTACTTCTAGATTTTTAATCAAGGTTGCGCTTGGTTGCACTAATTTTTTAATGCTCACCAAATTAGACTGATTAATAATGAAAATTTGACAAAATTTCATGATATTTGCTGCAACCAAACGCAACTTAAAGTAATAGGAAAGGATAATCATCAGGTATAAAGGTAAAGAAAGAGCAACAAAACTGATTTAATTCTTATATTATTTTTACTAATAGCATTAAATATTGAAAATAGAAAAATGTAACAAATCATTGAAAATATTATTTGATTTTAATGTTTTAATGAAAAATAACTTGTAATGTGAGGGATGTAGCGTGTAGCATAGTCTATGTAGCGCGTGGTGTATGCAATTATTGTCATGTAGCTTAGGCTACACCCGACTTCAGCTATTCTTGTGAGCTACATAGCGTTAAGGCTAAGCTACACTACATAGCGTATCTATTTAAAACACTGCTATGAATATGCCCTGGCCTAAGAAATCAGGCTTATCCACTCATCAGATGGTTCACTGTCAGTTTATTTACTCCATTATAGAAGACTTCTGTCAAGCTTTTTCGGTCAGTTGGTGTTCGCCATGTTCAGCCGCAGACTTGTTAGTTGCTTGGAATGGTCTCAATTTAGGGAAGTTGAAGTCTTCTATATGGCGTATGGCCATTCTCGCCATCTGGTGGGTGGTGTGGGAAGAAAGGAACAACAGATGCTTCAATAACTCTTCTTCTACTGCTAAGTGTGTTGGGTCTAGGGCTAAGCGTTTGCTGATTGAATGGGCCACTAATGTTAATATGCTCAAAGTGGTGGATTTTAGCTTCTTAGGTCCTTAGGTTTCTTCTGCTATCTCAGCAGTTGGACCTTTGCTTTTATTGCTCTTGTTTTTGTTTTTCTTTCTTTTCGTCTTTTGTACCTCTTCCTTTCTTTTAATGCATTTTCAGTTCATTGCCTTAAAATAAAAGAAAACAAAAAAAAAAACACTGCTATGAATATGCCCTGGCCTAAGAAATCAGGCTTATCCACTCATTAGATGGCCGCGCAATGTATGATAAAATTGGATTGTTCACTAGAATATAACCAACAATCTATATTTAAATGAAATGTGGCCCAGTCTTATGAATCGTTTAGCCCTAGCATATTCACAATGGTTCCCACCCAATCAGCATTTTTTCTGTTGTTTATAATGCCTAAAGGGTGAATACATCCTTTTCCCATTGTTTATCATGTATAAGGGTAAAAACAACTTTTCTTTTCTTTCTTTCTTTGTTTTTTTATTTTTTTTTATTTTTTATAAAATGTATAAGGGAAAAAATGTCTTTCTTCATGCTTAAACATTTGATGGCGTTAATACACTGTCATAGTGTTGTGATGGAAGACAATTTCAGGGACCATTTTGACTGAATGCATTATAGCAGGGGGTTATTTAGGAATACTGAAAAGGGAAGGGGGTATTCGGAATTGTGTGAAAATTGAAGGGGCTATATGTCAAGTCCCCTTTTCTTTTTAGATCCTTATGGTTTTCAAAAGTCAGCATTAATGGTTGTTTTGTCATCCCATTGGTTGTGTCATCGTTGTTGTTGTCATCATCATAGTCTCTCTCTCTCTCTCTCTCTCTCTCTCTCTCTCTCTCTATATATATATATATATATATATATATATATATATATATATAGCTAGTTAGTTAGTGCCGGTGTGCATGTGAGTGTGATGCTTACCATGTATGGTAAGGATGTGTCGCATCTGGTTCCAAGAGCTCGGGTAAAAGAGGAAGGTTGATGTCTGATGGGAAGCTAATCATAGAACTTTTTACTCATTTATCATTTAAAAATTAATAAGTATCCAGTGAATCAGGATTCCTTTCATTCGACAAGAAAAAGTTTCTGGTGAACATTTCATTGGTTGTATGCCATATGTATTGGGTTTGCTAATCAGTGTTTTGCTACATAACATAGCTTAGCCTTTACGCTATATAGCTTATGAAAATAGCTTAAGTCATGTGTAGCCTATGGTACACGCTGATTTGCATGTGTTACACAATACTTGGCTTACACTAAAAGTTATTTTTCAATAAAATATTAAATCAATTAATGTTTTCAATGATTTCTGTCATTTTTCTGTTTTCAATAAAAATTGATTAATCTCTTGAATAATTTTAATAAAATAATACAAATAACAGTGTTAAATCAGTTCATTTGCCCTTTCTTTGTCTTTATGCTTAATCTTTGTCCTATTTTTCCTGTTATCTTAGGTTGTGTTTGGTTGCATCAAATATCATGAAATTTCATTATTAAGTAGTAATTTGGTGCAAAATATCATGAATTTCATGATATTTGGTGCAACAAAGTGCAACCTTAATCAAAGATCTAGAAGTAGCATATGGCTTACGCCTCACGCTTCAGAGAGGTGAATGCAACTCTACATGCTATTCGCCATTTAAAACACTGCTTAAAATATTCCCATGTTTCACCTGTTGAATCTCTCCTCTCTCAGTAAGAAATTAAAAGTGGATGAACACGAGGGTTTCACAGTAGTGGCAATGAATTTTATTTTTTATTTTGCAGCAAACATGTTGTTTTCGGAAAAGTCGTGCAAGGAATCGACATTCTGAAGAAAATAGAACAGGTGGGCACGGATCTGGAGAAACCCACTTGTCCTGTAAAAATTGTGGATTGTGGTGAAGCTTTTGAAAGTAAAACTCGTGCTGCAGGAAAAACAGAGAAAGGTAAGCATGGAATCTCTTCTGCAAGGCCAATTTGGTCATGATGGTTTATCTAGTGGATCTGATTATTTTCTTTACTTGCAGACAAGAAGAGAATTAAAAGATCAGGAAAAGATCTTTCGTCCGATGATACTTCTGATGGACGAGGAAGGGGAAGATCCAAGAGATCTCACAAAGATAGGAGAAAGAAGAGAAAGAGGAGATACTCTTCATCAGATAGTTCAGATGACAGCGATTCTGATTCCTATTCTTCTGGCAGTGAATCTGACTCCTACTCATCAGATACAACTTCATCTAGCGATGAAAGGCATCGGAAGGGTAAGAAATCAAAAGGAGACAGGCATAGACGGGGGAAGAGGAAGAGGGAGCAGCGTAGAGAGAGGCGGCGAAGACGGCATGATAATAGATCAAAGCGCAAATCAAGATGGTCTGGTGTTTGATTACATTAACAACAGCGTTTTATTTTTCCTTTTTTTTGGCTCATTGCAGCCGTTTCACTCTTTAGTCTTTGTTCTCTCTCTCTCTCTCTCTCTCTCATGAAGGATGCATTTTTCCTCCTTGTTTCTGGTAATATGCTACATCTCTAAAGATGCCTTTTTGTTCTTTTGCTTTTCAGGACTTCAGAGAGTTCTGGTGACTCAGAGAGTGAGTCTACTAGAAGTAGCTTTGACACTGAAGAAGCTGCTGGTCAAGGACCTTCTCGTAAAACCAAAAGTGCATCACAACACGCAAATAAACCGCTGCAAGTTCATGGTGTGTCAACTTCATTGTTTAGGGTTCATATTTCCTATTCTGTTATGTTATGTGTGGGAGATAAAATTCCTTATAAGATAGTCCGTGAATGGCTATTCATCACCATCACCACCTTCATCTTTGCCTTTCTCCTAGCAATTTTGGATTAACATTTAAGGCCTTGTTTGGTAGACGCCTAGAAATGAGTTGATCTCATTTTACTTAACAATAACTATGTATTAGAGTGGAGAGATATTGATCCCTAATACGTAATGAGTTCATGTTAACAGTGATCATGTATTAGAGATCAAAATCTCCAATACATAATTACCGTCATCTAAAATAAGATCAACTCATTTTTAGGCATCTACTGAGCAGGGCCTAAATGATTATCCTTGACATATTTTCATTGAGTTGAGTTCTGATCATGTTGCTGGTTGACGGTTATGAAACCAAAGTAGCTACTATTTTGTGCTTGGGCAACAATGCTCACTCTTCATTTGCATTTTTTCCTGTGTTTAAATTGCAACGGCTACAGACTATTCATTGTTGGTATTCATTGATCTGAGTTTGTGTCACGGGCCTTTTAGTTCGTGTCCTGCTTTATTTGTTAGCTGGGTCTCGTAAACTTCCTACTCATCTCCATTGCTGGTAGAGAATATATGATGTTTGTTAACTTTCTAGGATGTCTACTTCTTCAAATGGAATGGTGCTTTCTTTTTAGGAAGCGCTTTTTCCTTTTCTGCATAGAAGGGTAACTTGCTGAAAACAGTTATTTAAGTTGCACAGAGACAAACAAGATTGTTAAAAAAAAAGGTGACGAAGATATATTAGAAAACTGATTGAAAGTACAAGAGGAAGGAGGGGATCTCCTGCTGAGATAGCAGGAAAAGAAGAAGAAGAAGAAACACAAAAAAACAGCAACAAAAGCACATTAAGAAAAGGGATGAACCAGGCCCCAGACTGCTAAGAAGTGCTGAACTCTCAAGATAGTAGACTCCGGGGCTTTAGAAATTCCTAGGAAAAATCTCCCATTTCTTTCTTCCCACACCGACCACCAAACCGCCAACAGACCCATTCTCCAAGATATTGATTTCTGCTTTCCCAAATTTGGACCTAGCCAAGCTTTGATCAGATCGTCGATGGAGGAGGGGAAGCACCACACAATATTGAAGGAGCTGAGAAGGGCTGACCAAACTTGACCTATGAACGGGCAATGAACAAATAGATGGTCGACCGATTCCTCATCCGCCATGCAGCAGAGACAGATATTGGTAATGAACATACCCCTCTTCCTTAAATTCTCAACGGTTAAGACTTTCTTCTTCCCTACTAACCAACTGAAAGCCGAAATCTTTGGAGGCACTTTGAACTTCCAGATTTTACCCAACATATGGATGTCCTTCCCTGAAGAGGTTGCAGCTATTGAGAGATAAAGAGATTTGACCGAGAACAATTTGGATTTGTCGTGTCTCCATAGGAGCCTGTCCTTTTGAGCTACGACAGGGTGGGAGCTGGAAATACGACTGAGGAGGCCCACAAATTCTTCATTCTCCCAATCATGTAAGTTTCTTCCACAGATGATGTTCCAAGCACTAATGTCCCCCGAACTAGAGTAACAATTAGCCGCCATGATGGCGCGATTCGGGGCTAGACCGTAAATATTTGGAAACTCGTCTTTCAGGGTGGAATCTCCCACCCAAATGTCTTCCCAGAAATGAGTTGAGTTACCATTACCAATAGCTATGCCGGTCCCTTTGAGAACCTCCCTTTTAGAGGATAAGATACCCCTCCAAATGGCTGAAGCTTTGTACACTGAGGAGTCTTTGGTCCACCAACCACCCTCTGAACTCTTGTATTTGCTTTTAATAAGTGAATTCCATAGCGACTCGTCTTCAGTACCCAACCTCCATGTCCATTTGCCAAGAAGAGCCGAATTCATGATTTTTAAGTCTTTTACCCCTGCGCCCCCTTCTTTTATGTGCTTGCAAACTTCCTTCCATTTAATCAAATGGGTTTTCTTTTCTTCTTTACCGTGCCACAGGAAATTTCTTCTAAGTCTTTCCAAAGAAATCAAAACTGTCGCCCGGCATTTATACACTGACATAAAATAAAGCGGGAGATTTGATAGAGCTGAATTTATCAATGTAAGCCGACCACCCAATGATAAATATCTGCATTTTCAAGTGGCGAGATACTTCCCGAATCTTTCAATCACCTTATCCCACGAGCTTGAAGGAATCTTACCGATACATAAAGGGAGCCCAACGAAAGAAGAAGGAAGCTTTCCTTTTGGGCATTGAAACAGGTCAGCGAATCTGTCTAATTCTGTTTCTTCCAAATTAACCCCGAAGATCTTTGACTTAAAGAAGTTCACTTTTAGGCCGGAGACTGCCTCAAAATAAAGAATAATCGAATGCAAATTGCAGATAATATCTTCTTCGGCTTCGCTGAATATTAACGTATTGTTGGCGAACTGGATGTGGGATATAGGGAGATTCATACCTTTCATCTTGAAACCTCTAATGATACCTTCTTGCTGGCCCTTTGATAGCATTCTAGAGAAAGCTTCAGCTACAATTAAGAACAGGAACGGAGATAGCGGATTGCCTTGTCGTAATCCTTTCGAGTCTCTGAAAAAGCCTTTGGGGGAGCCATTAAGGAGAATCGAGTAATGCGCTGACTGAAAACATTCCCCTAACCACCCAATCCACTTGATGCCAAAGCCCATGCGCCCCAACATATATTTGAAAAAGGACCAGTTGACGTGATCATAAGCTTTTTTGATGTCAAGTTTGAGTTGAAGACCCTTTGCGTCTGATCTATGTTGAGAGTCCAAACACTTCGCTGCGATGAAGGTGTTGTCGATAATCTGTCTGTCAGGAATGAAAGCGTTATGATTATCGGAAACAATCTTGCCTAACACACCTTTCGGCCGATTAGCGAGAACTTTCACTAGAATTTTATACAGGGCACCTATGAGACTGATCGGTCTGAAATCTGATAAGGAGTTCACTCCCGGGGATTTGGGGATAAGAGCTATAAAAGAGGCCCCCAAATCTCTAGAAATATGACCTCTATTCTGAAATTCAGATAAAAGCCGAGAAAGAGCGAAAGAAAGCAATAGGGCAACCATTAGGCCCGGGAGCTTTGTCACCTTCCATACTGTCCAAAACACCTTTAACTTCCTTGACTGAAATGTTATACTCTAAGAAAGAGGACTCTTCAACAGAGATGCGATCGAACTGAAGGTTATCAAGCTTCGGTCTGATCCAGCCATCGTCCCGGAAAAGCGAGGAGAAGTGTCGAATGGACTCGGCAGAGATTTTGTCTTTATCCTCAGACTGAGAGCCTTCTATGATGAGATTGTAGATCCTGTTGTAACTTGCACGAGCTGAGGCTATAGAATGGAAGAATTTAGTGTTTTTGTCACCTTCCTTAACCCACTTGTATCTAGATTTGAGCCTCCAAGATATTTCTTCTTCTAAAACCCTTGCTGTGTAAAGCTGTAATCTTCTCGCCCTAAGGTCAGCAGAGAGCTGATCAAATTCTGCCTGGGAGTCCATGGACTGTAATTCGGAAAGAAAACTGTCCGTTTCTAAGTCTCTCTTTCAAAGCTCAGTAGACTTCCAGTCTTTGATTTTGAATTTCAGAAGCTTCAGTTTTCTGCTTAATTTGAAACCTGCGTAGCCTTCCACGATCAAATCAGACCACCTTTCTGAAATTTGTTGCTTGAACCCCTCAATCCTCAGCCAACCCATGTCAAACTTGAAAGGTTTTAGCCCACAGTTGTCCTTGACAGAAGAGAGAATAAGAGGGCTGTGATCAGAAGTTGGTCTGGGAAGGAGATGCTGAGAGAGAGATGGGAAAGATTCTATCCATTCGGTGGAAACTAAGAATCTATCTAATCTAGCCATAGAAGGATTGATTCTTTCATTGGACCATGTGTATTTGGATCCAGATAAAGGAAGGTCCACTAAGCTCTGATCATCTATCCAGCTGGAAAAGGACCTCATAGCAGTGGATATAGGCCCCCTCTTTGATTTGTCCTCCGCAAAATGAGTGATATTGAAATCGCCCCCTATGCACCAAGGGCCTCAAGGTTAGAGTTGTCTGGCTGAATTGAGATCCTCCCAGAATTTGGATCTTTTGGCCTCAAGGTTAGGGCCATAAACCAAGGTAATAGGAGTGCTGAAATCAGAACAGGTCTCTTTAAGGATGATTGAGGCCGAGAAGACCCCTTTCCAACTCTAAATCTTTGACCATTTTGACGAATTCCAAGCAACCAAAATACCGCCTGCACTGCCTACTGCGTCGAGAGCCACCCAATCCACATTATTTGCCTTCCAGATACTGCGAATTGGGATGTCATTGAAGCTGGACACCTTTGTTTCTTGAAGACAGACCACCTCGGCCTTACTACGAACAATAGTATCTCTAATAAGGGACCTCTTGTGTCTTGAGCCCATCCCCCTTACATTCCAGGAGAGGAACTTCATCTAGGACACCAATCTTCCCCGATGTCTTCCCCTAATCTGACCTGCAATACGATTGTGATGAAGACTCTGAGAGGCCCTGGAGTTTCCTGATCTGTGGGGGGAATCTCCTTTGAGGAGTAGAGCCGGTCAGCAGTCTCCTGCGTGATTCAATGCAATGGAAAAAGGCTATAAAATCTTCGAGATGGTCCCCGAAAGATAGGCCTATGGATCTGCCCACGTGACCTAATGCTTCCCTTATCCACCGTTTTTTTCTGGAGGATCCTGATCATCTGAGCCCTTTGAGCTAGCAAATCGGAATTATTCGAAGACTATATCTTCTGAATTTCCGAAAAATTTCCCTGTCTAATTTGGAGAGGTTTTGCTTCGATGACTTCACCTCCGTTAGGTTCCTGGAACAGCGAGATGAGGGACCAATCTGCCATTTCTTCCCTGGAGTCCTGAGATAGGGGGATGGAGCTGTGTGAAGAGTTCGCGTCATCCGAATGACACGAAGAAATTGCTGTCTTCAGCTAGGAAAAATTCCACCAAATCTCTAACCGGATCCTCAAGATCTGACGAGTTACCTGGGGGAGGGGAAGCGGGTAATGAAAGGGGATGACAAATAGTGAGGGTCTCTTCAGTGCGCAGTGAGAGATCCATTGCTCCCTGGACAGAAGGAAGGCGATGAACTGCACTGGGGGAACCAAAATATGAGGGCTGAAAATATGGGATAAGAGAAGATGGGGTAGCGTCGGGGAGAGGCTCGTCCAAAGAGCAAGAGCCAAGGTTGCGATCAGGACCCCACCTAGGACTGGATTCTCGATCAACGACACCTGTTAAAGGGGACATCGCTATGCTCGAGATGTTAAACTGCATCGGGAGACGTTCGCCCTTAGAATAGAGACGTGTGTCTCTCTTTTTGGCTGAGACGACAAGCCTCTAACAATTTTGCCCCAAAGAAACTTCTTCGACACGCCTTGTCTCTGAAACATGACACGTATTAGGAAATAAGCTCGGTACTCCTGCAGAGAAAGGAATTCTATGAGTGTGCGATAATTGTGCTCCGCAGGAGTGAGATTTCGCTGCTCCTTATCTCGCCTGGAGATCCGACTGCATATGGGAGGATCTGGCCTTCCAGATCTCACTCCACCTGGCTGTGTGATGACCTTTTGTCTCCTGTTGAATTGGCAGAAACAAATTCTTTCCTTCGGCTTTAACCTGAATGTATGGCGGAAGGGGATCTCCCTTATTTCTGCTTACCCTTGCCCTGATGACACCCATTTCTTCTCCTTGGATCGTTTTTGGATCCACTTCGATGAGGTTGCCCAGACACGATGCCGCTGTTCAGAAGAAATCTTCATGCCACAGCTCTAATGGGACCGACCATATGAGGATCCAAACCTCTTCGTCTCCGAAAGTGGAAAACTCTTTCCAAGACATCACTTCGGAAATAGGGCCTTCCTTGTGTAGCACACCCGCCATGATCAGAAGATCTGGGTTTACATCTGGTTGAAATCTGACCCATAGGATATTAGCTCCAATTGGCCTGATGGATAGCTTTTCCACAGAATCCTGCACGTTTCATTGACCCAACTTGTGACCTGATCGATTGTAGCTCCATCTGAGGTGATGACCACCACCGAATTACTGAGATCTGTAGACCACCGTTCTATGGTCTCTCGATTTATATAAACCACGTTTTTCTCTGGGAGTTGAGTCGAATTCTGTTTCCGATTTGAAGATTCTGTCTGGCTGTGTATGGCTTCAACAGCGTTGATCTTATTGGAATGTAATAGGGCTTCTTTATAGGGTTGGGGTTGGTACTAATGTTGACTCTTGATACTGTTCGATGTCTGTGCTACCAAAGAGAGATTTTTCTGGGCGGCTTGAGGACCTTTTCTGCAATTCAGCTCAGGCCCAAATCTGGCTTTCTGCACCACCATCTTTCTACCCCTGAAACCTTCTCCGTGAAGTAGGATGGCCCTTCCTAACTCCTTTTCCAAACTCATTCTAACCAAAGTGAAATCTCTGTATTCGCTGTTGCTCGGGCTTCTCGGCCTTATCACCTCCATTACTGTACCTGCTCTGCCAAAGACCCTGGAAAAGTTGATGGGAACCCATCCCTCTGGAAATCCCTTTACAAACAACGTAGGCTAATTTGACAAATCCCGTTGTCTGCTTCTGAGGGAGGAGCGAGACGTTTTCCCATTGGTCACTGGAATCCATTCCCTCTGCGTACCAGGCTCTTTTTCTTTATCAGTATCCGCCCCCATGATTTCCGGCGTCATCTTCACACGTCGTCTTCAACAGGTCGTCGCTCCATCATCGAATGAATAGATGATGAATGTTCTGGATCAGTTTTCACTAAGGCAGTTGTTTCAAACATGAATCAATCTTGATCAGTGGAACAAAATCATTAAGAAATTAAGACATATATAAAACATCTAAAAATCAATCATGAGAGACAAACAAGATTAAAAATGATTCGGCAAAAAGAAACAGGCAGAGGCCTTGAAAGTTTATGCTGATTTGGCAGATCATCCCACTGGATCACTCCATATAGGATTGGAATATACAAATGGTTATTCTTAGATTGTTAAAAATTTCCCAGCGAATGTTGTTTGTTTTTTAGCACTGCCCAAGGACATCCACTGTTGGCTTTCAAATACGTGGTTCACTCAGATAAGAGATCTTACAATAACATGCAATTTATCTTGTTTCAGTGCTGTATGTTTGATACTCTATTGACCTTATAGATTTAGATGCTCTGATATTTTAACAAGCAAAGAACTGTCCCTTGTGTGGCGCTTGCTGGGTTACAAATTTCTAATATGAGCAACAATGAGTGTTTATCAACCGTACTGTTTTTTTTTTCTTTTTTATTTTATTATTATTATTATTATTTTATGGAGATGAAAGTGCTGATCAGTGATACTGTTCATCTTTGGCAGTAGGGAAACAATCTTCACCACCTGTCCTGGGAAGAGGTGCAGTTTCAGTTGTGCTAAAGAAAGACCGATCAAAGACTACTGAGGATTATGCTTCTCATGAAGAGGGTGAATTTTTCCAAGAGAATGGTGAATTCCTGAACAATAGGAATGGCATAGAAAACAAATCTGATAAGACTATGGATAGGCAGCCCAATTCAGATGATAACTCAAGAAAATCCCGGTTTTTAATCTTGACTTAACTTTTGATCATTGTTTGTATCGGCATGTGTGCATTGGCACTTGCACGAGCGTGTGCATCTTACATGGACGATGTACCACACTAACCTTTCCCCGAGTATTTGATGAGCAGGAGCCTGACAATGAGTCGGAAAAGGAGTATGAGTGTGAGTCCTAGGCGCAGCCCAAGTGCGAGTCCTAGAAGAAGTCCAAGGAAGAGCCAGCGCTCGCGAAGTATAAGCAGAAGCCCGGCTAGACAGTTGAGTGGGAAAGACTGCAATACTTATTCAAGGAGTCCAATAAGGAGTCCTGAACACAATGCTCCAGCACCTTCATCTCCTAAACATGGCAGGAGTTTGTCAAGAAGCCCTTCTCCTGATGGGACTCCAAAACGCATCAGGAGAGGGCGTGGTTTCAGCGAGCGTTACTCATATGTGCGTCGGTACAGGACTCCTTCACCAGTGCGTTCACCTGTTAGATCTCACCACTATGGGGGAAGAAATTTTCAAGAAAGGAACCGTGAAAGGTAAGCACAAGTCATCTAATTGAATCAAGGGAGAAGGTACAAAATTTGAGTTTGTTCTGGCCTGTTGTAGGTACCCAAGCTACAGGAATTATTCTGAGCGCTCACCTCGACATTACCGGAGCCCAACAAGAGGCAGAAGTCCCCCCAGGTTCTGAGTGCTCACCTCTCTCTCTCTCTCAATCATTTAATTGTCCCCTTAAGATAACATTTTCTTCATTAGCAAATGGTTTATTAGATAAATTAAAAGCCGTTATTATCATCAAACAAATAATAAATAAATAACTTGTTATTTCAGCATATGCTGTTAGTGTGATTTTGTACTTCTCTATCAATGGCCTTGACTAATCGCCCTCAGACCTGATAGCACACAGGGTTTGAGCTTGTTGATATAAGATAAGGGTGAGCTACAGTTGCATTCTGTTTAAGGGAATGGCCTGAATTCATGAATTTCAGGAACTAACAAAAATTTCTCAGATTTTAGAATATAAGCATTCCTAAATTCAAGGGATTATAAGTGCCCTTGAAGGTATGATAAAAAGTGTCCCTGGAGGTATAATAAAAATTAAAATCTTCTTCATGATGTAATACCCAACTGTAATTTTTGTATTGTATTTTTAAAATTGGTGAAAAGATGGTTAATGAGGGAAATGATTCTTTATGAAGGAATCATTGCATATGCTAGAACTGGTTTTTCTATTGTTGGCAAGAAGCTTGGTTCTAGCATCATTCTTCCTCGATGCTTTGAGTTAAATTGCTTCCACCTACTAGTGGAATTCACTGCCAATAACGTTTAATAAATGTCACGTTTGGCTGCCTTGAATTCTAATTAAAGTTGCATCCTAACTAAAGAAATTGATGTAGTTTTTTTTTTTGTACCACTATCATTAATACATGTCGGGGTGTGTCCGTAAATTCATCAATTTAATATCATCGTCGTCGTTGTCATCTGAGTGTTACATACATCTATGTAATATCATTCTTCATACATGTTGGGGTGTGTCCTTCATATGGTACAAGTACCAATGCAAGTTGTGGTGATACCGGGCTGCTGTGGGGCCCACGACCTGATAAGCCCCACTGAGGATGGACTATGAATGTGGATGGACAATCCTAATTTCTAATGCTTCCATCCCTGGCTCACAGACAGTAGGTAGAGGGTTTGAGCTTGTAGCTCAGTGATAGGGTGCATTTCAACATTGAGGTCTCGGGTTTGAGCCCACCTAAAAAGGGGCAAAGCAAAAAAGATGTAGCAATGCTCCACGTTCAATTGAAAAGGGGTAAAATGTTGGAAGGATATGACCATTCAGTCCTGGAGATATTTGGGGCCTGGTCCATCCATGGTGGGTCCAGAGGTCTGGGCTACTGGATCATTTGTGGTACTTGTACAGATTGTGGGATAAAAATCCTCTGTAGGCTGCAGTTCATATCATTCATCTGCATTAAATGGCGGTACTTCTCTATAATGGTAAGTGCGTGGTTGTTTCTAACTGGGAGATTTAGTCAGCTTTCTGTCAGGTAGATGTTTTCAATTAGCAATAAACAATGTGATGGGTGCCATTGAACCTCTCTAGTCCCCAAATACCTGCCTCTCTGTTTCTCATTTCTCTACATCCTGTTCTTCTTAATAGTTGCAGAAGCCGCAGGAGTCGAAGCAGGAGCATCTCGGGCAGCCCAGTTGGTTATCATGGCCGTGCCAGGGACCACAGCCTGAGCCCAGTAGCAAGCCGAAGTCCAGCTGATGAGCGTCCGTCAATGAGTGAGAAACTTCGATCTCGCCTTGGTCCCCAAGGTGGCAACCACCCTTCAGATGGCAAGGGAAGATTGAGATCAAGTAGCCGAAGTGTGTCTATATCCAGATCACCTGCCAAAGTGCACCCACCGAAGACTTCGAAGTCGCCTAGCCAGTCTGGATCTGGCAGCCCCAGCGGAAAAAGGGGTTTAGTTTCCTATGGAGACGGGAGTCCAGATACTGGGCCAGGCTAGTTTTGGGACTGCATCTCAGTGGCTGAGGTCAAGAGTACTAAACATGTTTTTTGGGTACATGATTGATTTTGTGCACTTTTAGTTCATAATGGTTGCTAGCGGTTTGATTCGAGTTGCACCAACGAAAGGAGAAAATTCATTTTATGTTATAGAGAGAACTGATTACCTACAACGGATTTATAAAGAACTATCTCCTACAAACAGTGATTGGTTAAACAACCTGTTCTACAAGCATTTTCCTTTGAAAATATATGGTGGAAATAAAATAGAAATCAAAATTGTGAAGGCATGAAAAATGTGTTGTCACATACAAGTAGAGCTGTACACGAAGCAAATTAGCTCAGTTAACTTGCTTAACTCGACTTGGCTCGGCTCGAAACTGGATCGGAGCTGAGTCCGAGCTAGACCGAACTCGACTTGACTCAGCTCAGAACTTAACTCGGATCAAATTGATTCTGACTTGGATGAGGTTTACTTAATATAAATATTTTGTATATATTTAAATAAAATATATATAATATATATTAAAAACCATAAAGCCTACACTCCAACTCAGCTTGTAGGCTGAGTAGGCTTGAACTTGAACTCGGCTCGAACTGGCTCGAGCTACTGACCAAGCCGAGCTGCCCAGTCAGGCTTGAGGACCGAGTTCAATTTGGGGTAGCCTGCTGGCCGAGCTGAGCTGGGCCAAGCTCAACTGAGTTCAATTCGTGTACAGCTCTATATACAACCGGTTGTAGGCAATGAGTTGTCAACAGCACGCAGTCATGACATCAATTTTCATTCCTTGATTTGGGGTTCTCTTGGTTCTCCTTGAGTGGTCTTTGTTCTCTGGTATCAAGCTGACAAATGTTCTTTGAAAAATTCTGGGCGTCTATTCTGATTTTGCTGATCAATTTGGTCATCTTGGAACGATCAAAGTCCTGATTCACCTAGCAGTTACAGGTGGGTCCCATGTCAATCAAGACCTTTGATCTGGTGATCCCCTTGTGGGTGAGGAATTCTCCGAAAGCTCTTCTAGAGTGAACATCCCGAATAAGTGACCATCAAATCATTGGGGTATCACTTTTTAAATGGTGTTGTATTATTTTTCTAAACACACCAATCTGCGTCTACTGAGCAAGCAATGAGGATCTTCCAATCTAGGAGATCTCAGGCATAACCATATACGGTGGTTCCCATCAGTTTTGTGGTCAACATCACCCGTGCATGGGTCAGGTCTGTTGTCAGGATAATTGACACGGCCGTTTCAGGTCTGTTGTCAGGATAACTGACACGGGCGTTTCAGGGGGGAACGGATTGGCTACTCCCCCTACCACCAGCCCCGCGGCTGCTGGTCGGTGCTATGTGGGCCCCACCATCATGTATGTGTTTCATCCATTCCGTTCATCCATTTTTACAGATCATTTTAGGGTTTGATCCCAAAAATGAAAGGAATATAAATCTCAGGTGGACCACACCAAAGGAAAACAATAGTGATTTGATATCCACCATTAAAATCCTCCTAAGGTCTACTGTACTGTTTATTTGACATCCAATCTGTTTATTAGGACATACAGACCCAGATGAAGGGAAAAAACAAAGATCAGCTTGATCCAAAACTTTGATTGCCCCCAAAAAGTTTTTAATGGTCTACGTTCATTCAATATTGTTTCTTGTAATATTGTACATTTGAGATTGGGATATATCTTGGTCTCATACCATAAAATGATCTAGAAAACTAAATGGACGGAATGGATGAAACAAATACATCATGGTGGGGCCCACATAGCACTGACCACCAGCCATTGGGAGTATCCAATCCGTTTCCGTTTTGAGGGCTCACTTCCCTGATGTTTCAGTTTCCTAGAATTAATTCTGCACAAGACCAGCTGATGGAAATGGAGATAGGCAGACTAAACTGCCGAAGGTTTCATGTATCTGCACTGGTATTTGAAGGGTTTATTTGTATGGTTTATTATCTCTCTTCTGTTTACCTTCTCTAATCTATGTTCCGGTGAAGTTTTTAAACATGGGTCATCAGTTGTAGAGCCTAACACAGGTGAACGGTCTGATTTTCTCTGGCGTCCAGCGACTGCGTGCAATGGCGGTGGGTACGGAGGCCATTTTTTGTTTGGCATACCCTACTTGAAACCTTGTAACAGTTAGTAATAACTAACTAAATGGTGGCACTGATCTGACTCTCTAGAGCCTTTATACTAGTATTACAGGAATGATGCCAAAGCGGTTCATCCTAGAACACAAGTAGCCAACTTGATATCATGTGAAATTTCAGACATTCATCACATGGAATGGGGCCCAGTTAGCAAAACTCCATTTTAAACTCTGTATAAATAAATAAATAAATAAATAATAAAACTCATAATTTTGGGCTAACCAAATTAAACACTTTTTTTTTTTTTTTTTTTTTTCAATAAAACATGTTTTATTCAAAAGGAATTGTGGGAACAATTTAAAAACTAGATAATGGTGGTTGCCACCCACTAATTTTAGTAGTAGGTTTAATTTTTTAATAGAGGGGACACGCTGGGGAAGATTACTTGAAAAAGAAAGATTTGAAAGAGGGAAAGAATGCAATTTTACTTTCTATATACATTATTGTTCATACGTATAGAAATTGAAGTTACTTTTAAGTAGAGTTCACAAATTTAATCTTATTTATATATGACGTGGTCTTAAGTCCAACCAGTTGGGACTATGACTGTCCACCCAGTAAATAACTTCCAACCTTTCATGTGTGCACAACATCCAACCATCCAACCGATGTAATTGGTTGTACACATCATAAGGCTTGCCTTTGGCAAAAATCAGCCACACCACTGCCCAGCTGAGAAAGAACTTCAGCAAGATAATGAATAACAGACTAAGTTTCGAGGAGTTACTAAGACAAGGTAATAGACAACAAGTAGAGCCCGCCAGTCCATGATCTAAACCTCTCAAACTTCGATCCCTCTATAATGATTGGCCCATGCACAAAACCTCAATAGAAAGTACATATATTCTCTACCTACAATCTTCCAATTTAGGGATCTCTGTGGTGCATATCCCTTGTACAGAAGGTCAATCTTAGCTCAAGCATTTGCATTAAGGACTCCCCCAAGGGATATAAGATAGATGGTCATTGGATTTAGGTAGAGCACCATTCACTGACCATTTGTCGACATCAATGGGCCTCAGGGAGAAAAAGATAAGATGGGTGGTCATCCACCTCTCCAACTGTAAAAATTAGGGGTGGGTAGTCCTTGGGAGTAGGCAGCAAGCCCTTCCATTTGTAGAAATGGATGGACCATATGAATAAAAGGATAGATGTACATCCTCATACTATGGACCGGGGTAGGATTAGTGTTTTAAATATCGACAATACCAGCAGATGTATCTTGTATCCCACTTGTGCGATACAAAATGCACAGGTAATAAGATATATCTCATATGTTTGATCTGGTGAGTATTTTTTTTTTTTTGCAAATCATGTTAAATTAGTGTGAAATTGTTCCAAATCCATGATTTTTCATATTTTGCATGAAAAATCATGGATTGGGAGCTTCGATTTCAAGATTTGGAAAAGAACCGAGTTATGAAAAATTGACAAAAAAAATCAAAATCAAACATGTATGTTAACCTAATCTAGTGATTCTTCTTTAGCTTTTGAATGTATTGCTTGTGTTTCCACACGCCTTCTTACATTAATAAATTATATGAATAGACTTTGCATATACTTGCATCAATTCAGTTAAACAACGCATAGATTAGGACCCCATACAAAGAAAACCTATTATATGCATTTTATTTTATTTTTTGTAATGTTTTGATTAATAAATATGTATTAATGTCTTTTTTAAGAATCATTGAAAAATTCGACCAATTTCCAATATATCCAACAACAGCGATACATTACGAGATACAACCGATATATCCCATTCGATAATCGATATGTATTTGTATCCCAAAGGTGCGATACATAACGCTATACTGATATTTCAAACACTGGGTAGGATAATAAATTTCATCACGACTTGAATCTCACTCCCAACATATTTTTAGTCAAGTCCCACCACCCAAGGTTGGAGACACCGAGTTGACTCAGCTTGAAATCTCACCGAGTTGACTCAGCCATGTTTCAAGTTGAGTTAGTGAGTTTTAGAACCATGGTTAAGAATAGAAGTACAACAAGTTTCCACATTCAACAGAAGAAGATCAGTGGCTAGGATCTTCCACTTTAGCGTATTTGAAGCATATTGTCCATTTGACATGGGCCACAAAAAGAGAAGATAGCATAGTCAGCATACTAGTGGAGAAGCAAAAGAAAGCTGACAGGGAAATGCATTCATTGAGGCCAAAGGAAATCTACAAAGAGCTTTCTAAAAAGAGAAAGCACAACTCCTAACATGATTGATACAAGCTTTTTCTCACAGCTTGGCAATGATAAAAAGAACAGTTCTGTGCTTCGTCATCATACAAGCTCATATTGGCCTACCTTTGGGGACTATTTGATCTTTGAGCCACATGTAAATCGGAACCAGCACGAAATACGTCGCCGCCATCGCTCCTAGAATGAAGCGTAGAAAGAATACAAATGGATTTACGGGCTTGGTCACATCCTCAGCCTTCGGTCCAAGCTGCATCAACACCCCGCAAGAAAAAAAAAAAAAAAAAACTCTCAAACAAATAAAGAGAAACAAATTGAAGGATTTGGAACTAAAAGCTGTTTGTGTACATTTGGAATTCACCACTTTTGTGGGAGGTAGAATGCCCTCCACCAAAATCCCAAGTGGGATGGAGGAAGATCTAGGCTCATCCCACTTGGGTTTGAGATTTGATGGCCTACACGGATCCTTGGTTTTCATTTTGATGTGGAGTCACCCCACCTATTTGGATTTGTTCCCAGAGAAAGAACAATGCAAAATGAGGTCCAAACTGTTGGCATTTGGGGGAAAAGGCACATGGAGCATACAAAAAATGCAGATTGTAGGATGCACCCAATAACAGGTTTGGGTTATTATTGCATTCTCATTTCCAGCAGCTGAAGACGGTCGGCCCACATTCCTAGAGCATCCAAAATAGGCCCTTAACCAATTGATCAGCATATGAGCTTTCTCCATGCAGAATTTAGAACAAATCACCAAAGAATGCAGGGGAGATTATAGGTGGAGCACGAAGAGCTGGAATATGATAAGAGTGATCAATTTGCCGTACAAGTGGCTAGCAATTGATATATCCGAATTGCCCATTTAGTGGGCCCTCCCATGGATGGAAAATGGTTCAAGATGCGCAGATAACAAATGATTTATCCATCTGAATGGTGGCTGACAATGGGATGGTCGCAACGAAAAGCTGTTAACAGTCATAAGTGACGTGATTGAAGGGAACCCGGGTCCTTTAGGTAGTGGAGGTGTTTGTAGAGATGAAAAGGGGGACTTCAGGTTCGCCTTCACCAATGGGTACGGGCCGGGTTCGAGTTTCATGGCTGAAGTGAAGGCGGTGATTGACAGCCTCAAGATCTGCTTGGATTTTGGCTTCTCTTCAATTGAGGTGGAAAGTGACTCTCGGGCGGTTGTTGACGCCCTTTCCAACGTGGGCAAGGTGCCTTGGTTCGCTTTCTATTGGAAACACCAATTCCTCTCCTTATCAGCCTCGCATTCCATTTCTATCAAGTTTATTCCCAGAGAGGCCAATAGGGTTGCTCAGAGCCTGGCCTGCTGGGGTAGTTTGAACCAGTCTCAGATGGTTTTCCTCTCTGCGGCTGACCTCCCTAGGATTACATGTGGTGAGCTAGTTCTAGATAGGACTGGTTTAGATGTGGTGCGCATGTGTAGATCTTAGTTTTTTCTGCTGTTTTCCCTTCATAAGATAGGGGGCCGGGGGGGGGGGGGGGGGGGGGCTGGCTCCCGAATTGTTCAGGTTATGTGTTCCAGGTTTTCCTGAGTATTTTTGTCTCGGGGCTCCTGCGCTTTGTGTATACCCCTTTTCTCAATGAATATATCCGGGTTTTTTGAAAAAAAAAAAAAAGTGACTTGATTGAACAAAAATTATTGTTGTGATCTTCTGATTAGTGAGATTTTGAGGCCCGCTAGATGGACAGTCGTGAATGAGATTTCACCCTGCCACATGTATTATAGCTAGATGGCTCTACCATATAACGGTTCTTCCGGCTGTATCATATCATCTCCCAAGAATGCATACCTATATTCCTCTAGATTCATCTAAAAGCTGATTGCAATTACCAATTTCAATTTGCTTTAGAATCTTCTAGAATATTCATGACCATATTCTATTTATAACTAAAACAAAAATAACCTTAATTATCAACCTTTCTATAACTTCAATTTTGGTGAATCAGTTAAATCTTTCACCCAAAAATAACTCAAAGGGCAATATACAATTCTTCAAATGATCCTCATATATGCAAGACTACTGAAGACATTTTCCACTCCACAGTTCCAGGCATTCACATTATGTTCCTGACCTTGTTATAAATACTAAGAATTCAACACATTTCATATTTCTGTAAAATTATTTGCTAAACATATAACTGACACTAAAAGAATGGGAAATCATTGTGCAGACATGCTACCCCAAGTGTCTGTGGGGCATGTCTGATGTCACGCCACTCAATAACAGTGGGCAGGAATCTTAACATGCAATTTAAAATTGGTGTTTCAAAATTAGCATTTTGAAATTCTTGTGAGATTCCCACCAACTCTCAGTAAATTACATGAGATAATGCATGCACCCAATCTCATGTTCACTGAAGTCATGCTATAAAAGAACAGGCGTGCTATAAAGAACAGGCATTCAATCACGGAGGGTTGGTGTGATGTCAAATGAGCTGTTTCAAGCTTGAAGAGAATGGTATTCATGAGTGATCTCAACAGCAAAGCTCTCAACAAAATGCTTCGTAACTAAGATAAACAATAATGATATAACAATAGAGGGTATCGTGTCTCTCTTGACTGTTGCCTATTCATTGCTTTCACTGTAATTTATCTTGTAAATGTGACTTACCCTACATTCTGATAGTGTTTTCCCACTTAAACAAATCTCACCAAAACCAAACCTTATCACATGCACTAACATTTTTTCCAAGAATAACTCTCCCAAATATCTTTGGCAAGAGATTTGGTTCTTCCTATGATATAATACTCTTTGCCCTATTGATCTATTGAAACAACAGGATTTCTCATATCTACAAATTGGAATATTTCCTTCCTGAAAATAGTGCTAGAATATTGTGCTAACTTTTCTGTGGCATCATTGTAATTTCTACTTTTATTGCTAGTAAGTTTCAAGGAAGGGTTAAAGTTGTCATTTTCTAATATTTGGAATACTGTAGAAAGATACGTGTAAAGATCACGATGAAGAACTCTAGAGAAGTCCATTTTAATGAGTTGTAAATGCTCTAGAATATGCCTAGAAAATCCCCTAAGGTCCACGTATAAGTGTATGGTATCGTTCTTGAGTTGCATATCTTTTTGTTGAGTGAATAAAAACCTGTCTTGATTTTTATTAATTGTGTTCTTGCTAATTGGATGTATGCATTGTTCTTCTATTCCATGGGCATGCAGTTGTAGTGCATCTAGCTACACTTTGGGAAGTGGACAACTCTAGTCAAATGAACCCGTGAGTTAAAAATCTGAATAGAGATTATTCAAAAGCACACCAAATGAATCCATGAGTGCAAAATCTTTATTTTGCACAAGTTCATCCAAGAAACACCAAGCATGTGCTGAATAATGATGTCAGTAGTAAATTTAACCAATGGGGGCAGAAGAGCAGCTTTTGCCTCCAGAGTATTGGAGGCAATGCCCAAGGGGCATTCTTCACCCAGTACCTGGCAGGTTGATCTGGACCATGTGTCTAGAAGGTCTTGTCCATCAATAGCACAGTTGGAAAATTAGAGCCCACAGAGAATCCCAGACATCAAAATAGTCATCATCAAATGCATGACCAAAGGTGAAAATGGTTAAAGGTCAACAATGAAAAGGAAAATCTTTTTAAGAAACAGGGAAAAGTTATGGCAAGGATTATCTTACTGGTGTGTTTTTTACCATAGGGTATCCAAAGATTGGGCAAGCAAATTTAAAGGTCTGGCATCACTGCCCAAAGGGCATACAGATGGAGAAGAAAACACTGTGACCGTAAATGGGAAAATAGTGCAAAAACGGGTTAGGATGCAAGAGCTTGGGGCCTCTCATGATTTCATCTACAATGGGATCAATCAGATTGATGATTTTGATCCTGAGATATGCTGCCACCAGCCTGTTCAAGTGGTGGAGTGAGAAATCGAGAGAAGGAAATACTCCAATTTACACAATTTATCTTCCAATTGTCAAATTTTATGGCAGTCCCAACAGGTCAACAATTTGGATCCCTAAGCTATGCACCTCATCACCACCATATTCATTTTGGGTCGGAGAGAGAGAGCAATTTGGATCCCTGAGCTCACCGCACACCACCTCATCACCACTATGCTCATTTTGGGTCAGAGAGAGAGAGAGAGAGAGAGAGATTCTTCTTCTTCTTCTTCTTCTGAGAGAGAGAGAGAGAGAGAGAGAGAGAGAGAGAGAGAGAGAGAGAGAGAGAGAGATTCTTCTTCTTCTTCTTCTTCTTCTTCTTTTTTCCAGTTAAAAAACACGTTGTAAGTTTAGGCCCGAGCCCGGCCCTCAGGCCTGATACGCCAGCCCAAGCCTAGCCCCATCGACAGCCCTAGTGATGTTCATGTTAGAATACAATAAAACCATATGATCTATAGTTAATTATTGAATTCAAGATGCAGCTGCATTGGTCAACTTTATTGATTTCCATCCCGATTAATGACATATCCAAGACAAAACCTACCATCAAACTAAATCCAACTATTTTCTTCTAAATCCAAATATTTTCTTCTTATTTTAGCAATATGATTTCCTAGTCTCTTTCCTTCATGATATATTTAGACATGGAAAATGGTGCTGCCATGCTGAAACTGTTCTCAACAAATAATGTGAAACATGTCCAAGGAAGTGGAATATTGCATGCATTTCCCTGGTATCCAAGTACAGAAGCCGTCCCATCTTGCACATAGAGCAATTGTCTAGCTTCATAGGTTTAAGATGAGATGACCTGATTGATTTGGGACTTGTTTGCAACACTTACTGCAGTCCTTTACACTAGCTTATAGTCATAGATGAGATTCTAACAGGCAGACATTTGGTGGAAAAGGGAAAATCCACGATGGGATTACTCACATGCGGTGAGGTGCTGACGCATCAACAAAATCACAAACATGACAGGCACTTATATCACATTCTAGCAAACAATAGGGGTCATTCTAGCGATACTGACAAGCCATGCTTTTGCAGATATGGGAACAATAGAATTTCCAGAGAGATTACCCTTAATAATAATAATAATAATAGATAAATAAATAAATAAAAGAGAGGAACGGAAAAGAAAAAGAATTTTCTCGAGAGATTTGGCCATTCAAAGTCTCATAGTTCACTGCCCCACTTTTGGCATCCCTTAAAAGGGTTTCTTAAGTTGAAGTATGGTGCGTAGAGATTTCTAGTAAGTTCTGCAAACAGTGATGCCTGAACTTCGCTTTCAAGAGGCTTCTAAAAATCATAGGTATGTTTAGTGAAGATCTTCTCCACTCTCCAGAGTAACGAGCCTATATCATATACAATGATGATATCCACATAATTTTATCATATAACATTGAGACAGACAAGAAAATCTGAACACCGACACAGCAACTCATCCTTACAGTTACAAAATAAAAATATTCATTAAAAAAAATGCATATAACATAAAAATATATGTGATAAGAGCATATTAGTACCATATCAATGGGATACAAACTATACTAAAAGATAACAAGAAAATGATAAACCAAAGGCTTCTCCTAACAGCCATGTTGTCAACATGTGTACAGATAAATCGACATGGGGAATTTAAAAAGTGGTGTCATTGTTACATAGTGGTCTTGATGTTTACCATCTTGCAATATCAGGAAACACTAGAAACACTAACAGTTTTAGGCGCTTCTATAAATTCCATCTACAGCTTTCAATGGGTTATGCATGACATCTACGGGATTTGAAGGGTTCCAAATCCTGGTCACTTTAGTTTACAGAACCCATGTGATCCACATTCATTGGGACATGGCTGATGCTTACCAAATCACATCATCAAGTTGAACCATCAATGTACATAGCATCAATTACCTCATCTAACGGGAATGGGAGCATTTATCTAGCATGACACAAAAGTACAATGTTGAAGGATAAAAAAGCATTAAGCAACATTCCTAAGAACGCTTGGCCGCCACAAGCCAGCTAAGAGCTTTTTAGGTAGCCTTGATAGGCATTATGGTTTGGAGAAAGGGAATTTTATACCAACCCTTGAACCCTCCATCTAAAGGGAAGATGTAAGGTCAAAGACTTGTTATATTTATGATTTATTTCCAGTTTATTTTCAATGATCTTCTTTACTAATGACAACAAAGAAAGTGGAAATCTGAAATAGATAGCAAACCAGTGGAAAGCTTCTTCTATATTTGAAATATATCATGATTATGTGATCTCTTTTCTATATTCTAGAAAACATTAGCCCAACAGGCCTTGTGAAGAGTCAATTCTTGCAACATATCAACATAGAATATGCCACCAAGAAGAAAGAGGCCAACAATGCAATAAAACCAAGGATTATGGATGTTCTTTATGTAAACAAGAAAAGAGAATGCATGATGAAATAAACACAATACCTGCAAAGGAGAATCCCCTGACGCTTTTTTGACACCTGTTACGGAGCATCCCATGATCAGTCCATGCCGGCGCACTCCTCGGTACCACTTGGGACCAATCCTTTTCAACTGAACATCTTTGAATCCAGCCTTTTCGAACCACTCTATGTACTCTTCCTCCTTGGGGAAAAGCATCCACATGTCCGCAAAGAAGCGGGACAACCAAAAGGTGGGATATACAGGACCAATCACACATGCTTTTCCGCCTAGTTTCAAGACCCTGTATGCTTCTTTGATCCCTCGCTGAGGGTCAGGCCAGTACTCAATGCTGATAGTAAACAAAAAATGACAACTTCATCAGAGACAAATCAACGTTGCTCGCAATAGATGAACTTCTTAGATACTAAGGATAGATCTGGTCACGAACTCTTAGGGTATCTTTGAATACTTGAATCCAAGAAAAAGAAAGGAAAAATCGTAATTTTCTAATGATGATTTTCATTGCACTATTATTTCAATTCTAGAGTTCTATTTCGATGGCAAGTGGAAATGTCATATTCCCTCATGACATTCACTTAATTTTTTGTGCCAAGAATCCTGATTATGTGAAGCAGGACAATTAATCACTTGCTCTAAAAGCTCGAACTGATAGAGCATGGCGAATTAATCCCTTTATCTCATAGCCCAGGCCCCAAATCCACAGGCCTCCTCGTGGGCCCCAAATCCATGGGTCCGCCCCCTTGTAGGCCCCAAATCCACAGGCCTCCTCGTGGGCCCCAAATCCATGGGTTCCATGGGCCGCCCACCCCAAGTGTGCCCTTCCATCCCACAGGCCACCCCACTCAAGCCCGGTGTGAAAATGCCCCCGCATTATTATGGAAAAGTATAATAATTTTTCTGTGGAATCCATCTTTTTTATTTGCTATCCAAATGAAAGAAATTGCCATATCAAAGGAAAACCACCTTGCTACTATCCAATCATGGCCTTAAGAAAAAGAAACAGCCCATGAAAATGTGGATTGAAGTGCTGAATCCAGACCCAAAGAGAACAGACATATCTAAAAGTAGGACACAATTCAATAGACCACCTCATGTGGGCTTCTTTCACTTTCAATGGGTTATCAAACGTAGGAGTGTTATGGACTGATAAAGAATGCACAAAGCAGTTGTTTCCAGATAAACTAAAGTTGGACCACTTGGCCTCAAGAATAACTGTGAAACAGTGGTGTCTATATATGGAACAGAAGTAGATACTGATATGATGACAGTTTCGAAGAAAACAGGCACATACATCTTATTCAGCACAGATAAATGCTTATCTCTACGTTATATTTACATGGAGTAGCAACAGATACCAATCCAGAGGCAGTGAAGCATCTGTTTCGAAATGTTAGCAAGTATAAATAGTTAGGAAGTGGAAGTATGAGCCGACGCATGACCCCAAGTGGCAGCAGCAGCTGGGTGGAAGGTTTGTGCAACGAAGCTATAAATAAGAGGAATCATATCGTCTTGATGCATCAAGACATGGGGTAGTAAATCCATACAAGTGGGCCCATTGTTCTATGGCCACTGATCCAATGGCTCTCATTGTGGATGGGTATCCTATTTTTTTTTTTATCCATGAACAACAAATGGACAGTTAACAAAAGCAACAGAACATAAGTTCAGAAAAAAGAAGAAAGATTGGACAGCGCAGTTCTTCCAATCTCGGAGATTCTTTTAGGCATCCCCCATCCAAGGCAGAGCTCATCAAATCAATGGTCTGGATCATTGGCCCCACTTGAACAGAGCATGCACATCAAGGCACTATACAGATACTGATGCATTAGAACCCTATAATCCCACTCTAAGAAATTACCGAGTCCAATGGGGACGAATCATCTAATAACATAAACATGAGAGATAAAGCACACCTGCAGTAGTTTGATATCGACGATTTTGACATTTCCCCCAATTAGAAGTAAAAAGGAAAATGTCACAAAAAACAGAATTTCCATCTAAATTAGGAACATATGAGCGCAAATGCGATATCAAGTAAATCACCTTCCAGCAGACACATATCTATCAGCATAATCTGTTGGGAACGGGAGGTCCTCCGCATCCCCCTCAATAATCTTGCATTCCTTCAACGCCTCCTTCTGCTTCGCCTTGGCAAGCTGGTGGGGCGACTGGTCGAGGATCGTGACGTTCTTGGCATCGACGTGCTTAACAATGCCCAACGTCGTGAAGCCGGTCCCACCACCGACATCCAAAACAATCATCCTCCGATCGTTGAGGTCAGCGGGCTCAAGGGCATCATCCCTCATGTCCTCAGTCCAATGGCCAGGGTTTATGATATGATCATAGACTATGGAAAGGAACCTGTAGAACCAAAAGGCCTCTTTCTTGTGCTGAATGAATCTAGGCTGGGCAGCAGGCCTTGAAGGGGACATGCTGCATTTGGGTATTGGGGCTCTTACTTTGGGATTCCCAACCAAGGACAATACACTCATCTTGGGTATATGTGAGCCATGAAAGGCTGACCCAAAGAAACCAAGCCCAGCTGGAGCTCTTCCTCTGAAGAGTGTGAGGTTTTCAGCTCCATTGACCATTGAAGAAGCCATGAAATGGTGAAATGAAGAAAACCCACAAGAAAAAACTGATTCTTTCTTTATTCTAGTGATTGAGCAGACCAAACATGGAAGGAAAACAGAAATCTAGTGATTGGATCTAGATATACAAAGAAAGACTCTCTCTCTCTCTCAACTCCGTGATATAAGAAATTGGTTTTTCTTCTTCTAAAGAAATGGAAAGTGAGGAGGACAAAGGAGAGATGGCTTACCAACTTATCGTGGTTTTGGCAAATCCATGAAATGAGAGAGAGAGAGAGAGAGAGAGAGAGAGAGAGAGTTGTCTGAGAAGCAATGGAAGTGGAGAGAGAGAGAGAGAGAGAGAGAGAGAGAGAGAGTTGTATGAGAAGCAATGGAAGTGGTGCAACAGATAGCACGGGTTTAGAGGGACATGTGGTGTGAGTGCTCCTGAGAGGGAGAGAGAGGGAGTTGTATGAGAAGCAATGGAAGTGGTGCAACAGATAGCACGGGTTTAGAGGGACATGTGGTGTGAGTGCTCCTCCTCATCAATTCTTCGAGTCCTGTTGAGAAAGTTACTCTTGAGGTAGACTTCATGTAAGAATAAGGCCGAGCTCAGTGGGTCCCACCATAATGTTTTTCATACATCTGAACCGCACATCTGGTGTGATACGTTCTTTTCAGTGAATTTACGAAGAATCAATCTTATCCACAACTCAAATGAGACACACTCTCTGGATCCCTGCGAGATCATGCCTGTATTATATACAATAACTTGGTGGGGCCACATATTTTTATTAAAAATAAAAAACACAAAATTTTGAAATGTCCTCAAATTAGGTTTGACTTTTCCTACAGATGGTGATCAGACAATAGACGTGCTGGATGTCTGAACCACATCTCTTTGGGTCCTACTAACTACCAGGAATGTTTTAATAGATGAGCATTTACTTTCAATTATTTCCTTTGGTGTGGCCTAATTAATTTTCATATTAGACTTGATTTTAGATCCATGGCCAAAAATGGTAGGGCACATTTGATGAATGGGGTGGATGGCCATAAAATTCAAGGAAAAATCCATAAATCCTACTTTTCGGAAGCTTCCATTAAGTCTACCTTGCAGTACCTTGGGGGCGCTTGGCGCATGGGTTTTAATGGGATTAGTTGGAAGCCGTAGGAGTAGGTTTTAAAATATCATGGATCGTCGCAACGTCCTACCATAAAGTCTACCTTGGGGTACCTTGGAGGCGCTTGGCGCATGAGTTTTAATGGGAATAGTTGGAAGCCGTAGGAGTAGGTTTTAAAATCTCATGGATCGTCACAACGTCCCATCAGAGGCTCACGTCAGGCATGAGTTGTGAAGCTAAGTCGGATTAAGATATTCCTACAATCCGGCTTTAGATTTCTGTGTGCCTAGTAGTTCGTGCTACGTGGGGGCTTATGATGTATGTTTTTATACCTGCAGACCATCCATTTTGAAATATAATTTTGGGCTTGATCATAAAATTGGGGTGAAAATAAATCTTAGGTGGAGTACATTATGAGAAAATAATAGTAATTGAATTACACCATTAAAGATCTCCTAAGGCCAACTACAATGGTTATTTGGCATCTAACCTGGTGATTAGGTCATAAAGACTTGGATAAAGGGAAAAAAATAGTTATTAACTGGATCCAAAACTTTTGTAGCTTCCAAAAAAGTTTTTAATGGTGGGTGTCTAATTAATACTATGCAATCCACTTGAGATTTGGATCAAACTCAATTTTGGACTCATACCATAAAATGCTATGAAAGATTGGGTTGACAGCATGAATGAAACACATATATCATGGCGGGCTCACACATCACTAACAAGTAGTGGAAAGGTGAGTAGCCAATCCATTTACATTCCAAACGTCTTCTTTAATAAACATGGAGTGGGATGGCTTCCAGACCATGGGATTACATGACAATCCCTAACATGATGTGATTATTATATATTTTTTTAATGAGTATTTGGAGCATAGGATTAGATGAATTTAAATGGGATGGAATTACCAAAATGTAATGATTATACCATGTCAGGGATTTTCGTCTAATCTCATGGCTTGGAGGCTATTCGACTTTATGTTTGGAAGACTGATTGACTACTCATCTTGTCACTACCGATCGGTGCTTGTGAGCCCCCACCATAATGTATGCGTTTCTTCCATATTATTTTATGGTATGAGCCCAAAAATGAGTTTGATCCAAATCTCAAGTGGATTGCACAACTGGCCCTATGAGGTTTTTAATGGTGTAATTCAATCATTACTGTTTTTTCATAGTGTGGTCCACTTGAGATTTACATCTATCTCATTTTCAAGATCAAGCCTTAAAATTATATTTCAACATGGATAAAACACCATGGTGGGGTCCACATAGCATCGACCATTAGCTACACAAAACCCAAGGTAAGATTGCATAAACCCTTGCTCGGCCTGATTCCAAGAAGGGGCTTCACAGCCTATACCTTGTGTGAGTTTCAAATCGAAGTTGGGATGAAACCTAGGTTCACCAAATTCTATTTAAACCATGCGCCAAACGCCCCCAGGGGTATCTTGCTCGATGCTTTGCACACCATACACGGGTTTTCATTTCTGGCAAGTGGGACGTCGTTCCTGGATTGGAACATTGATATGTTGCGTCCCATCTCGTTAGCATGAGGAGAGTTATCTGAATTGAATATGAGCTAGCTGTCGTTTTATTTATTTATAATAATCTACTACTGTGGACAATAAATCGAAAGGATAAAATTGTCAACAGGAACAGAGATTTAACGGATGGTCCATCAATAGTGGAAGGAAACAGATCAACGGTCTCGATTATTGAAGCATGGCTCCAATTTTCATAAATAAAAAGACAGATCTACCGTGTAAAGCCTATTTGGCCGTGAATCTTGTAACCGAGCCGCGCCAGTTGCGAATCCAGGATACTTTGATGAAGGCCTTTGTGGAAGTAAAAATGATGACCATCCATGTCTCAGCCGGAATTGGATTTGATGGAAGGAAAAAGCTCCATGGACCCACCATGATATATGTCCCTTTTCCCACCATTCATCCCTTTGTAAGATCATCTTATCGTCATGAGCCCAAAAATAAGAGAGATCCAAATCCTGGGTGAACTACATTTGATTGATAGCCCACCATTAAAAACTTTTTGTGAGTTACAAGAGTTTAAGATAAGTTGATATTTGTGTTTTCCCTTTATCCAGGGACGTGTGACTTAATCAACAGGTTAGAAGGAAAATAAATATTGCAATAGGCTTATGAAAGATTTTAATTGTGAGCATTCAATCACCATTATTTCCTGTGATGTGATGCACCTGGGAATTAGATCCAGCTCATTTTAGCGCTAAAGATAAATGAAAAACGTAAATAAGACACGTACATCATGGTTGGGGCCACGTAGTTTTTTGAGGACTGAAGTTGAATTGGGCACACCCTTGAAACTAGTCGGGATGAGACGTCAAACATTAGTTTTGCATGAGTCGACTAAAGTGTTGTATCTAGTCAAACTTAATGATCTTAAGTGTACCACTGGGATAAAATAATTACCCAAAAATTAAATTTTATTTTATTTTACAACACTCATGTGGCCATACAAGGGAATTTAGAGGTTTTTAAGCACAGTTATATTCAATGGTCCACATAAGTGCTGAACCAGCTTTATTTTTGGGGGCCAAAGTAAAAACAAGGTGTGATGTAATTGACGGACAGGGTACATTCCATTAAATCATTTTCTGCCTTGGAGAAATCGGCACCCAAACGTGGATTAGGTGTTGTTGCTAACACCACCCCAACTGTGGTGTGATGATGTTTTGGGTATTTTGGAGGCCAATGCGATATGTGTTTTATATTTATTCCATTTATTCATTTTGTCCCCCTCATTTAGGGCATGAACAAAAAATTAAAAGTTGTAGCTTGGTCCACTTGTGCTTGGATCTAGCTCAAATCATACCCTAAAATGAGCTTCGAAAATGGATAGAAAACACAAATTATATCTTCACTATTTCCCATGGTGTGGTCCACTTATGCTTCCTTTCTGCTTCAAATCATACTATAAAATGAGCTTCAAAAACAACTAGAAAACATGTAAATTAAGTTAGGCCGGAACATCCAACACACCACCGCTGGCGTGTATGCCCAGGTCGTCCAACACAACAACACACCACTGCTGGCCCACGACAGGCCCACAGCGTCCATAAGAGTCGAAGTGGCCCTTCTAATTGGGTGCGGACTGGTAACACTTTAATGGGTGTTAACCTTGCCGTGGGCCCACCTTGATAAGTGTGTTATATATCCATGCCTTACATTCATTTTTCTAGATCATTTTAGAAAGTGAGTTCAAAACTTAAGCAGATACAGATCTCCTTTGGACCATGCTATAAGAAATAGTGGTGA
>CM073589.1:49328464-49435587 GCA_037074715.1 Magnolia kwangsiensis | reverse complement strand
CACTAATGTCCAGTTTATGCGACAAATTGAGTGTCGTAGCAAACTTTCGTTTTGTAATAACACAAAAGTCGCTGCAAATAGTTTGTTTTAACATAAATACCAACTGAAACTTTTTACGACAAATGTAGTTTCATTGCAAAATGGTAGAGTATTTACAACAATATTTTAAATCATCGCAAATAGTTAACATTTTTACGATGAACTGCAATTATCATCGTAAAAACTTTTTTCACCAATTTTTTTCTGAGAAAATTACATGGTGGTAAAGACTTTTCGTCACGTGTTTCAATTGTCATCACTAATGTCGCTTTATGCAACGAATTGAGTGTCGTCGTAAAATATTATTTTTTACAACACAAAAGTCATTGCAAACAGTTTGTTTTAGCGACAACTAGGTCTACGCGTTACGAAAAAAATTAACTTAAACTTTTTGTGACTAATGTGGCTTCATTGCAAAATGGTATACAGTATTTGCAAAAACATTATAAATCGTAGCCAATAGCCAATATTTTTACGATGAGTTACAATTATCATTACAAATATTTGTCGCATGAATGTTTCCATAAGAAATTATGTGACGGAAAAGACTGTTTGCGATGACTAGTTAAACTTGTTGTAAAAACACTAGATTAGACTTTTTATGACAAATTTAGTTTTAATTGAACGGTGAAAACGATCACCTGATCAACCTCCCAATCACGTGGAATCCACTATTAATTTTTTCTAAAGAAAACACACTATAAAAAAATTATAAATGTGATTTCCTGACGAATTTTTCCGGTGGCTAAACAAAATTTTTTCGGATATGCTTAATTTTTTAATACACATCATAAAATGAGCTGTACGAATGGATGAACAGTGTGGATATCCAACAGATCATCAAGGTGGGCCCTACGGTAGGGGTAACACGCACTAAGGTGTTACTCGGGTATATAACAACTTATCCACTCCCATCACCTATCACTCTCTCTCTCTTTAAGTAGTTGCATGGGGATCACCTACTAAGCTAAGAATACTAAGTAAACTCACACATGATGTATATGTCTAATCTGTACCGTCCATACATTTTAATAGCATTTTTTATGAAACGAGCCTAAAATTTAAGCATATCCAAAACCTATATGATCATCCCAAAGAACTTGTGGGAATTGAATATAAGTAAATATAAATTATATGTAAACATATGTCATACAAGGAACGATAAATGATATGCAAACACAACAGGCTTAGTTGGAGGAGATGTTGCGTACCCTCATGTCACAACAACCCTAATCACATCCTCAGTGGTAAGTTGAATGTCACGTTTAAATTATACAAATAGTGTAAATTTGTAACATCTCAGAAAAATTCGTACAAAGACCCAAGTATCACCTAAAGCAGAAATCTCTAAAGACAGTATATGTGGAGATTAGACGAAAATTAATTAAGTATTGAACTAAGTTAATCGGTGAGTTAGCTTGAACCACTATCTATACGAACTGCAAGACTCAAAACTATTAAAATCGCTAACTCAACATTACTTGAAAACCTTGGAAAAATTCTAAAACCCAGTTGCTCTCGGGAATACATTGAAACTCCGTATCGGACCCGGACCGCACGTCGAAAGTCCGATGACCGCGAAACTATAGGGTTATGACCGCCTTATTGGGCTTGACAACCATCGCGAGAATCGAGCCCAAATAGTATCTAGAAATGCACAACTTGAGCCTTTAGCGAAGAGTGTGAGAAACACAAATATCTTTAGAAAATGAACCGAAACTTAAGTGAATTGGACCGTTCGCTTACGGGCGAAATTGAAGACTTTTGACCATCAGTTGCTAGTCAAACTTCACCTATAGATCATGAAAATTTTCCTGCACATATCGGTATACTTGTGGCCCTGATCGAGCGACAACGACCATTGATCTGATACAGGTCTGTCACGGTTAATCGGCCTATCCAAACTCACTGAAATCGCATCCTAACCTAGATCAATTGTTAGGGGACTTACTCTATAACATAAACAGATAATGGACCTCCAGATGAGTTTTGTTTGCCCGAAATAGACACCGTTTGGCTATAACCCAAGTATATCATGGCCCTGGGGCCATTTGCATCACTTCTGAGCCTATATAAGGCCCTTAAACCACCCATATTATTTTCCTCATACGAATTTCCTAGAAACCCTAGGAGAGAAAGAGGAAAAAAAGGGAGAGAAAAGAGGAAGGAAGAAAGAAGGTTTCTTAGAGATCGTTGTTGGGATCCTTTCCATAACTCCACACACCGATTTGCCTCTCTACTACGCTACTCAACCCAGTTCGATTATGATTTGGGTAAGGAATCTTAACCCTAATCTTTAGTTAGGAGCCCAAATAGAGTAATCGATGTGATAGCTAATCTATTTGAATGTTTAGGTAATCATTGTTCTGTATTCGGGTGCGTAGGATTTGAACCGAGCAAACCGACGAAAGGTGCAGGCTATAAACATTTAAGTTATGGTTTTCAAGGCTTTCAATATCAGTAATAATTTATGTCTGACTTGATTGGTGCCATATGATCCTAGTTACGATGTATTCGATACATGTGTGTGAACTACGTAAATATATAATACATTCCATGTGTTTGTTGAAATGTTTGAATGAAATTGCAATTATAATTTATGTTTGTCATGACTATTAATCTAGAATACATATTTATCGTATGTATGATAACTCCTTTATGAAATAATTTGCTATAATATATGTTATAACTAATTTAACTCATGTATATAGTAATGTGTAGTCTAAGTGTTTGATAAAATGTCTAAATGAAAAATTGTTTGATGAATCACTTTTAATAAGTGTGTTGAGATAGGATTTTCAATTACCTTATCCATATTTATAGTTTCCTTCATGTAATGTAAATTGCTACTATGTGATTTATGAATGGAATGTATATATATAATAACATGTTCAATGTGTTTGATAACAATGCTCAAATAAGAATTATATTTGAATTGTTTGTTAAATACTGTTATGATTAACATACGTGACTACTTATTACATTTGAGTATGATTGGAACTACTTCGTAGTACAGGCAATTGGTAACGGTTCCCGATTGAGTGGTTGAACTAGTTTCGTCACATTGGATACATTCAATAAATCCGAATCGTACGGTGATTGTCAACAGTGGTTAAGCCACATAAAGTGCTTACGCGCTCTATGTCAATTAATTCGGTGTGCGCTCGTACTAATCAAACTTGTTAAATAACCTGATTGGTCTATTGTGTATTTACCATGTATGGACGCTACCACTTGAATTTAAGGTACCGCTTACCAATGTAAAGCTCGTTTCAACCATGATACCAAGATCTGCTAAGACTCATGAGATGGGGATGGTAGTGTATGGGACACCATGGTCGAGCTGTCAGCCTACGCTGAGGTGACGAGCCTCCCCGTAGTGTCCAGTGAGTAACCCAAACTCATGAGCTGAATATGATGGTATGAGACACTGTATTCGAGCAGTCGGCCTACATTCAGGTAACGAGTCTCCCGTAGTGACTTCGAGTATAAACACTTGAATTTACCTATCAACTGCTTTTCATTAGGGGTGATGCCCTACAACTTGCTTATCGTATGTGATTAATTAGGGCTGACAACCCTAAATGGATCCCCGTTTGGGTTAATGATATAAAGGGAGGTACATTAGCTTCTCAAATCTATTGTATGAATAAGCCTAATCAATTACTCAGCTAATATGACCATACACCGCATTGCATGTGCTTTGACGAGGAAGCGCACGTTTAGGGAGTTTGTCATGCACGATCGTTAGATGAAGTCGCTGAGGGAGTGCAGACGAGGGTATGCATCATTACTGCATATCATTCCTGCATTAATAAGAGTAATTAAAAAGTGATTGTTGTAATGTTTTATCATTACTGTTTAATTAAATTGATAACATGTTAACCTTTGCTTTATAGTACCACTGAATTGATCACTCACTCCCATGCTAGGACAGTGTTTTAAAACACCAACTAGACTCTGATTTAGATGCAGGTTCTGGAGAGGCTTACGCGACAAAGTCAGATTTCTTAGATAAGGAGGAGGAGTTCTCCTACGTGCAACTCTCAGGCGGGTCTGTGTAAACCTAGAGCTGCGTCTCCAGATTACAGGGATACACGGATTAGTTGGAAACTTTATGTTTTTGACATTTTGTAAACTTTGGAAACAATACATGTAAACATTCAGCCCAATTACGTACTTATACTCTAGAGATTGTAAATCACTTGTTCAAATATGCATGTTACAGTCTTCCGCTTGCTTAATCAAATTACCTCTGGAGTATGATAAGCTGTTTTAGTGTATTCTCACTCATGTTTAATGCACTAATATGGACAACATTTAAACATCATTATTTATGTTGGATAAGTAATGTGTTGGATCTCGAGAGTTGAGCCTTGCTCGACCCTCGAAATTCGGAGCGTTACAAGTTGGTATCAGAGCATGATTTGGATTAAACTGGACCTGAGTTATCGTAACACGACGCACACTGATGTACTTTGACTTAGGAGGGGGCAATAAATGTAGAAATGATCGTAGGATCCCAAAGTTGTGCCAACATGCGAGATTGACAGTTGAAATATAACTTGTATGCATCTGAAATCATGTGAAATGATCTCAATTCCTTTCTAGATTGTCAATCGACGAGTTTAAGTTATTAGTCTGCAAATCCCAAACTTGAAACGCACCAAAAGGCGTGAATGTGCGAAATGGACCGAGAAAATACATCACTCAGATGTAAGGGTCCAAAGCCCAATTTCTGGTAGGACCCAGGGGGTCTCCCGCATGATCTCAACGTCCTGGGAGGGGGTGGCCACTGGTCCAAAGGACCGTGGCGGCACCGCTCGGACCTCCAGCGGGCCGCGGCAAGCCAGCGGTTCTTGCGGTCCACCGCCCTCACCCACATGTGTGGGGGCTTGTCTCATGTGTGAGGCCCTCTATTTCACTCTCTTTTGGCCCTTTCCACTCCATTCTCACCTCCAAACCCCTCCAAAATCCTACTTTCCCTCTCAAATCTCCATTCCACACACCCAAACTTCTTCTTCTTCTTATTTATTCGCAAATAATTACGAATAAATAAGAAGATTCAAATGTTTATATTCGCGATGAGGACTCGTCACAAAACGTCTTTATTTCATATTTAATGACATTTTACGATATGCAATGACGACGTGTAAACTCGTCGCAAATAAACTATATTTAGTAACAATTTATTAAGACGTCGCAAATAATTGAGTCATTGGCGACGGTTAATATTTTCATCACTAAATAGAATTTATGACATCGTATTTGAAATAAAATTGATGACGAGCAACACTCATCACAAAAAATGTAAAGTAATTGTTGCAGTGACATGATGGATGACTAATATCAATGTTGGCCCTGCATGATGAAGAGACTGTGCATATTAAAGGTCGGCCCTAATGGTGAATGACTCACGTCCAAAGATGGCTCACATCCAAGGTAGTCCCAGCATAATGAACAGCCCACATCAAAAGGTAAGGTTGATGCGATGCAATGAACTGTGCGTATCAAAGGTTGGCCCCACACGGTGAATGGTGAATACTGGACCAAACAAAACTAAGGTATACATGCGTAATAATGTTACAAACAAAACATGATTTTCCTTTTAGGAAAAAAAAAAAAAAAAAAAAGAGCAAAGTATCGACCGTTATTTGCAAAATAAGCTTATTTACCTGGTGCGTAAGAATACTTAAGGCTTAAAGAATACATGCGGGTTGAGGTGACGACCCAAACCTTGGAGAGGAGCATTGTCACGTGGTGATGGGCCCATGGTTTAAAATTGGACCACCTCAGTTTTGAGTAAATGAACATTTTCCGAGAGCATGCGTACCGGTCAACTGGTTGCAACATCTGCGGACTGTCATTGCAAGTAGCATGACCTTGACATGAGTGGCATCAAGCACCACACTAAATCAACTGCTACCAAGAAAGATAACAAGTTCACATTCAATGAAAAAGGTCATAGATGAACGGCTGGGATTCACCGTTCTTACGTCGGATAGAGGCCCATGGAACCTGTTTTAGTTGATCTCATTGAAATCCGAAGTGTCACCTTTCACAACAACAACTGTACAATATTTCTCAGTGGACCACACACCCTCTACAACAAGGACCATCCAATCAACCCCAAACAAACCACCTCATAACTGGGCCGGGTGGTAAAAGATCAGGCGGCGTTGATGGTGGCGGCAGAATTCCCGGCGGCTTTGGTGGTATGACATCCGGCGGTTGCGGTGGCGATGGTAATGGGATTTCTGGATCAAGCGGCGACGGAATTGGTGGGCGAGGGATGTCTGGATCAGGCGGCGACGGAAATGGTGGGCGAAGAAAACCGGGTCCGGTATCCGGCGGCAATGGCACCTCAATGGTTTTATCGGGCGGTAACGGGTCTAGATCAGGAGATGTAGTGATTTTTGGCATTTCCACTGGAAACGATGGTTCGCCGGGGGTCGGTGCTATTGTGAATTCTGGTGGATCTGATGAGTAAAGCATTACTAATGCATGGTGAGGATTGGAGATTGGGAAAGAGATGGAATTTGAGTTGTTGTAGGATTTCTTAACTTTTATAATTGCAGAAGATGGGAAGAAGAGAAAAGGAGTCCTTGTAGGCATGGATTTCATAAGGAGGTTGGTGGACATTGTAAAGGAAGACATCTCTTTCGTGCGAAGAGAAGTATTATACGGGAGAGGAGAGGGAAGGGCACGTCGGATACGTGTCGGACAGACACTAACATGTGCGATTATAGGGAGAAGCCTCGTGGCAGATAGAAATTGACACGTGTTAACAGATGGCAGGCTCTGGGTACTGTGCATGCAAATCAATATTTGCAAATCAATCTTAACCGTCCATTACAGAAAGGTCAGAATGGTTAGACTTTCCTAGCCTGTGATTGATGAACGTTTTTTGCTTTAGCTCATATGCCAACCAACCAGTTAGTTACAAGTGGTCCATTGTACAGGACGATTAATAATATTTTAAAAAATAATTTCCCTTATTTCTTATCTTATGAGTTTCAGCTCTTTGTAAGGACAGGATTTTACGCAATCGGGAGGCAGCTTGGACGTGATGGTAAGTGAGCCAGCTTGTGTCAAAGTCATTTTTGGCCCCATCATAATGTATAATGTATTTGTTTTATCTTCACTTCATTTATTTTTATTATTTTTCTATCTCATCTTAGTCCCTGAGCTCAAAAATCAGGTAGATTCAAAGCTCAAGTAAATCAGATTATGAAAAATAGTGGGGATTAAACACTTACCATTAAAACACAAAAGTTTTAAACGAAGTTGATATTTATATTTATATTTAGGTTAGATGACAAATAAACATCACATTAATCATTAGAAAGATTGCAACGGTGATCCCATTATCCTTACTTTTCTGGTGTAGTGGATCTACTTCATTTTTTAACTCATGTCTTGAGATGAAATGAAAAAAATTAGATAAACATCATACGTAAAACACGCATCATGATCGGCAATATAGCTTAGACAGTAACCAAACCAGGTCTTGGTAACTCGGCCCTGGTATCCTGATCTGTCCCATTCTCGGATGCTTTATGGTCCAAAAGTCAGAATAGCCTCCTCATTTCCAAGTCTATGCAATTTTTTTAATTTTTTTTAGAGAAGAAGTAAAACTTTAAAAATAAAAATAAAAATGGAATGGCTACACTAGTATCCATTTAAAAGTTTGGATTGAATTAAGGGAATCTTATACAATAGTATCTTATTACTATTACCGTCCGTAAATTTTCTCTAATTAACGTGGGTTGGTTTAGAGAATGATTCTTCTTAAAACGACGAAAAATGACCAGCAAAACTGAGCCTTTAACCTGGACGCACATTGCAAGTGGTGCACTGTGGGCCCGTTATAATAATAATAATAATAATATATTTTTAATCCACGCCATCCATCCAATTTTGTAAATCAATTCAAGGCACAAGCTAAAAAATAAGATAGATCTAAAAATCAGTTGGACCACACCGTAGGAAACAGTGGTGATGAATGACTACCATAAAAAACTCTGTGATAGACAAAACTTTTAAATCAAGCTTATATTTGGTTTTTACCTTCATTCAAGATTGGATGGCAAACAAATATTATGGTGGGCATTATGGTGAGACATAGGAAGTTTTTAATGGTCATAATCTCAATCCTGTCTTCCTTACTGGATGAATTTTATAAGTGACCAAATGCAATTCCATCCCACCTAATTTCATTTAAGCTTACTTACCAGACAGGCCCTTAATTAATGGATGGTTAAGATGAAGTTGATAGTTGAGGTTTGGGGCCCAGAAACGGTCAGCAGTCACAAAGATACTAATTGATGCCACTTTGGGAGAGTCGAGATATGCTGGGCCATCTAGTGGATCTTATTTGGTGCTGGTCCATGTCTGATAATCAAAATGATCCAACTGTTTCAATCAAAATGAATAGTGGCCTTCAAATGGACCGTCAATCTGACACTACAATTTCGTGTGAATATTCTAATGTGGGCCACCTACAAATATGATCATCTAATACGCCAAACCAGAACGGCATCTTAGCATAAGCTCCACCACCCTAAGACGCCAAACCAGAACAGCATCTTAGCATAAGCTCCACCACCCTAAGACGATTTAGTTTGCGCCCACTTATAAAGTTAAGTTGCATAGGCCTGCACTACTTGTTGAACCTTTAGGAAGACATAAGACCCATGTCTAACCCACCCAGCCCAAACTGTAACAAAGAGGGTGTGCAGGAATCAGGCGGGGGTGGACCAGCGCAGCTCATTTGCCACCCTGCCTGAATTTGGTGATGCTAGCAGTGGCTCAAGTTAGCCTGTTGGTTTTGGCTCTAATTCTAATATGATAGGGCTTGTGGGATACGAACCCATAGGTGAGGCCAAGGTCTTTAAGGCCCTACTGTTATCATGTTTAAAAGAGTCAGGTGATTTAAATAAAAACAATCTGAGCTTTGGGAATGTCTTTCTAATCAAGTATACTTTTAGATTATTGTGTTGAATCTTTGTTATTGGTACATAGATGATTTGTTAATTCCGCAAATGCAATTTTAACATACTCACCCAACTTTGAGGTAAGAGTCGTGACTCACCCAAGTTGTTGTGAATCGGCCCAACTTGGACAAATCAGGTGTTGCATGAGACTCGATCGGGTCTGTCCGAGTCCTCGTTGACTTGGACAAGTTACACGGAGTTCATCCCAATCTTAAAACCATCATTGTGAATTGAACCAGACATGTTTGGCAATAAACAAGCTATTATTGTAAAAATCAATGAATACAACCGATTATCATTAAGGATTATAAAAAACAAGCAAGAGGTGAAATACTAGGTAGAGAAAGTACTGTATCTAATAAAAAAATAATTTTTTTAATTGGTACATATTTTATTAAATTACCCGTAAGAATCATGTTCTGACTCTTATTTGGAGAATATCCAAATAAACCAATCAGATCTGAATTTAGATCAGTTGACTTACATTTGAAATACCTCAATACCCATTTCCCATTCCAAGCACAACTTTCTAATTGGATGGATTTTGGGCCGCACAAAACTGGAGCTAGACTAAAATTCCTTCACTAATGACATGTGATTGGTTGTCCAATAGGGAATCCTACATTAACTAAACAAGAGAAAATTAGTGATTGGTTGTCTAACAAGAAGTCCTACATTAATTAAATTAGAGATAACAGACCAGACCATCTCAATTTTGATCCCAACCCATATATTAGTGGGCTGGGGCTAGATCTTCTTGATCTTTACCAGACCCAATCCCAACACAAGCCATCTGATTTGCAGTTGAACTGGCATAAACCGGACCTATCTACTAGTAGCTTGGGTCTGGGGCTGAAATCCAGCCCCAGTTATTAGGAAGTCCTTGACCCATATGAAAAAACAAATAAAAATACAAAAACCGAAGTCAACATTTCTTAATTCAATAAACAAATATTCATTAATAAAAGATCACAATCGTCAAATCAAACTATGACCTATCTATAGTGGCCCCCACAGCGGACGATTTAATTTGAGTTACATGCGGGCCCCACGTGTACAATCAATGAGCATATGCTCCATGAGGATTCGGATTGCGTAGTGTAACACACAGCACACTGGTTGGTGCAGGAAATGTGGGCCCCACAATAAGGTATGTGTTTTATCCATGCCGTCCATTGATTTTGGATCCTCAGTTTTGGACATGAATCAGATCCAAATATCAGTAGACCACGCCACTGGAAACAACGGTGATTTCCTAGGGCTCATTGTAATGTTTATTTACCATCCAACGTATTGAATAGGTCACAGAGACTTAGCCGAAGGGAAAATACAAATATCAGTTTCATCCAAAACTTTTGTATCCTTCAAGAAATTTTTAATAGAGGATTTCATTAACCACTGCTTTTTATAGTGTGGTCCACCTATAATTTGGATCGGCCACATTTTTCAGTTCATGGCCTAAAATGAGTAGAGAAAATGGATGGACAGAGAGGATAAAACACATATATCATGGTGGGTCCTACAGAACTTTTCCAGTAGCACACATATTTCAATAGTTCGGTTGCACAAAATTTCACGATTAATCAGTCGAATTGGTGCAAGATTTCGTGAAATTTCACGATATCTGGTGAGACCAAACGCAACCTTTATATAGTATCCTAGCGTGCATGTTTTCTACGAGACATCGTCTTAGCTGTAGCTTAGTAACAGGTTTCATGAGCCTTGTGTACAACGGTGTCCAAAAAGTTAAGTGGACGCAGCTATAATGCGCCATCGGTAGTATCGATTTAAACGAGTGCCGACAGTACCTCTTGTAATTTTCGTGGAATCAAGAGCAATAGCCGTCGGTATTTCCGCTAAAAAATATGAAATGACAATTGACAGCTCCAGTAAAAGACATGAAATCCTTTTTTACATACCCCTGCTTGTGCAGAAATTTACAAAAACGCCACTGGATGTACCTAGACTAATTGGACTATCCTCACCATTCATCTGGAGGAAAGAAAATTTGAACAGTTAGTTGAGTTTTTCCTTAACCATCTGTTTACTTCCCTCAGTGAATAGATAATCTCGTGCTTTTCTTCATCTAGCCCATCTAAGGTGGGGACTGTCTGATGATCGGCTTAGATCTCATACGCAATTGACACATGTAAAGAATCTATCCATTGATTGAGAGGGTATGGCCCTCTCCCACTGTAGGACCCAACGGAAACGGATTGGCTACTAACCCTGCCACTAGCCAATGGCTAGTGGTCGGTGCTCTGTGGGTCCCACCATGATGTATGTGTTTCATCCATGCCGTCCACCCATTCTTTAAGATCATTTTGTGGTATGAACCCAAAAATAAGGTTGATCCAAATCTCAAGTGGACCGCACAGTGTTGATTGAATGCCCACCATTAAAAACTTCTTGAGGGCACAAATGTTTTGGATCAAGCTGATATATATTTTTCCCTTCATCCACATCTGTATGACCTAATCGACAGGTTATATGTCAAATAACCATTACAGTGGGCCTAGGAGGTTTTTAACGGTGGACACTCAATCACTACTGTTTTCACATGGTGTGGCCCACCTGAGATTTAAGTCTACCTCAATTTTGGGATTAAGTTCTAAAATTATCTTTCAAAATGGATGGACGGAGTGGATAAAGCGCATACATCATGATGGGGTCCACATAACACCGACCAATAGCCAAACGGCGTCCGAACCCAACGGACCGGATCTACAACACCACTTCACGTGTACAGATCACGCTTGATAACTGACCTGGATGTAAGCTTAACCAAATTGCAACTACCCAAATTATAATTTTCTCCATGATCGCTTCCTTTCAATCAGTGGGCCCCATTGCGGATAAAGGTACAAAGCCCACTGATCGTACGATCACGATCATCACACGGTGGCTTGCAAGATGGCTGTTAGAATAAAAAGATCAACGGTGCACATTCAAAATTGCATGGCACTTTGATATATCACTAAAAATCACCCGCATATCGTCACGTCCAATGCTAGTGCTACAAAAGAAACACCATCTCCAAAGTAATTACAATTCATTCTCTTCTCTTATATAAACACCACCAAATTCTACCTCATCTCATCTCATCTCTTTCTCTGTACATGCATAGCCATAAAACAGGAAAAAACACACATACATAGATTAGAGAATAAGAGAAAGAGAGGGTGCAATTCCTCTCGTCTTCTCCCTTCTTTACCTACTTCTTCTTTCGTAATTCTCCAGTATCAGCCAGCAGAAATGTCGAATTTCACAAATTTCACACTTCCCACCAACCTCGTTCCAAACGAAGCGAGCCCTGAATGGATGAACAAAGCCGACAATGCCTGGCAACTGACGGCAGCAACCATGGTCGGGCTCCAGAGCGTGCCAGGCCTCGTAATCCTCTACGGTAGCATCGTAAAAAAGAAATGGGCTGTGAACTCAGCTTTCATGGCTCTTTACGCTTTTGCAGCCGTTCTTATTTGTTGGGTTGGATGGGGTTATCGAATGTCGTTTGGCGAAGAGCTCGTTTTCTTTTGGGGAAAACCTGGTGTTGCATTAGACCAGGAATACCTCCTCTCCCGAGCATTCTCGGGCTTTTTTCCAAACGCTACGATGATTTTCTTCCAGTTCGTGTTCGCTGCAATTACTTTGATTCTCATCGCGGGTGCTCTTCTTGGGAGGATGAATTTCCATGCATGGATGTTGTTCGTACCGCTTTGGCTTACGTTCTCTTACACCATTGGTGCTTATAGCGTATGGAGTCTGAATGGGTGGTTGTTCAAGGCCGGAGTAATTGATTATTGCGGCGGATACGTCATTCACCTCTCATCGGGTGTTGCCGGATTCACCGCAGCTTTTTGGGTAAGGATATCATACACTAGTGTTTTAATCCTCACCATAGATGAATGTAGAATGTTGAAGAATTTTCTCAATGGACTGCATTCAACTACAAAAATCAAAGGTCAGGATCATTATCAATGTGTGATTATTGGGTGGTGAAATTGGGCCCCACCATGATGTTTGTGTTTTATCCATACCGTCCATACATGTTTACAGTTCATGTTAGGGCATGAGAGAAAAAATGAGGTAGATTTAAATCTTAAGTGGACCACCACATGGGGAAACTGTGGGGATTGAATGCCTACCACTGAAAGCTTCTTGGAGACAAGGAAGTTTTGGATCAAGATCATATTTTTGTTTTCCATTCATCCAGGTTTATGTAATTGGATAGAAAATATACATTTCGGTGGACCAGCAAGATGTTTTCAATGGCAATCCTCACTATTTCCTGGGTGTGGTCCACTTGAATTTTATATCTGTCTCATTTTTTGAAACTTGCCCTAAAATGAGCTATAAAAATGAATGGACGGTGTGGATTAAAAAAATACATCATGGAGGGACCCACGCAAGTAAGGTTTCTCGAGTAGTAAGACACGTGTCAAATCAGTAGATGGGGCCCGCAGGTAGGGTTTCTGGAGTAGCAAGACAGGGAGAAGGAAATCAGTGAGAGTTTGGAATTACAGTCCTGTAATATTGCCACTTTTAAATATTGTACAGGTGGGACCCAGGGCAACAAAAGACAGGGAGAGATTTCCACCAAACAACATTCTCCTGATGCTTGCCGGCGCAGGCCTGCTTTGGATGGGTTGGACGGGGTTCAACGGTGGAGGTCCTTATGCGGCCAACGTCGACGCATCTCTGGCCGTCCTTAATACTCACGTGTGTGCGGCCACCAGCTTACTCGTTTGGCTCTTTCTCGATATCCTCTTCTTTGGAAAGCCTTCCGTCATTGGTGCCGTACAAGGCATGATCACTGGCTTGGTTTGCATTACACCTGCTGCAGGTACATCAATCAAACCACCTTTTCCTAATTTTCTAAATAAAACACATGACTCGTGCTACGCCTGGTCTAGTCGGCCCACGGGTCAACCCGTTCGACCCGCTTAGAGCTGGCCTCGGGCATTGCTAAATGGGTATTGATTTGGGTCAGGCCAAAAAATGAGGCCCATCTAAGTAAATGGGATGAATTCATATATATTTCAAATATCCCAAAACTCTACTCGACTCAAAATCTAGCCAGGTCGGGGCGACTCGAAACTCCCCCTAGTTTTTGAATGACTTAATGAGGTGGGTGTGTGTGTGTGTGTGTGTGTGTCTACACAGTATATTAAAATATATAAAATGGAAGAAGTTAGCAGTGATTTCATGTATGGTCAGCTATCATGATACATTGGTCCTCCTAAGGAGAATTTTCTGCTCAAATCTCCCTCCACCACTTTAATCTTTTATTTCAAAGTGGTTGAATGGGCTAGTTAATTACTCAGCTGAGTCAGTGAGGTGGTCACATCGAGTCGACTCAGCGACAGTCTCTAAAACTCGGCCTAGCCAAGCTCGAAATCCTGTTTCCCCGTTACTTGGCTTGAAATCTCTCCGAGTCGATTTGTTTCATTGTAATACATTCTCTTTAGTTATAACAAATCTAACTATTTCAAATTCTTATTAGCGGTCCTAATATTTTCAATTTATAATAATTAAAATATTGAACTGAGTCAAGTCGAGTCAACCTAACTCAGCTGAACATCAAGTCAAGTCATTTTACCCACACATCTGTGGCGAAACACATGATATAGAGCGGGTCGTGTATAATTTCATGGCCAAAATGGACCAGAAAAGGCCCAATCAGAGGTGGAAGTGATAAGGATTGTCAGAACCTTAAAACGGGCATATCTCACAAATCAGAATGAGTTATCCAACCTGCCATAAATGATTTTGGGCAGGATGAACTACTTTAGCCACCCAACCTGGCTAGGGTCGGGTTGCGCATGCCAAATTTGTGAGATTCCATAAGATCGACGGTCGAATTTCTGTTTTATTTTCATTTTTACTATTTATAGTAAGTTTTCGTTTTATTATAACTTTTCATTATTGGGCTTTAGAAGTTGCGTCCAACATGAAAAGTACTTGGAATAATTAGGAGAATAACATGGTTGAGCCAAATAGGACACTTACTATTTTTTGCCCAAAACCATAAGATCTAGTGGAAATCATGATCGCCTATAAATAGTAAGTTTACCATTTATAGTAAGTCACGATTTCTAGGAGTTTATGTTATTATTTAAGTTGTAAGCTTGTTTTTCATCAATCAATCAATTTATTATGAATTTTTAAAAATTATTCTAATTTTATTTTTTTTTAATTTTCCTTGTGAATTCAAAGTATCTCTGTGAGGAGTTCAAAGAAGGTCCGTGGATTCAAAATAGTTATCCCTGAGGGAGATGGTGCTCAACCTCAACACGTCCTCCCCTACGTCAACCCAACATGAAAGCTTAAAATAAAAGATCAATCTTCTCTTTCGTCTTCTTCTCCGTAGGTTACTATGAGGCTAGGAAAGCCTTGTACCAAAGCCACCATATAACCTGCCACATTTTGGCTTATTTTAGCTAATTTACATATTTTAAATCCTTATATCTATTTTAGATATTTTTACGTTCAATTATTAAATAAGTACGACTCAAGTGAAGAAAAAAAAAAAGGTGTATTCACTCTCAAGAGGTGGGAGGTACAAAAAAAAATGGACAACCTAAATGATATTTTCTAGCCATCCCTTAGCTGCGTGCACCATGGTCTGCCTTAGGATTTTTCATACAGCCTGTTTTTGGGGCCAGGATAGAACTGGCAACATTATGGAAAGCTCAGGTCTAGCACATCTGTGTAATGTTTGTGCAGAATTTTCTATAACACATCCTCATGTGTTGTTATTTTAGGTCGAAACAGAAGCTGGATTTGGGGACATGTTGCATCCATCTTTCTTTCTTTCTTTCTCTTTCTTTTTCCTCTTCTTCTTTTTTTTTTTTTTTTTTTTGAAAAAAAAAATTATTTATTTAATGGCCTCACCCTGGAATTAGAATATTTCGACCCTTTAATCATTTAACTATTTTCTATTCCGCATGGGCTAGAGAACTTCCAAACTCAGACAGTTTTGAGTATCTCCCTTAGGCGTGAAAAATAATAATACGTAAGGATCTATTGTAGCAAATCTCTTGTAACTGTGGATATAGACGACTGTTAAAAAACCATGACAATGAGTACCAGCCACCCATTGTTGAAGTTTAGAGGACCAATTCTCCATTACTAGAAACTTCATTTCCAATGAACTTATTAACATGTGCCCAAGATAAGTTGGAGATGGAAAGTATGCCTACCTTTGTTGACTTTCTGATAGCCAGGTGATCAAGTGGGACACACTAAAGATTCTTCCATGTGGATGATTTCACACCGGATCGTTTCTCTTTTCTACAAGACAAATTAGGGTTTTTTCCTTAGCTCTAAAAGGTGGCAGATAAAGGTCCCAAATCAACAAGGTTCATGTACCTGACTTCAATTCATTGGGATAAGGCTTTGATGATGATGCCTTATCGCAACTGATTGGAGTCGGTTATATGAAATTTTTTTTTTCCATTCTAGTCTATCAAAGGGCTACAATTACTTCTGTTAGACCATAGTTCCAGTTCTTTTATGGCGTGTTTGATTTTTCAATGGTTGTATAAATACCCTTGAAATGGGTAATTATTACCATTTCACCCGTTTAAAAATCTACCTCAGAAACCGGTTTAAAAAAATTATTTTAAATTTGTGGACCCCAAGGTGATGTATATGATAAATTCATTTCGTAAAGCCATTTTAACACAATATTTTAAAACATGAGCCGAAAAATGAGGTTGATTGAACACTCAAATGGCCCACACAAAAAGAAACAGTGGGCTTGAGAGGTTTTTAATAGCAAGTGTTCGATTCTCTTTTTCTAGTGGCGTGGTCCACTTGAGCTTTCGATATGCCTCATTTTTTGGTTCATGCCATAAATTCATCAAGCATAATAGATTAACAGTGTGGATAAGTGATACGCATCACGGTGGGGCCCATAAATATGTTGTGGCATTCTTGATTTTTGTGTAAAAATGCGTATACTCAAATCAAACATCGAAAAAAGTGAGATAGATACAGGAAAAAATAATTATTACATATTTTCACAGTATTTGCTATTGAAATGAAAAATCAAACAAGCCCTTAGGCCTTTTCCTTGCCCTTTAAAGCCTTTAACTTATATCAACTCACTCCTAACCAACGTATTTCTTGATTTTTGTTGCAAACTATCTCTAATATAGTTCATGATGATGATTATAATCATGATAATCATTTGTAACGGCTAATGTTTCCATCAGGAAAGTTATGCCCTCCTGGATCATACAAACAATAGCTGAGTTGGGCTACAATGATTTTGGGCATTGAGCCTTGTTCGAATCCGATAGCATATGTTTATTTCGAAAATTAAAATAGCCCTAGATTCTAAAAATACCTCTGAACAGGTGTGGTGCAAAGTTGGGCAGCCATTATTATGGGGATGCTCTCAGGAAGCGTCCCTTGGTACACAATGATGGTCATCCACAAGAAAGTCAATCTTCTAAAACAAGTTGACGACACGATGGCCGTCTTTCACACGCATGCTATCGCGGGGAGCTTAGGTGGTATCCTTTCGGGCCTATTTGCCGAGCCCAAGCTTAACCGTCTCTTCTACGGCGACGACCTAAAATACATTGGTCTTTTATATGGGCTCAAGATCGGCCGGACCACCGCAGGGTTCCGTCAACTAGGCATCCAAGTTGGAGGGATTTTGTTCATAATTATCCTCAACATTGGGATTACTAGCTTGATATGCTTGCTTATAAGGCTTGTCGTTCCACTGCGATTGAGTGATGAGGACATGCAAGCCGGGGATGACGCAATCCATGGAGAGGAGGCTTATGCATTGTGGGGCGATGGAGAGAAGTTTGAGAACTCAAAGCATAATTCGGTTTACGACGTCGAGGATTTCCCATCGGTGAATCCCAAAAGAGGAGGTGCTGTTGAGATGACATGAGGGATTCTTGTTTGAAGGCATGGTTTTGGTTTTTGTTTCATGGGTTTTAAAAGTTTCAAGTTCGCTTGTTCTTGGAGTATGGGGGAATTTGTAAGGTCTAGTTTAGAAGAAAAGATGCTTGTTTTATCGTATGCTGCTACAGGAACTGAAATATGCTTAATTTGTATTTCTTGTCATTATCAATAATGAAATTCTAGTGGTGTGAAAATGAAATCAAAGCCAAGTGCAACACATTTCACAAATTGATATCAAAGAAGCATAATTTCAAAAAAAAAATATATATATATGCCTGATTGGATTGGTGCAAAGAAAAAAGAGGATGTGAAAAACCAAACTTCACATTTGAGGAAAAGGAAATGTGTGGAAAAGAAATTATGATAATTTACCTTGCTTTAGCACACAATAATTCTTGAGGGAAAAAAATAGTAGAAATGGAAATTGGTTTTTTTTTTTTACACACGCACACACACTCCCACACACTCACGCCACACGCACACACACCGTGGGATTTCATGGTTTTCACACCCAACTATGTATGCAGGGAAAAGGTTATCACATATGTGGAAATCAATTTCATTTCTATTGTTTTCCACCAATCCAAACAGGCCTAATTCTCCTTACTATGTTTATCGACCTTTCATCATGTGGGACCACTAGCCAGTTTAGTAGGGGAATTGCATCCAACTATAGTAGAATGGTCTGTGCATCCTACACCATAAATGTGGATTGGCCCATCATTGATTTTCTCAATCCATATTTTACACTCACATCTTGGGTACCCATTTTAAGCAACTGACCGTTCATACTCATAAACATTCATAATAATGAAGCTACTCATATAATCATACCATGCAGATTCCAAGGCCCAGAATGCATGGGGACCCTTTTCTTAATGTAAGGTGTCCGACGTGTTTTTTTTTTTTTTTTTTTTTTTTTTGGAAAAAGGCAGATGGGAGCGACTAAGCATATATTAGATGAACCTTTCAAAGTACACCTAGCTAGGGGAGAGCACAAACCTCCACCTCTCAAATGGACTATAGATGGATCGATAGAAAGGAGAGACAGAAATCCTTCCTGTGCTATTTAAAATAAATAATTAAAAAAAAAAAAAAAAAAAACAAAGGCCTCAATGCATGATGAATGTCATATCTCCTTTTTCGCTTAATCACTAATCACTTTTTTTATTGGGCGACTGACGTTTGGCCCACAAGTTTGACAAAAGTTACAGCTTGAAGAAATCATTCAACAAGTCATGTATGCTTCTTAATCATGTCAAATCCTCAAAAATCATATGGTGTGGCCCAGCTGAGTTTTGGACGAGCCTGATTTCTGGGATGTCGACCATTTGATTGGATGGCATATAAAAGTTTGGATGCCGACATACAATCTAGAAGGTTTGTAATTGTGCGCATCCCCATCCCAATTCCCTGTGGTGTGGCCCACCTAAGTTTTCGATCAGCCTAGTTTTTGCTACCAAGGAAAACATGAGGCGCTCACGTCATCACGGGTGTCATGTAGACATCACGACGGGCCCCAGATAATGTGTTGTAGTTTATGCTTAACCAACATAGTTTTGTAATGGATTTGGTGTCAAGGAGAAAAACTTGCCATTATTAATGAAATCTTCTGCCCTGGTACATCTAGTACAGGAAAGGGATGTAGAGGCCATTGTTTTGGGACTACCCATTTGATGCTTGCCTGGTACATCTAGTACAGGAAAGGGGTGTAGAGGCCATTGTTTTGGGACTACCCATTTGATGCTTGGATATATATATATATATATATATATATATATATATATATATAGAGAGAGAGAGAGAGAGAGAGAGAGAGAGAGAGAGAGAGAGAGTCTCTGCAGGAACTTTCTAATGTCCTTCTTCAGTCGTTGCCAATAACATTTCTATTTTGGTTAATTTTTGGTCGAACCTATTTAGGTCTGACCGAACAAGCTGTTATAAATCTGTTGGAGCCTTTTTCTTATAACATGAGCACTCAGATCTTGACAAAATAGATAAGTTTTATATAGTTTTGAAGCCTCTAAACTCCTATACAACACATTTAGGCTCCAATCCATTAAGTTCATGTCATCTTTCTTTTTGTTTCATCACTCTATATTAGCATTCCAAGCTCACCTTGAAGATGTATATGTTCTTTTACATTCTCCAAAGATTAGACTCCAATCTTATAGGTAAATCTCTTGTCTATCATCTTTTAGAATACTCATATAGGTAAATCCTCAAATTGGAACCAACTATCCTATTGATTGTATGAGATTCAATCAACCCACTCTCTCGACACCTTGGCATCATCATAGGTATATCAATTGTAAGATAGCTGTCTTAAAGCTAAAAAAGAACCACCTCAAAGATTGGGGGAGCTAAAGAGAAGCTTATTCAAATGTGAAGAAGCATCTCAATAAACGCATTATCAACGAAACTCATCTAACTAGAAAGAGTTTAATTTAAGAGCTCATTATATATTCAATTCTTATGTACATTTAAGTATAGAGTTTGAAACCCAAACTTAAAATTAAGTCTCTATATGGGCCTCCGACAGGAGTGTACATAGTATCTATGTGAGCCACTAACATAAGTATGTATGTGTAAGTCTTCGTGTAAGCTACTGACATGGGTGTGTGTATATGCAGGTTATTGGTGAGCCTATAGAAAACCTTTGTAAGTATTTGTTTGAGCAGATTAGTAGTGAACTTATATAAAACTATTGTAAATATTAATGATGAACTTATAGAAAACCATTAAAATATTGAAATCCGAAAAACTCGAGTTTTGAGTTCATCATCCGGGAGTGGAGTAGGGATTTATCTGAACCACTACATATCCTTGCGTTTGTAGTTGTTGATTGTGTATGCGATTCTATTATATTTGTGTTGTGATTTATTTATTTTGTATAGATGCATGACTAAATTGTATGCTAGGTGTCTAATGCATTGCACACACTAGATATAGCTATCTCACACCCATAGATTACTTGACACATATAATTATATTTTTTTAGTCTATAATCTTGGACCCATTTAGCCCTATTCTACTTAAATGAAGGTTCACACCAAATTTTAGGCCATTTCAAAACCAAGTAAGCCCCACTAAATGATTTATGTTTTAGGCAGTTCCAAATGCATCTGATTTTTGACACATCCCATAACCTAGAGGATCTACCATATGAACGGTGTGGATGTCCATCACCCATCACGGTGGACCCATAGAGCTTGACTTCCCATGAGGTCAAGCTATATGGCCCCAATGTGTTGGATGACAGACATTTATCCCATTAATTAGATGGACCCTTCTATGGTGAGTCATGGGCCTAAAAATCAGGCCAATCCAAGACTTACGTGGGCCACCATAGACAATAGTTGAGAAAGGATGCTCACCCATTAAAACCTTCTTGACTATATATAACTAGAGCTGGACACCGAGTCAAGCTTAGCACAGCATGACTTGGCTTGGCCAATCAACCCTATCTCAAATTCAACTCAGTTCTCGAGCCTGACTGTCCAACTCAACCCAGTTTCGTCAGTAGCTCAAGCCAAGTTTGAATTTGTGCTTTTGATCCGAGCTCGAGTTTGTGCTCTCGATATTTAAATATATCAATATTTACAAAATATTTGACATCGAGCAGGGTTGCCATAGACAATGCTCGGCCGGTCACCCCAAATACCTAGAAAAAGAATTACAAAGAAAGAGGAGAATACCGGACAAGCTCGGAGGTAGTGACTGATAAATGGGCAAGGATGACTGACGAGCTTGGGTCAGGAGCCGAGGCAGAGAGAAAGGGGAGGGCAAACGACGCTCGAGCAGAGAGAGAAAGGGAGTCTCAAATGGGGGGTGGATTTTAGGTTTTGGTTTAAGGGTTCGGTTTTTAGGGCATGATTCAGTTGTTATTTATTTATTTATTTATTTGGAGGGGGGGACCACAACTCGGTTGACCGAGTCGAGCTCGGTCCGGCTTGGACTTGGCTCGATTTTTTTTAGCTCCCAAAAGTCACCTCAACTCGACCTAAACCCAATATTAAGCCAAGCCAACCTAAACTGAGTCAGGTTCAAGCTCAAACTCAACTCAATTTTTTTTTTTTGCTCCCAAAAATTAGCTCGACTTGACCCAAACCCAATTTCAAGCCAAGTCGAGCTTTTCCAAGCCGAGTCGAGCAAGTTAATCGAGTTGACTCGGTTTGTATCCAACTTTATATATAAGGTCCAATGAGATATGGTTTAGACATCTAGCCCATCCATTATGTGTGTCCTGCTTGAACGACGAGTCGCACCAAATTTAAAGTCATTTCAAAACTCAGGTGAGTTCCACCAGATGCTTGTAGATATTTTAGGCATGATTTTCCATATCCATCATACATCACAATCGAAGTCACGGAGCTTAGAATTCATGGGGTAGCTTCCATGAGGTCCACCTATATATATTTGAGAGAGAGAAAATATGTCCTAGGTGTTCTTATTCATCCAACTAGCTGACACATGGGGACCGCCATGGTGTTTGTATGACATCTCACCTATTGGGTAAGGTAGCTCCTAACATAAAAATGAGATGCCTCAAAAAATGAAGTCCATCTAATAGGAGTGGTTGTTTTATTATTTTCCACCATGTGTTCCATTAATAATTATATCAAACTTATTTTAGGGTATCTTATTTTCACAGTAGAACAACCTTATAATATTCGTAAGATGTTATACAAATATTATGATAAGCCCCACATGCCAGTTGGTTGGACGTACAATTCAATGAGGTGTCCTACAATCCCTGTGGGGCAACCGCATTGAAGGGTGAGATGTTATACAAGTGGGCGTGCAAGCCAGCTAGTTAGACTTACCTGTTGCATGTGAGCATCTGTATATAGTTTGAAACGATCTATTAAATTGCTGAAGATGGTCTTAACCACCATCTGAATTTTCTCGTTGAACTTGGACCGCTCATCATTTTTTCGTGTAACTGTCCATTCAGTGGGCACTGATTGGATATTTAATTACTATTTGACAAGAAAGGATTTTATCTTAGGTATGTCCCCCATGATTTGGACAGTCTGGATTGACGTGGATGCCACGTGCGCAGTGGATGATTCGACTCGGACCCTAATCGCATCTGGGTAGTGAAATACAGCGAAGGGATGCGATTGAGAATGAAAACGACATGTGGCCTACCACTTTGTAGTGCCAGCGACAGGAAAGTGCAGCGTTCATACCTGATACGGAAGCAGATTGCCTAGTATCGAATTGAGTAAACTCTGGGGCCCACCTTGATTTGTGTATTTTATCTGCACCATCCATCCATTTTACCAGCTCATTTAAGAGCATGAGCCGAAAATTGAAGCATTTACAAATGATAAGTGGATCACACCATAGGAAACAGTTTAAATTGAATGATTAACCGTTGAAAACATGTTGGGAGTCACGGAAGTTTTGGATTCAAGCTAATATTTGTGTTTTCCCTTCATCCATGTCCGTGTGACCTTTTGAACAGGTGGTTTAGAAATAAACATCGCTTCGGATATTAAGAAGGTTTCTACGGTTGACATCATTATTCCCACTGTTTCCTTCCGTGTGGTCCACTTGAGATTTGGATTTGCTTCAATTTTTATCTCGTTACCTAAAGTGATCTTGAAAAATGGATGGACAGCTTAGATAAGAGTCACGCATCCATGGTGGCCCCACACGGTTGACTGTGACTTTTCTGTTTGAATGTTGATGGTTGCTTGGAGGGACTTTATGGATTCAAGTTGTGCCCAAAAATACTATTAAATTTAGTTGTATTGGGCACAGGCCAGTAAATAATATTTACGAAATAAAGATGAATAGCGGCAAATGTAACATATATAATACAGATACACATTAGTAAGTATACTACATTTTTTATGCCCATGATGACAAAATCATGCTGGACATGCTAAAGAAAATAAACAATCACCCAAACTAATTAACCTCGTGGCCTACACGACGGTTGGATTGGTCTGAGTTTTCATTGTCTAACTTTCATAGCCAGGTGACCTGGTTTAATTCTGTATATATAACATGGTGGGCCCCAATTACAAGTTTATAGAATAAGCTTATTCTACAAACTGAATGGACCTTCTTACATTTTGAACAGGAAACAAATAATTTTCTTCGTTTTCATCTCTCTCTCAACCCAACAAACCTGATCCAATTTTCAATTTGAGTTTTAGATTAGCCTGATTTTTTGTTGGGATTTTAACTTGTGGAATCACACAGATCTAGATATAGGATAGTAATCAAAGGAAACAAGCAAACACAAGCACACAACGATTTTACGTGGAAAACCCTTACGGGAAAAAAAACCACGACACAAAACAACAGAAAATTCTACTATGAAAGTACAAATTGCAAAGAAAAGACTTACACGGTTTGAGCAATCCTCAAACCTCACCTTTTCTCCACCCCTTGAAACCCTAGCACCCTTTTAGAAATACTTAGAACCTCTTAGCATACCCTCCCAATCCGTATACAACCCTTTATATAGTTTTAGAAAAAAGTAGAATCGAAATAGGAAACAAAAAATCGTAAAATCTGCGTTTCCACAGAAAATCTACATAAACCTTCGATGACATCAAACTTAGTTCGATGTCATCGAATAAGGACCAAAACTGTCCAGTGACCGGAGTTGAAAATTGTGGAAAAATTCGATTTCATCGAGTTTGTTTCGATGTCATCGAACTTCGATGACATCGAAGCTGGTTCGATGACGTCGAACCCTCCAGACAGATTTAAGACATCTGACAGCAACTATCTCCATCATGTCAATTTCCAAACGTATAGCTTTTTGTCCCATTATCTTATCTTTGTCTCACACCATAGCTTTATCAACGCTTCTCGTACACACTCCGTCCTTCTTTTACATCATCACTAAGCCCAGAGAAGTTGTACATAACTTGAACTTCTCTGTAGGAACAACCTTAGTGAGCATGTCTGCTAAATTCAAGCTGGTGTGAATCTTCTTTAGTGTTACACCTCCTTACTCAAGCACATGTTGGATAAAGTGGTGACGAACATCAATGTGTTTAGTACGTGAGTGATAAACAGAATTTTTAGCCAAATTGATAGCGCTCTTGTTATTACAGTTAACCGGCACAGCCTCCTGCTGAAGTCTCAACTGATTTATCATGCCTCTGAGTCAAACACCTTTTTTAAATGCTTCCGTCACTGCCATATATTCTGCTTCGATCGTGAAAAGAGCCACTATGGACTGAAGCTTCGACATCTAATTGATAGCTCTACCTGCTAATGCAAACGAGCATCCTGAAGTAGACATTCTGGAATCCACACTACTTGCGTAGTCAGAATCCACATACCTTACCAATTTTGTTCTCGTCTTCTTAAAAGTTAAGGCACAGTCTTTCATACCTCGAATGTATCGAAGTAGCCATTTCACCGCTTCCCAATGTTGCTTGTTGGAGACATATATCTGCTCATAAAACCGACTACCTGTAAAATATCTAGTCTCATACAGATCATGACATACATTAAACTGTCAACTGCATTCGAATAAAGCACATGAGACATAACCTGCTTTTTCTCATTTGATTTAGGACATTATTCTGAGGAAACTTGAATTAAGCCGCGTGGGAAACGTCACCGACTTTGCCTGGTCCATCCCATACTTGATCAATGCCTTTTCAAGGTATTCTGTCTATCATAATCAAAGCCTGCTGTAAGACCCGTATCCTAATCCGTACTACTCCGTCGACTCCCAAGATCCTTCTCATCGAAGTCCGGCAACCTGCGACGTATAATCAACGTTTGTGCGCGACCCTAACACTTATTCTATAGATTTGAGTCGGCTTAATCTGAGACTTGTACCATTGCGACCGCATTGTCACCGCAGTTCCAACGTCGCATCTTGCATACTGATCCGATACCCTGGCAGGGAGATGTGGGTCGGCGTTTATTTCGAAGAAAATGCCGCACGTTTGTAATCTCAAGAAAATCTCTACAATATGTCAAATCAATCTCATCAATCACCTCTCATGTCAAGTACAAAGCACTCATGCTTCCTTTCTCCACAAATCAAGTAAACCCCAAAGTCAACTAATCTCTCACCTCACCCATCACTCACCTCACATCCATCATTCACATCTCTCTTACAACCACCATACCTCTCTCTTTCTCAACACAAATTCCAAGCAACAATTCCAAGAGAGAAAAGAGGTGGACGTCCATGCATTTTTAAGGAGAGAAGTGATTTTTGTGGCCCACTTTTTCATCCCAAGATCTCTCATCCTAGCCATTCAACTTTCATCTTCCACCATCAAAGGGAGACACAAGGAGATCGGCTTTCCAACGGATCAAGAAGATCGACGGTGGGTGCTTCTATAGGCTAGTTTTTCATGCTTTTATGATGGGCCAAGTGAGGCCTACCGATCGATGGTATGGATCTCGCTTTGGACCTTAAGATGTGGCCGATGGCCCACCTTGATTATCAATATCATTCCATGATGGGGTCATTCTCCATGGACCCCATCATGATGTTTACTTTCTTAGCTTGAATAGAGGTCATCTAGACCGTCTATTTTAGTGGAGAAGAAATCTCCACCGTTGGATTTTGATTTAATGGGCCCACATGCATTGGGACTCACTTGATCTATGATTGAATGCAAGGGAAGGCCCATAGTGTCGGGGTCCCTCCATCACACGTGTCCCGTCTCTCTCTCTCTCTCTCTCTCTCTCTCTCTCTCTCTCTTCCCTTTTTTGTGTGATGAGGTAGTTGTGTGGCCCACTTAGATGGACCCCACTTTGATGTATGTATTACCACACCATCCAACCCCTTTCTTATGGTGGCCCACCTTAAATGAACGTGGAGGGCCAAATTATCCAGCGTCCAGGGACGCTAGACTTAAAAGGAAAAAAAAAACATAAGCCTTGGTTTAAGGCTATTTGAGGTGGACCATTTGTATAGGCCCCACCTTAATGTATGTATTCAATCCACGCCGTCCATCCTTTTCCTCAAACCATTTTAAGTGTTGAGCCGAAAAAGGGGCCTAATCCAACCTTCTGGCGGGCCATAGCATAGAAAACGGTAGTTTTCACCGTTAAAAATTCACATGATGTGTCCACACACCAAAATATATTGGATATTGGGCTTGTTAGGCTTGAGAAATGAAAACTAATGGGCGGAGTGGATACTTCCGATGCAAGCCCCACACACAAAAAACCTCAAAAAAATGCGATTTCAAAAAAATTAATAATAATAAAAAAAGGCAGCAGACGTTGCTGCCTGCCAGAGGCGCGCAGGCAGCGCCAGCCGCGTGGAGTCGGGTGGACGGCTAGGCAGGGACCCACGGTCCCAGCCATGGGCCCCACCATGATGTGTATGTGTCATCCAATCCGTTCATTTGGTGGGCCTCTTCCTGAAGTGGGACCCCTCCAAATATTGGCCCGATCTGAAACTCATATGGCCCACATCATAGGAAACAGTGGGATTGAATGCCTGCCATTGAAACCCTTTTTGGGTGACACAGAAGTTTTGGATTAATATGAAATTTATTTTTCCTATGCATTTAGGTCTGCGTGACCTCATGAACGGGTTGGATTGCAAATAAGCATTATGGTGGGCCCCACATGGAACCCACAATGATGTGTGTGTTGTATTCACACTGTCAGTGGGCGATGGAACCTACACTAAGGTATGTATTTTAGTCACACCGTCCATAGCCGTGGACGGTGGAACCCACCATAGTTTATATATTTTATCCTCACCGTCCACACTTGGACGGTGGGACCCACCATGATTCATGTGCTACATCCAAACCGTCCATCCATCTTGAAAGCTCGTTTCATGGCATGAGCTAAAGAATGAGTCAAATCCATAGTTCATGTGGACCCCCGCCATGATGCATGTGTTGCATCCAATCTGTCCAATCATTTCGAAAGTTTGTTTTAGGGCTTGAGGCTGAAAATGAGACAGATCTAGGATTAGGTGGACCACACTATAAAAAACAGTGGGTTTGAACCTCCACCATTAAAACCCTTTTCAAGTCAGTGTAACGTCATGATCAGATTGAATGGGAAATATATGTTATGGTGGGCCTTAAAAATTTTAATGGTGGAAATCATTATCCCACTTATATTTAGGGAGTGGCCCATTTGATGTATACATGGGGCCCATTGGTATGGCCCATTTGAAGTATACGTAGGGCTCATTGGTGTGGCCCATTGATTTATATAAGGCCCATGTGATGGTGCCCATATGGATGTACTTGTGGCCATCCATGGAGGCCCATCTTGATGTATTTGTAGCCCATATTTATGGCCCGTTGTTGAGGCCCACCTTAGTATGATTGTAAGGCTCATATTATGAGGCTCATTGTGATGTATTCCAAGGCCTAGGGGTTATGGCCCATTGCAATGTACATAAGGCCCATACTTGTTGTGTGTATGCCGTCTAAGCCCATCTTCGTTTTGAGGATAGTTCATCGCTTTATAACATGCTTAGTATAATTTCATGCCTCATGCCATACACATCATATGTATGCTTGATATGAAGAATGTTTGATCATAGCATAAGCCGTTAGGCGGAGACATTACGGGACTCCTTATGAGACAGAGTGCCCCACATGAGTGCATGGTACGTGTGAGATTGCTGCATGACTGTACGGTGTGATTCATGCATCTCGCATATGAGTGACTTGATCATTATATGCCCTAGTGATATCAGGGTCGTGGCTCCACAGGCACATCATGGATGGCCGTATCGGATACCGAAAATACTTGGTTCTAGCACTGTGGGCACTTAGGATGTCCTTGGGTGAAAGTTATAGAACTTTTTTGATATCAGGAGTTGCTCCAACATCTAAACCGAGTGGATACATGAGCGCTCGAGTGCTGAATACCAGTAAGCCACATCTCCCACTGTGTCGTGGCCTTATTCGCCCGAGTGAGGGGGCTATAAGCTAGGCTGAGTTTGACTAGCTCGTAAATGAGTCCGCTATCGATAAGCCGAGTATGTATTGGTAGACTACTAGTCAAGCGGATAGTGAAGTCTATTTTGCTCGCTTGGTTGTGCACCTAGGGAGGAGGCAGTCAGTACGAAGTGTATTAAACCCCGATAATATCCAGAGAGGAACTATATTAATATGTATACTTGATGAGTACTGGCATGCTTGCTTTGCATCTTGCATATGACATTTGGATACATAGGCCTCGCATCGCATGGTCTTGGTATGACTGATAACATCCATGTCTTGTATTATATAGCTTTGGTACAACTGATAACATTCATGGACTTACCGCATGTTTCTGCATTACTCTGATATTATATACTTGGCACTTGCCTTGCGCACACACTTACACCACCCTCTAAGCTTTTGTAAGCTTATGCACGATAGTTGTGTGCAGGTAGCGTTGGACAGCAGTAGCGCTGAGGCAGGAGTGCGTATTTGACTATTTTGGAGTTTTTTGATCACCTTGTATTTTCTTTTTCTGCATTGTACTTAAAGTTTTTGATATAGTGGATATGTGGTGATGTTGTTTTATGACTTGGTTATGCTTGTGGTTATGCTCCATTACAAAAAAAAAATCATTTTGAAAATCCTCCTTGTAGGATCTTAGGATCGGAATCTGTCAAGAGCCGAGAATGAGGCACTACGGAGGCTGTCGGCATCGGATTCGGCGATCGAGATTCCTGTGAATCTGATTTTTGAGTTTAGGGCGTGACAGAAGTTAGTATCAGAACATAACTTGGGAATACCTGAGGATCACATTACATATCTACTATAAATAGGTTCTAAGTCTGACATAGACCCTTAACGTTTATTCCTTCAAGAATTCTCAAGGCTGATATGCCTTTGTTCCTCTTGTAGGACATTATGCCTAGAAGAGCGACCCGAGTGAATCCCGCTCCACCAGCCGCGACTCCCGCTCTACCAACTGCTACTCCCGCTCCACCACCGGATATTCCTGCTTTCCACCCTGAGGATGATACTCCTTTACTTGAGACCGGTGCGGATACCCGTGAGTGTCACCCAGCTTCAACAGATGCTGCAGGCGATGACCGCTATTCTTCAGGGGCAGAGCAGGCGTCCCACTGTGACACCGGCCGAGGCTGAACAGGAGTGTGCGAGCGCCCTTCTCAAAGACTTCCTACAACACGATCTTTCTCATTTTCGGGGTGAGCCAGACCCTACTGCAGTAGAGATATGGTGCTCCGAGGTGAAGAAGATATTTGACACCATGAAATGTACGACCAAGCAACGCGTTCCATTAGTTGTATTTCTTCTCCAGGATGAGGCTCAGCATTGGTGAGCATCTATAGCCCGATCGGTAACGGCCGATTTCGAGTAGACCTAGGAGGACTTTGTAGATCGATTTGACAGAAAATTCTTTTCCGAGCATATGCGGCAGCAGCGCGCATTGGAGTTTGAGACTCTAGTCCAGGGGGATATGACTGTGTCCTAGTATGAAGCTCATTTTGTCGCGTTATCGAAATTCACGACGTATCTTGTTGATGATGAGGGGCGAAAGGCCCGCCATTTTGAGAACGGTTTGTGTCTTGCCCTCATGAGTAGTGTAATCGAACACATGCTTCCGACATTTGAGTACATTGTAAGAGGGCCCAGATCTATGAGTCAGATTGGCCCAGTTTGCAGAGAGCCCGTGACCAGAGGGGTGATCAGAAGAGGAAGGAGCCTCCAGTAGCTCTCAACCACAGCAGCATCATCCACTACAACGATGCATGACCCGCCCAGCATTCCGAGCACCAGTAGCACCTCCAGCACCACCTTCAGGACCGTTCACAGGTACCTTCTTTATATGCGGTAGGATAGGACATTGTGTGCATGAGTGTCCCCATCCACAGCAATAGCAGCCGAGGACACTGCATCAGCTTCCGTGACAGCCCCCACAGCAGTAGCAACGACCGCAGCACTAGCCTCCAGGACCTCCTCCGCAGCAGCAGAGACCTCAGAGGGGACCTGCACCTCCCCAGCAAGCCCAGGGCAGATATTATGTGGTCCAGCAGGACCCTCAGTCATCAGGAGCAGTCGTTGATGATTCGTGTGACTTGGCCCCTCACCGTCTTACTAGATTACTCATGAATGATGAATCCTGAGAGTTAGAGCTTGAGATTCGTGAGCGTTATTCACATCTCTAAGGTGTTTGATTTTGATGACATGTTGTGTTTTGATCATATATGATGTTAAGTTCCCTATCCCCTTATGAGTTGTGTTTAGCTGCGATGGTAGTATAAATTTTGAAGATGAAATTTTATTAGGTGGGGAGAGCTGTAAGACCCGTATCCTAGTCCGTACTGTTCCGTCGACTCTCGCGATCCTTCACATCCAAGTCCGGCAACCTGCGACGTATAATTAACGTTTGCGCGCGACCCTAACACATATCCTATATATTTGAGTCAATTTAATCCGAGACTTATACCATTGAGACCGTACCGTTACCGCGGTTCCAACGCAGCATTTTGCATACCAATCCGATACCCTGACAGGGAGATGTGGGTCGACGTTTATTTCTAAGAAAACGCTACACGTTTGCAATCCCAAGAGAATCTTTACAACATGTCAAATCAATCTCATCAATCACCTCTCATGTCAAGTATAAAGCACCCATGCTTCCTTTCTCCACAAGTCAAGTAAATCCCAAAGTCAACCAATATCTCACCTCCTCACATCCATCACTCACATCTCTCTTACAACCACCACCCTCTCTCTCTTTCTCAACACAAATTCCAAGAAACAATTCCAAGAGAGAAAAGAGGTATAGGCCCCACCTTAATGTATGTATTCAATCCACGCCGTCCATCCTTTTCCTCAAACCATTTTAAGTGTTAAGCCAAAAAATGGGGCTAATCCGACCTTCTGGCGGGCCATAGCATAGAAAATGGTAGTTTTCACCATTAAAAATTCACATGATGTGTCCACACACCAAAATATATTGGATATTGGGCTTGCTAGGCTTGTCTTGAGATATGGGAACTAATGGGATGAGTGGATACTTCTGATGCAGGCCCCACACACAAAAAACCTCAAAAAAATACGATTTCAAAAAAAAAAAAAAAAAAAAAAAAGAGACAGCAGACGCTGCTGCCTGCCAAAGGCGCGCAGGTAGCACCTGCCGAGTGGAGGCGGGCGGACGGCTAGGCAGGGACCCACGGTCCCATCCGTGGGCCCCACCATAATGTGTATGTGTCATCCAATCCGTTCATTTGGTGAGGCCCTTCCTGAAGTGGGCCCCCTCCAAATATTGGCCCGATCTGAAATTCATATGGCTCACATCATAAGAAACAGTGGGATTGAATGCCTGCCATTGAAACCCTTTTTGGGTGACACAGAAGTTTTGTATTAATATGAAATTTGTTTTTCCTATGCATCAAGGTCTATGTGACCTCATGAACAGGTTGGATTGCAAATAAGCATTATGGTGGGCCCCACGTGGAACCCAAAATGATGTGTGTGTTGTATTCACACCGTCAGTGGGCTCCAACCTACACTGATGTATATATTTTAGTCACACCATCCACAACCTGGACAGTGGAACCCACCATGGTTTATATATTTTATGTGGGCGATGGGACCCACCATGATGCATGTGCTGCATCCAAACCGTCCATCCATCTTGAAAGCTCATTTCATTGCATGAGCTAAAGAATGAGTCAGATCCATAGTTCATGTGGACCCCCGCCATGATGCATGTGTTGCATCCAATCTGTCCAATCATTTTGAAAGTTTATTTTAGGGCTTGAGGCTAAAAATGAGACAGATATAGGATTAGGTGGACCACACTATAGAAAACAGTGGGTTTGAACCTCCACCATTAAAACCCTTTTCAGGTCAGTGTGACCTCATGATCAGATTGGATGGAAAATATATGTTATGGTGGGCCTTAGAAATTTTAATGGTAGAAATCATTATCCCACTTATATTTAGGGAGTGGCCCATTTGATGTATACATGGGGCCCATTGGTATGGCCCATTTGAAGTATACGTAGGGCCCATTGGTGTGGCCCATTGATTTATATAAGGTTCATGTGATGGTGCTCATATGGATGTACTTGTGGCCATCTGTAGAGGCCCATCTTGATGCATTTGTAGCCCATATTTATGGCCCATTGTTGAGGCCCACCTTAAGATGTATGAGGCCGTTATTGAGGCCCACCTTGCTATGAATGTAAGGCCCATATTATGAGGCCCATTGTGATGCATTCTAAGGCTCAGGGGTTATGGCCCTTTGCAATGTACATAAGGCCCATACTTGTTATGTGTAGGCCGTCTAGGCCCATCTTCATTTTGAGGATAGTTCAACGCTTTATAACATGCTTAGTATAATTTTATACCTCATGCCATATACATCATATGTATGTTTGATATGAGGAATGTTTGATCATAGCATAAGCCGTTGGGCTGAGACATTACGGGACCCCTTATGAGACGGAGTACCCCACATGAGCGCATGGTACGCGCGGGATTACTATATGATTATATGGTGTGATTCATGCATCTTGCATATGAGTGACTTGATTATTGTATACCCTAGCGATATCAGGGTCGTGGCTCCACAAGCACATCGTGGATGGCCGTATCGGATACCGAAAATACTTGGTTCTAGCACTGTGGACACTTAGGATGTCCTTGGGTGAAAGTCGCAAAACTTTTTTGGTATCAGGAGTTGCTCCAACGTCTAGACCGAGTGGATACACGAGCGCTCGAGTTCCGAATACCAGTATGCCTCGTCTCTCACTATGTTGTGGTCAGTTGGGAGGGGGTGTGGCTTTATTCGCCCAAGTGAGGGGGCTATAAGCTAGGCTAATTCTGACTGGCTCATAAATGAGTCCGCTATCGACGAGCCGGGTAGGTATTGGCAGACTACTAGTCAGGAAGATAGTGACGTCTATTCCGCTCGCTTGGCTGTGCAGCTAGGGAGGAGACAGTCAGTGCGAAGTGTATTGGACCCCGATGATATCCCAAGAGGAACTGTATTGATATGTGTACTTGATGAGTACTGACATGTTTACTTTCATCTTACATACGACATTTGGATACATAGGCCTCGCATCGCATGGTCTTGGTATGACCGATAGCATTCATGTCTTACATCATATAGCTTTCGTACAACTGATAGCATTCATGAACTTACAGCATGTTTCCGCATTACTCTGATATTATATACTTGGCACTTGCCTTGCGCACACACTTACACCACCCTCTAAGCTTTTGTAAGCTTATGCACGATAGTTGTGTACAGGTAGCGTTAGACAGCAGTAGCGCTGAGGCAGGAGTGCGCATCTGACTATTTTGGAGCTTTTTGATCACCTTGTATTTTTCTTTTCCGCATTGTACTTAAAGTTTTTAATATAGTGGATATGCGGTGATGTTGTTTTGTGACTTGGTTATACTTGTGGTTATGCTCCATTACATAAAAAAAAAATCATTCTAAAAATCCTCCTTGTAGGATCCTAGGATCAGAATCTGTCATATGATTGCGAGGAGTCGAGAATGGGGCACTACGGAGGCTATCGGCACCAGATTTAGTGATCAGGATTCCTGTGAATCCCATTTTCGGGTTTGGGCCGTGGCACTTGCTCTTCTTCCTGCCTCTATAAATATCTATGCTGAAAATCCTCTTTGCAGCCCCCGCATCTTTCATCTCAAATGTCCTTGATAACTGAGTTTTCAGTACATTGATTTCAGACATATAATGACTGGTGATCAACATATCATCAATATACAATACTAGGATGATGAATCTGCCATCACTCAGTGTCTTGTAATAGACACAGTAATCGTATTCACTCCGAGTAAATATCTGACTCAATATGAAAGAATCAAATTTTTTATACCACTGCCTAGGCGACAGTTTTAAGCTGTATAATGACCTCATTAACCTACAAACTTTTTTCTCTGCCCTTTTAATTTCGTTAACTCTCGAGTTGCTTCATGTAAATCTGCTCTTCCAATTCCTCGTGCAGGAATGCAGTCTTGACATCCATTTATTCTAGCTCAAGATCTATTGGGCAACCAGTGCCAACACGAATCTGATAGACACCTGCTTAACCACCCACACGAATATCTCTGTGAAGTGGATTCCTTCTCTCTGAGCAAACCCTTCCCTATTAACCTTGCTTTATATCTATCATGTTTCCTTTTAAATAATCACTTGCATCCGATCACTTTTCGGCCCACTGGTAGCTCCACCAGCTCCCATGTGTAATTTTTGTGTAACGAGTCCATCTTATCGTCCATAGCCGCCTTTCACTTTACTGCATCAGGCTCACCAAGAGCCTCCTGAATAGTAAATGGGTCCCCCTCATCTGTAATGAGGGCATATGAAATATTAGAGTCGTCTCTGTATCTTGCCGGTAACCTGTGATCACGTGGTGGGTTTTTTCTCACAGGTGGCTGCTCCACCTGATCCTATACCTCTGTCTGCGCATCTATCTCTGCCTGAGTATCATCTATATTAATCTGGACGTATACGATTAACCTTTCAGGTTCCTTTGCTCCTCCTGATCATTCTTACGAAATATGGAGCTTTCATCAAATCTAACGTCATAGCTAGTGATGACTTTGCGTGTGACCTTGTCAAATAACCTGTAACCTTTCACACCAATGTCATAGCCAACAAAGAAGTACTTTTTGGCTCTATGGTCTAGCTTATCTCTCTCAACTGACGGTATATGAGAGTAAGCCTCATAACCAAATATATGTAGATCTAAGTAGTCGATTTTCTGACCACTTTATACTTCCTCTGAGATTTTACATTTAATTGTCGTTGAAGGAAACCAGTTCACCAAATAATAAGTTGTGTTAATGGCCTCTGTCCATAGATCCTTACCCAACGCAGCATTACTTAACATACATCTGGCCCTCTCCAGGAGAGTTCGTTCATTCACTTAGCCACACTATTTTGCTCGGGCGTGTGGCACACTGTGTTGTGCCTGATGATCTCTTCATCCTTACAATAATCATTAAACTCAGTGGAAGTAAATTCTCCACCATTGTCAGTCCTTAAAACCTTTATTTTTCGCCCCGACTGTTTTTCCATCATTGTCTTCCATTGTTTGAATATGGTGAAAACTTCATATTTACATTTAATGAAGTAAACCCAAACTTTCTTAGAGTAGTCGTCAATGAATGAAACAAAGCATGATGACCCTCCAACAGAAATTTCTGGCAATAGCCCCCATACGTCAAAATGCACATAATTAAGCACTCTCTTACATACATATTTTTTAAATTTAAAAGATAATCTAGATTGTTTACCATATATACAATGCTCGCATATATCTAAATCAAAATTTTTAAAAGTTGGAATCAAACAACGATCAGATAGTACCTTCGTACCCCGCTCGCTCATGTGGTCCAAACGAGCATGCCACATACATGGAGACGTGGAATCCGTAATAGTTACTGCCGCTCCACCTGCTGAAGTGTTCTCAATCAACCTATAAAGGTTTTCGTGCCTTTATGCTCTCATAACCACGAGTGTCCCTTTTGAAACTTTAAAGATATCATCAATATCAGTAAACTTACACCCTATAGCCTCAAGTGCACCAAGAGAAATCAAACTTTTCTTCATATCAGGAACATGCCTGACAATAGTCAGGGTACACTTCATCCCATTAAAATCTTGATGCTCATTGTACCACAATATTACAAGCATTGTCATTATCCATAAAAACCTGTCCACCATCGCATTTTCTGTAACTGGTAAACCAACATGGACACAAATAATACATCACCACCACTTTTCTCTTCATCAAACGTGAAAACATTGACGTCCTTGGAAGAGGCCACTAAATTTTCTTTCTTTCTTTAGGATTGTTACGATCCTTCTTCGTATGTCCAGACATTCCACAATTCCAGCACTTTAGTTTGCCTTTGCCCTTACCCTTGGATTTGGATCTATGTCTCGAAGATCGTGTATCTGGCTCAGAATTCCTGTCTCTCGTAATCAGTGCATCAGAAGATGTCCCTGTGTCGCCGTTGAGCTTTCTTATAGTCTTCCCTTGAAGGCTGAGATAACAGTGCCGACACTCAGGGTTTTATTCGTGGAGCACATTATGTCCTTAAATAACTCATACGACCCTGGAAGAGAATTCAGCAACATTCATGCTTCTTCCTCATCTTTCATCACTTCTTCCATATCTAGTAATTTGTAAACTAATTTATTAAAGTTGCTTATGTGGCCCTCCAGATCTCCACCCTCTGCCATCTTGAAGTTATACCACTAACGCTTCAAGTGTAAGCGATTTTCAGAGAATTTTTTCGCATAGATATCCTCTAACTTCGTCTATAAACTAGTCGCAATTTTCTTCCTCAAAACATTATAGAGAACCCCATTCGCGAGACATAAACAGATTGAGAATAAGGCCTTCTTATCAAGAGTATTTCATTCATCATCAGTCATACTAGACTTTTTTGCCTCAAGAGTACCATCCTCGCCTTGCTTGGTTAAGGAACTGATCATCTTGATCTTCCATAGCTCAAAGTTATTTTTTCCTGAGTACTTAGTACTTTTCATTATTACTAATCCTGCAGATTCAGATATGTGCCACAACAATAGCTCTGATACCACTTGTTGGGATTTTGGCTTGCGGAATCACACAGATCTAAATCTAGGATAGCAATCAAAGGGAAACAAGCAAACACAAGAGCACACAGCGATTTATGTGAAAAACCTTTTGCAAAAAAATGACGGCACAAAGCGATAGAAAATTCCACTATGAAAGCACAGATTACAAAGATAAAGGGACTTACCCGGTTTAAGCAATCCTTAAATCTCACCTTTTCTCCGCCCCTTGAAACCCTAGCACCCTTTTAGATATACTTAGAACCTCTTAGCATACCCTTCCAATCCATATACAACCCTTTATATAGTTTTAAAAAGAAGTGGAATCGGAATAGGAAATAAAAAATCACAAAATCTGCATTTCCGCGAAAAATTTGTGTAAACCTTCGATGACATCGAACCTAATTCAATGTCATCGAATAAGGACCAAAACTATCCAGCGACCGGGGCTGAAAAATGTGAAAAAATTGGATTTCATCAAGTTTGCTTCGACATCGAACCCTTCAGACATATTTAAGACTTCTGACAACAACATTTTTGAGCTCTATAACAAGTACACGAGGAGCTCACATGATGGTAGAAGTTGTTTCATACATAACCCAAAATCAGGCCACTTCAAAATTCACGTGGCCTTCAAATGGGAATGGAAAGCTAGGCAATAAGATATTTAAGATTATATTAGTCCAACTGTATTTTTTATATGACATCCATTTCATTCATGAAATGCATCCCATCAATGTGAATGGATAACCTATGAATCCAGCTATTCCAAAACAAAGGCGGCCCACATGGTATGAATTTAGAGGTTTTAGGTATGATTTTGTATGGCATTACTTGCTAGATTTTGGATTAGTCTGACTTTTAGGCTCCCAAGACTACATGATGGGTCCACATGGTGGCGGAAGTGGTTTCATTCACACCCACAATCAAGCTATTCCAAAACTCATGCGAGGTATACCGTATGATTTTTAGGCATGATTTAACTTTTTATTCAACCCCATGTTTTTGGGCTCCAAGGAAAGCATGAGGACTGAAGAGGCTCACACGATGGACAGGGTGGATTTTATATGCGTCACAAGGACAGCCATGAAAAAATACTATGGTATAAGAGTTCATATTTAAAGTATTTGTGCTTTAAATATACAATCTCTAACATTTTAAACTTTAATTTAAATTTCTCTCCTAGTAAAATAACAATTGTAAAGGTTTGTCTCTTGCAGGTTTTAATTATATAAATAATTAAATTTCTTTTATAAAAATATCGATGAATTGGAAATAAATTGATATTTATTTCTATAATTAAATTTATAAAACCTATGTGTGACTTGTCCGCGTGGCCGGTTACCTAGTAATTAAAAAATAAAAATAAAAAAATAGAACGGTCGAATTCCCAGATTGATGAACGGTTTCACATGTAATGGAAAATCAAGCAAGTGGGCCTATCTTTGAGCATTAAAAAATGATAAATGAACTCTAGAGTATATAATAGAGATGTGCGGTGGTGGATTGATGAGGCTCAATCCACGCCATTCATCTGAAAAGGCCCTTAACAAACTCACATTATCCCAAAAAAAATGCCCATCCACCTAGTTAAGTGGGCCACACTTGCTTGATAAAAAATTGACGGCTAGGAAAAAACGTGACCAATAAACTGTATTCAATGCACATGTTGGCACGTTAGAAGAGTAAACCAACCCGAGTTTCGAAGCATAATATTTTAACGGTGGGCTTCACTTAAGGAATGGCCTGGATCTCACACGTGTTTAGTCAACACGTGTGACAGGAATCTCTTCTTCAATCTATCCTCACGCAAAATGAGCATAGCGGTTCTCTAAGACAAATGATTACCCACAGGGAACATGACTGGTGAGTTTAGACGTATGATTCTCAAAGAGAATAGAATTCCCACGATCGGTATGGATGTGTACTTGAATAATGTTGTGGTGGACCATTTTACACATATGGGGCCCATGTTTCGGTCATCCAAACCGTATATCTTATGAAACGTACTTCAGATGGGATACTGCTGAAAAAGAAAAACTTGGTGGAAGTTTATTAGCCCTTGCTCTGTGGCACATAAATACTTGGTTAACAAAAACATACGAGAACCGTCCAAAACTCAACCCAGATTTTTGATGCAAGATCCTCCCAATCTGCAATGGGTCCCATAATGGCAACGGTCTGGATCAAGGAACCATGGCCCCAGTTGAACGAAAGCTGCGGCCCAAGATGCTATTCATGTGAATGGGGTGATTTTGACAAAGTTAATATTTTCTTTCCTCTTCGCTTGGGGGCTAAGATGGCGTAATTTTAATTTTCTTCAATTGAGAAATTGGAAGGTGTCTTGATTTTTTTTTTTTTTTTATAATGAAAGATCTGGACCTTGAATTTTTTGTAGAAACAAAATACATCTATACTGTTCTACTGTACATAAAGCAGAGTAGCATTTAGTCAATTTACGAATGCAATTAGTCGTGGTGAGGGGCCAGCACTTTTGATTTTAAAAGAAAACTGGGACGTGTCTGGTTGTTCAACCACAGACATTTTTATCATTTAAATTATTTCATGTGATTAGTATGCTCTAGGGTTGCAAATGAGCCAGTTCATTTGATCGGTTACAGAACCCATTTAGAAACAAAAAAGAAATAAGTCTAAATTTTGGACCTATGGTATGGCCTAGGTCTAAAATTTCGACCAAGAATATTAAATGGGTCAGGTTTTGGTCCTATCAAAATTCACTTGGCTTAACTGGACTTCAACCCAATTCTTAAATGGGTTTGATTTAGGTCACCAAGGGAGAGTTCGGATTGTAAGTTTCTTTTAGATAAGTTACTTTTGACATAAGTAATTTATCTTGGTTTTTACTTATTTAGTAGATAAGCATATTTGATAAATAACATAATTATCAACCAAAAAGTAGAAAAGAATGTTTGATTTTAAACATTATAAATGTTTATCTCTTAAGTTCGTTTGGTCCCCCTCACATCCATTGGCCATCATGTGGGGCCCACTTTTGATGTGGACCATTCATCGTGTGGACCCACCTTTGATGTGGGTGTGGACATTGGATCCGCGAGAGGGCGGAGGAAGGGTCACGCTCATGTGTGCCTTGTTAATTAAGGGTGTATAATCTTGATTGAAGAGCGAGGAGTATTATATTTTACTAGAGTTGCCACTAGCCAGTTATCTTGATTTTACAGTCAACTAAATCCTATAGAAACGTTAGGAGAGAGAACCAAAAGTTCTTTATTGTAAAATGACTCATTAATTTGTGATAAAAAATTCAGGGTAAGAAACCACTGTTAAAAAGAGATAAGGTATTAGGCATCCTCTTTGCGCATACAAATATACATTCTCTACTTCACATGATTAAACGAACTATGGAATAGAGTTAGCTTTTGTATATCAATGATGCACAAGTGTGTGAAATGTTGTATTAATGTACCATCGCCACCAAGCAGTAGCTCGAGTTAGATAAATCTAGCTTGACTTACTCACTTGTTGAAGCAAAAATATGATTGATCAACTCGAGCTTTTGATATACAAGATCTAATTACTTGACAAGCTATAGAGCATACACTCGAGTTGAAATGTCGATGAATATGATGAGCAAAGGGTTTAAGAAGTGAATAGGTGTTGCCTAATGCTTGATGCGGTGTAGATAAAGCTAATCAAGGTTAGGGGTAGTAAGACGTACAGTAGTATCGCAAAGGTTAGATTGAGTGGTTTCGGAATTTTGGTTATTCAGGTGTAAGAGGATATGTTGGGCTAGGATGACCTGGATTGGACTCATTTCCTTCTAATATTTCTTTTCCTTGGCGGAGGGATGAAAGCTCTCTTGGGATAAGTTCTAAGTGCTTAGAAATCTAAGGGATGATTGGAAATGAAAGGGGAGGGAGCTTTTTATAGCCTCTTAGCATAGTTTTTTTTAGTAATTGTTAGAAAAACTAAGGATAAAAAAGCTTTAATGGCCTGAATTTGAGATTACCATGTGGCAAAATCTCAATGGTTAGATAGGGTACTAAGATTATAATTTTGGCCCAAGGAAATGACAACATAGTCATTTCTCATTTTCACACGATTACAGTTGGACTTAGGGCAACTGCGAATGCTTTACACCCTCTCCTACCAAGACAAGAGTGTTGCCACGTGGCCTGGCTTACTCCCTGCTTTGACAGGGAGGCTATTGCATTGGGTGCAACCCCTTGCTCCTCCCTAATTTGTTTTGAAGAGGTTTGGTTTGACTGGTTGAGTTGATTGAGTTTGACTACGTGACTTGAGTGGGTGAGTTTGATTAGCTTATCAGCATCGGATGAGGTGTCTACAGTGGGCCATTTATCATGCGAGGCCCACCTTGGATGTGGGTCATTCATCATCGAAGGTTCACCTTTAATTTGCATTGTTCATTATGTAAGGCACATCATTAAAGTTGGTCATCCATCATGTAGGGCCCACCATCAATGTTATTGTCCATCAAGTGGGGTACACTTTCAATATCCACTTCCCATCATGTGGATCTCACCTTTAAGGTGGACTATCCATCATGTGGTCCTACCTCTGATGTGTGAGCCATCCATCAAAACCCGCCTTGGATATGAGCCACTCATCATCAAGGCTAACCTTTGATGTGGACTGTCCATCATGTGGGGCCCACTTTAATGTAGATCATCCATCATGGAGGCCTACAATTATCAATTGCCCATCATGTGGAGCCCATCTTAGATGTGGACTATCCATCATGTGGGTCTCACCTTCATTGTGGTTCACACATCATGTGAGGCTTGCCTTGGATGTGGGTCGTTCGTCATTAGGGCCTGACCTTTTGATGTGGATTGCCCATCATATGGAGCCACCTTAATATGGTCCATTCATCATGTGGGGCCCATCTTCATTGTCTACTACCCATTATATGGAGCCCACCATTGATGTGGATCATCCATTGTGTAGGCCCACCTTCATTGTATCAACCCGCTTTGGATGTGGGTCATTTATCATTATAGGCGGACCTTTGTTATGGACCATCCATTATATAGGCCCACATTTATATGGGTCATCCATCATATGGGGCCCATCTTTAATCTGAACTCTCCATCATGCGAGCCCCATCATGTGGGGGCTCCTTAATATACAAACAGTGAGATAGAGAGCCTCCTTTGACATGAACATTTAGTAGATAAGTTACTTAAGTGAAAAAAGTAACTGAAGGGTGTTTGGATTGTAAGCTACTTATTCCACAAGTAGCTTATCTTAATTTCTACATACTAAGAAGATAAGTATATTTGGCAAACAACATACTTATCAACTTATCCTCTCTTAATGCCTCTCTTCAGCAACTTATGAAAAGTAGAAAGATAAAAAAAAAAATTAACTGTAAGTGATTATGTACTTTAAAGTAAAAAATTTACTTATAATTAATTATAAACCAAACTTATCTGAAATAAGTTATTTATCTACTATTGTAAGAATGTACTCTAAAAATGTGCTCTACAGAAGTGATTATGTACTTTTAAGTAAAAAAATTACTGATAACTAATCATAAACCAAACCTATCTGAAATAAGTTACTTATCTACTAGGGTAAGAATGTGCTCTACATACTCTTTTTTAAATAATTCAAAATTGTTGTGTGCATAGAGATTTTATGCTCTACGTAATACAACTCAACTTTTAATGTGTGGCACTTCTCTGGGCCCACCATGATTTATGCATTAGATCCACACCGTTATCAACTTTTTTATATCATTCTAGAGCATAATCTCGAAAAATGAGGCACATCCAAAGCCCAAGTCGACCACACCATGACAAGAAGTGGGAATGAAATGACTATCGTTAAAACCTTCACAAAAATCAGCTTGATCAAAGCCTTCTGCGGCCCCATGAAGTTTTCAATGGTAAGCATCCAATTCCTGTTATTTCTTGTAGTGTGGCCCACTCGAGCCTTAGACCTACCTTGCTTCTGGTCTTATTCCCTAAAATGATATGGAAAAATGGATGGCCAATGTGGATAAAACATATACACATGGTATGCCCCACATAGCCCTTTGATAGGACCGTCGTCTCTAGCTAAGATCCTAGTGAGGGTAGTATGCAATCTCCGCTTGAAGTGGATTATGTGAGACCTGGGATCCACCGAGGTGGGTGAGACCCCTGACGATGGGGTCCACTGTGATGTATGTGATTACATCCACATCGTCCATCTGTAATGAAAGCTCATTTTAGGGCATGATCCCAAAAAAAATAAAAAAAAAATGAGGTAACTCCAAATCCCAGATGGACCATAGTACAAGAAACATTGGTAATTGACTATTAAAAACTTCTCATGGGCCACAAAAACTTTGGATCAAGATGATATTTGTGTGGTCTCTTCATCTAGGTGTTTGTGACCTTATCAACAAGTTGGATTGTAAATAAACATTATGGTGGAATTCATGAAGTTTTTAATGGTGAGGATTAAATCACAACTATTTCCTATGGCTTGGCCTGCCTAAAATTTGTGTCAGCTTCAATTTTGGGATGATGCCCTGAAATGAACTTTCAAAATGGTTGGGCAGTGGGGATTTAAGGTACAAACATCACTGTGAACCTCATAGTTAGGGTCCCACACGTGGGTGGATTCAGGTCTCACCTAATCTGCTCAACGGGACTCACCCAAGATAGTGCAGCACTTACCGTGGGGACCACCTTGAATTATGTATTCTATATCCACTCCATCCAATTTTCCAAATAATTTTAGGGCATTATACAAAAAAAAATGAAGCAAATCCAATTATCAAGTGGGCCATACCATAGGAAACAGTGATGATTGACCATTAATGGGGAGTCACAAAAGTTCCGGGGCACATGACATTTGGATCATCCTCATTTTTGGGAACAGTCCCTGAAATGATTTTGAAAAATGGATGGACAGCATGGATAAAAGTAAAACAAATACATTATGATGGGGCCACACAACACCGTCCAAAGAGGCTACTGACATCGCAAGTACACAATCTGGATCCACTAAAGTGGGTGGGACCCCTGACTGTGGGGCCCATTGTGATGTATGTGATTACATCTATATTGTTCATATGTATTAAAATGCTCATTCTTGGGCACGATCCAAAAAATAAAGCAGATCCAAATCTCAGATGACCATGGTACATGAAACAATAGTAAATGATCATTAAAAATTTCTCGTGGGCTACAAATGCTTTGGATTAAGATGATATTTGTGTGGTCTCTTCATATTGGTCTTTTTGACCTTATCAGCATGTTGGATGGCAAATAAATATTCCAATGGAATCCATGAAGTTTTTAATGGTATGGATTCAATCACGACTGTTTTACTAGGGCAAATGAGTCAAATTAACATATTTAAAACATTTCATGTAATGGTTAACAAACAAGTTGTTCTAGATTTAATACTAGTTTTCAGACTTCATATTCAGACTTCAGTTTTAGATTTCAGATTCAATGACCTTGAACTTCAAATTTAACAAATAAGCCCTCTTAATTACTCATCCATTCCTAATTTAGGGCATGTTTGTTAACTCTAAAAAATATTTCTTAATGTGAAAATGAGAAAATGATCTGTATTTAGTGTTGTTTGTTAACGCCAAATTCAAAAAGCACCAAGTGATTTTTCATTGATTTATTTTGATGACAGGGGCTTGGCTTAATGGTAAATACGAAATAAGATACATGAATTCTTCTATATAAAAAAATTTTCTTCAATTCTTGTACATAAAAAAATTGCTTTCAAGTTATTACCGGTATTTTTTCTCTTATGAATGGCTAGCCTAATACAAAACCCAACTTTTAACATATAAAACTTCTTTAGGCCTCACCATGATTTATGTGTTAGATCCACACCATCCATCAACTTTTTCAGATCATTCTAGAGCATGAACCCAAAATTGACGCACATATAAAACTCAAGTGGACCACACCATAAAAACCAATGAAATTGAATAACTATTGTTGAAACTTTCCTATAATCCAATGTGATGATCCAATGTGATGTTTATTTCCCATATAACCTTTTCATAAGGTCACAAAGACCTGGATGAAAAAGGAAAAAACACAAATATTAGCTTCTTTATGGCCTTGTATGGCCCTAAGAAATTTTCCACGGTAAGTGCCCCATTTTCACTATTTCTTGCATTGTGGCCCACTTAAGCCTTATCTCTACCATTTTTTTATTTTATGCCCCCAAATAATATGAAAAAGTGGATGGATGGTGTGGATAAAACATATACATCAAGGTAAGCCTCACATAGTCACTAACAGAGGCCACCCTTTTCCTGCCGGCATGGGATTGGATGTCCACGGATTTCTTGCTAAAACTTTTTTCGTGAGGTTCTCACGTTGGGATGCAAGGTGGGATCCACTGTGATGTTTATGAGAAATCCAACCCGTCCATCCATCTTTTGAGCTTATTTTAGGACATGCAACAAAAAATGAAGATGATTCAAAACTCAAGTGCGTCATACAAGGGGAAACTGTGGGAAAGAAATGCCTCCTGTTGAAACTTTCTTAGACTTCACTGATGTTTATATGCCATTCAAATCATTTATAAGGTCATTTTCACTAAGATGAAGTGAAATCACCGAAAACTTAAGACCAATGCAAAACCTTTGTGGCCATATAAATATTTCAACGGTGGTCGCTAAATCCCCACAGTTTCCTCTCGTGTGGTGCATTTGAGTTTTGGCACTACCTTATGTTTTTGTCGCATGTTTTAAAATTAACTAGGAAAACGAATGTACAGGTTGAATTTCTCAAAAGCATCGCAGTGGGCCTCGCCCAAAATCCTTTCGCTGAAACTCATTTCTATGAAATCCGCTTCCATGCAGATTGCCCACTAATGCTGCCAATGGTGAGGAGGGATTGGGCAATGCTTTTTGTGCACCGGCATAATATGTGTTTTATCTGCATCGTTCATCTATTTTTTTTCAATCATTTTAATGCGTTGGCTTAAAAATGAGATAGATCCAAATCTAATGTGGACCACACCACAAGAAAACAGTGGTGATTGAACGCACACCATTAAAAACTTTCTAAACCCACTGTAATAATTATTTACCATCTAACTTGTTGATTAGGTCACACAAACATGTATGAAAGGAAAACACAAATATTAGGTTCATCTATAACTGTTTTTGTCCCCACAAAGCTTTTAATAAAGGGCATTAAATCACCACTATTTCCTATATGGTTTGGTCCACGTGAAATTTGGATCTTCTTCATTTTTTATATCATTCTCTAAAATGATTTGAAAAAATGGATGGACGATGTGGATAAAACATGTACATTATGATGAGGGCACACACAAAACTATTTAATAGCCACCTCAATGTGGCAACGTCAGTAAGCAATCTCCATCCAGATCTACTATGCTGCTGGGACACGAGATTTCCAGTGAAAGCCTTTTGCAGGAGGTTCCTATGCTGGAAACATAGGAGGGCCCACCTTGATATTTGTTAGAAACCCACCCTGCCCATCCATTTTGTGAGTTTATTTTAGGACATGGGATCGAAAGTGAGTTGGATCCAATATTCAAGTGGGCTGAAACACATGAGGATTGAATGTCCACATTTCAAATATTTGTGGGGCCACAGAGGTTTTGAATCAGGGCAGTATGAATGACATTACGAATGATATGGATGGCATTTAAACATTGCTGTCGACCCCACGAAGGTTTCAACTGTAGGAATTTCCCTACCCACCTTTTCCTTTAGTGTGGTCCACTTGAGTCTTGGATCCTACTCACTTTTGGTTTCAAATCCTAAAATAATCTCAAAAAATCGATGGACAGAGTAGATTTCTCACAAAAATCACAGTGGTGATATTTAATATGTTTTTTCATATAACTTGGTTTTTTATAACTTTAAAAATGTCATTTATTTTTATGCAGATAAATATTATTTGATTGATGCTACTTATACTCACACAAGAGGATTTATGGCACCATACCATAATGCTCGGAATTAGTTGGGTGACTTTCGTAGTGGTGGGCTGCCTACTAATAAATATAAGGTTTTTAATCATATGCATGCGAAGTTACGGAATGTAATTGAAATGGCTTTTAGCATGTTGAAGGCGTGTTTTGTAATTTTGAAGCGGATGCCACTATATTTCTGTTGGGCGCCGTCGCATAAAACCTTAGGATTTAATCTCCCAAAAAACACTAGAATTATAAGATAATAAAGCAATGAAATAAATTAAAGTATAAACCACACGACATAGGAGATTTTTACATGGAAAACCCTCTAAGAGGTAAAAACCACGAGACCTAGTTCAGATCAGCAATCCACTATGAAATAGAATGTTACAACCGATCACAAACACACACCGCATGGATCAAACCTTCTTCACTCACACAGAAGCAGATGAACAATAAGAGAATAAAGAAAAACGGAAAGATCTCACCGATCACGAGGACGTAGAAGCATTGAGACGTTGACTGCGAAGTAGATCACCTCTACGAGCAGAACCTTCCTTTCACAAGCTTCTTCTCTCTTCCTGTCTCTCTCTCTCACACACCTTTGATAGCCCTAAATCCTTTAGCAAACCCTTGCAAAGCTTTAGGAAACTCTCTTGCATGCCCTAAAACAGCCCTAGAGACCCATATTGATAATTTAGGAAACTTCTTCCTGCATCTTTGTGAAAACCACCTCAAATTTACGCAGTCCGCACAAAATCCAGACATGAATCTGTGTAACCTCGACTGGTTAAGAAAGGTCCTCGACTGGTCGAGCAGCCCTCGACCGGTCGAGCAGACTCCTAGACCGGTCAAGTACCACGGAGTTACAAAACCAATTGTCGCCTGAGGAGAAAATTCTCATAAAATCTCTCCCTTTTCAACTCAGGATAAATCCATCATCTTCAAGCCAATTAGGTTTCTTTAAACCTTAAACTTACCCTTGAGCAATGCCTTAGTCATCATGTCTGACCCATTATCATCCGTGTGGACCTTCTCAAGTTATAACACTTTCTATTCCAAAGTATCCCTGATCGAGTGATACCGAATCTCTATGTGCTTTAACTTGGAGTGCTGACTTGGATTCTTTCTCAAGTGTATAGCACTTTGACTATTGAAATAGACCACGTGCTGCTCCTGCTTCAGGCTAAGTTCTTGTAGGAACATCTTCATCTAAAGCATCTCTTTACATGCCTCTGTGACTGCAATGTACTCGACCTCTGTCGTCGACAATACTACGACCTTCTGTAGCTTGCTCTGCTAAGAGACCAGTCCCCCTGCAAACATGAACATGAACCCTGATGTAGACTTCTTGGAGTCTATGTCATTTGCCATATTTACATCTGTGTAGCCCTCTAATACAGGTTTTTCGTCACCATTGCATAGGCTCAACTTGGATGAGCCTCTTACATATCACAATATTCATTTTACTGCTTTCTTATGCTCTTTGTCAGGATTGGCAAGATACTGGCTAACAACACTAACAGCATATGCTATGTCTAAACGCGTACATACCATAGCATACATCAAACTTCCTACTGCTAACGCGTAGGGTATCTTCCTCATCTCATCCACCTCTGCCTTCGTCTTAGGACACTACTTGTCGCTCAATATAAAGTGACCATTTAGTGGAGTATTAACCGGCTTCGCTGCATTCATATTGAACCACTCTAGGACTTTCTCAATATATTGCTCTTGTGACAGCTAAAGCTTCCTGCTACTTCTGTCACGGGTTATCTCTATTCTTAGGATCTGCTTAGCTGGGCCCAAGTCTTTCATCGCGAACGACTTACATAACTCTTGTTTCCGCCTGTTAATCTTCTTGATGTCTTTTCTCATGATGAATATGTCATCAACGTATAGCAACAGAATTAAGAAATCACCATCTGAGAACTTACGCGTGAACACACAGTAGTCTGACTCTGTTTTGTCATATCTATGCTTTAACATGAATAAGTCGAACTTCTTGTACCATTGTTGTGGAGTTTATTTCAGCCCATATAAGCTCTTCCTTAACCTACACACTATATGCTCTTTGTCCTTGACTTCAAACTCCTCTAGTTGGTGCATGTAGATCTCTTCTTCCAAGTCACCACGAAGAAAGACAGTTTTAACATCTAACTGTTCTCTCCAGATCCATGCTAACTGCTAACTCGAGCAACACCGTATGGATGTCATCTTTACTACTGGCGAGAATATCTCCTCGAAGTCCATACTTTTCCAGTGACCGAATCCTTTCACTACAAGTCTGGCTTTGAACCTTGTCTGTGAATTCTTCTGCTCAATTTTCTTTTTGAATACCCACTTGTTGCTCAAAGTTTTTTTGCCCTTAAGCAATTTCACCATCTCATAGGTGTGGTTCTTATGCAAGGATTTCATCTCCTCTTGCATAGCTTCCAACCACTCCCCCTTATGCTCGTCGGCTAGGGCATCAGAATAATCTTCTGGCTCTCCCCCATCAGTGAGCATAATGTATTCATGTGGCGAGTACCTCTTGAACAACTGTCTATCCCTGGATGACCTCTTCAAATGTGGCTCAACAGGTGGATCAAGTGGAGGTTGCTCCCTCGGTCCATCTTCTGTAGGAACTTTCTCATCCTCTACACATTGTTGTACTCTCCTGTCATCAGGCACCATGAGAGGAATAATCGAATCCATGTCCTCTAGCTCACCTGAACTAGGCTAGTTTTTCTCTAACTTATAAATATATTTTATACATTGATCTTCAAAGAATATTACGTCTCCACTCCTGATGAGCTTCTTCTCGGTCAGATCCCACAATCTGTAATCGAACTTTTCATCACTATACCCCAAGAACACATATTGCCCAATCTTCATATCGAGCTTGTACCTCTCGTCCTTTGGTACGTGAACAAATGCCCTGCATACAAACACCCTTAGATGATTGTACAATAGATCTTGTCCAGTCCACACCTTTTTGAGTATTTCTATATTCAACGGGGCTGATGGAGACCTGTTTATCAAATACACTGCTGTGTGCATTGCTTCTCCCCATAACATCTTGGGCAACTTCGCATGGGATAACATGCATCTGATTCTCTCTATAATGGTGTAATTCATTCGCTCAGTCATACCATTATGCTAGGGGGTCTTGGGAACCGTTTGTTCATGTCGTATACCCAAGAGCTTACAATACTCATAAAAGTCATCGATGTATTCACCACCATTATCAGTGCAGATGCACTTCAATAACCTACCTGTCTCTCTCTCGACCATAGCATGAAACAATTTAAACACACCAAAGACTTCGTCCTTAGATTTCAAAGCATAAACTCAAATCCTCCTAAATGCATCATCTATAAAAGTGACAAAATACAATGCCCCACTCAGGGTTTTTGTCCTCATAGGACCACAAACATCAAAATAAACGAAATCTAATGTATGCACTTGATTAACATGAGAAGTAGTTTTAACAAATGAAACTCTATGTTGTTTCTCTGATAAACAATCAATACAAGTTTTGAGAGGTATACCTATCACATCTAGAAGAAGTCGCCTCCTTGCTAGTAATTGAAGCCCTTTTTCGCTCATGTGGCCTAGACGCCTGTACCACATGTCAATAGTTAAATCTTTCGCTGCGTTCAACCCACCCTTGTACACACTAACACTTGCCTTGTAAAGGGTGCAACACTTCTTTCATCTGGCCGCGATCAATGAACCCTTGATGAGCTTTCAACACCCACTAACAAATCGGCTTTCATAGCCATCATCATCCAACCTTCCCATCGATATTAAGTTAAGGCAAAGGTCTATAATGTGCCTCACGTCCCTGAGAATCAATGTGTAGCCCACATCGATTTTCACACAAATATCACTGACCCCAACGATCTTTAATATGCCAGAATTTTTCATCTTCACAATCCCAAAGTCACCTGACTTGTAGCTTGTGAAGAAATCTCTGCGTGGAATCGCATGAAATGAGGCTCTCGAGTCTATTAACCAGTCGGTGTCCTAACTCATAGCCATGAGACAAACATCATGATCTACTGAAAGAATAACTACAACATCACCATCTAAAACAACCATAGTGGAATCTAATTCATCTTCTTTCTCCTTTCATTTTCCTTTCTTGTCATTCTTCTTACGACATTCATGTTTATAGTGGTCTTTCTGAAAAGGCCTAGCTATATGTCCTAGAGGGGATGATGAATAGGAGTATGCCAAATAAAACATATAACAGTAGAAATTAAACACATACAATAGCCAACAATTAAAGTAAATAAATCTCAATGCAAGAATGTAAAGAATGTAAAACAACCTCAAAATTCAGATCTTGAGAAGTTGATAAAAATGTTATTCTAAGGACAACCTTTCACCAAAAACCAGTGTTTATGGTAGACAACCTTATTTCTAGAAAGGTCTTTGTATCAAATCTCAAATCGAAGAGGAAAAGAAAATAAAATACAAACTGTTCTGAAGGATAAATTGCAATCAATTATATACTGTTCTAAGGACAACTATGCACCATAAAAATGGCAGGGTAACCTTACTAGAACAAATAAGAATGTTGATAAAGGAATTGTAAGAAATAAATGCTAAACTATTACAACATTCTCACAATGCTTGAAATAAATGATTACAACATTCACATCCACGTATACATCCCACAAATGAATAATAAAATATATGAAATATAAACCATTCAACCACGAAACACAAGGGATTATAGTGGTTCGCCTGTGTGTACACTGACTGTTAAACAACAGCCACACAGGATGCTACTCCACTCCTAATATCCACACACAGGGGATATTAGCATTCACTATAAAATTAGGTTTTTACAGGTTCACCCAAAACTTTATAATTGTGTCTTTCTATGTGGGCTTACATAATTAAAAAACCTCACTTCTGAGTTTTCCTGGCTCTCCTCAGATAACCAATACAATGAGATTTTTATGGTAAATCCCAAACAAAACCAAAAACAAAAAGAAATTTACAATTAAATGTAAAATACATGAATATCTCCTTCGTTGTAGCAGCCCAGAAGAACCAAGTCAGAGTAGATGATTGAATGTCCAAGTTCAATGTTCAAAATCACATTACAATGGTTCTAGTTCTAAGTGATTTTAAACTAAATCAAAATGGGCTAGCTTTAATTGATTTTGATTCCAAAGAAAGGAAAATAACAATTTCTCTTTTTAGATTAGATTGGAATACAAGAAACAAAATCAATTAATACAGCTAATGAAAGAAAATATTAAATATGCACACTTAGCTTAGAATGGAGCACAGTCTTATCTCTCAGAAGGCTGAATTAATTAGCTTGAATTATTTATTTTATTATGAGATTCGTACTCTATTTATAGCTGAACAAAACACGTCTTCGACTAGTCTTAGGACCTCTACGACTGGTCGAAGAATCAACATAAATTTGAATTTTCGGGCGCGATAAGATTTTACAGTTGCACGACCGGTCGTGGGTACCCTACGACTGGTCGTAGGTTCCTTTTGACTGGTCGTAGGAGGCCAAATTTCAACGCTATACTTTAAATCGAAGGTCTACGACTGGTCAAACAGTCACCAGGACTGGTCGTAGCATAACCAAAAAATTTCAAAAATCCTCAACAACTTAGGACTGGTCGTGGAATTTCTTGGACTGCTTGAACCAGTGCTAGGACTATTCGAACAAGGTCCAAGACTAGTCTTAAAACAGACCAAATTTACTTATAAAATATATATGGATTATGTATCCAAAATTTTCTACTCTAAAGGTCAACCTAATGTCAGTCATACCTCAATAGTGAAGCAAGGACATTGAAACTTGAAGACAGGTGACCTTTGAGTATAATTAAGTCTGAGATCTTTGAACTTGAAAGCTTCTCGAACTTGAACACTTCTGAGATCTTGAAAGCTTCTTGAACTTGAACACTTCTGAGATCTTGAAAGCTTCTTTTGTTCATCACTTATATAAGCTTCAAAGTAATGTCTTTGTCACCACAAATTTGATAATAACAAGGGGCTATGAACTATATCACTTACACCTTTTTGCCACAATTCTAACATTCAACATCCTTCTTGGTACTCACTTGCCTCTTGATTTATCTCAGGCCTTCATACCCTTTCTATTATTTCCTCTCCCCCGTTCTTGTGTCACAAGGGCCTCCTGCTGAGTAGACACCTGAGACTTCCTCATTATCTCCTCATTAAAGAGACAACTAGTTACCTGTTTCATGGACACCTTTTCGTCTGGCACGGAGTTACTCAGGGACACCACCAATGTCTCCTAACTATCAGGCAATGAGCTAAGCAATAGCAAAGCCTGTAATACATCATTCATGACCATCTTCATAGCAGAGAGCTAGTTCAATATATTGCTGACTTCATTCATGTGCTCAGTCACAGAACCACTATTTTTAAACTTGAGATTCATAAGTTGTCTTATCAGAAAATTTTTATCGACATTTGTCTTCCTCTCATACAGCCCTTGCAGTTTCAGCCATAGGTCAGCGGCTGAGGTTTCTGTAGACACATGGTGGAACACAGAATCGTCCAACCATTGTCTAATAAACCCCACCGCCTTCCGATCTAACTTTTTTCAATAATCATTTGACATATCCTTTGACTTTGTTGATATCCCTTGAATTGGAGAATACAAGTCTTTGCAATAAAGCAATTCCTTCATCTTAGTTTTTCGTATGGTACAGTTAGAATCATTGAGACTGATCATCATTGATGAGCCACCTTCCATAATTCAGAACCAATCCTACTCTGTTTAACCAACTTGGATGCTTTGATACCACTTTGTTGGGGGTCATTGCATAAAACCTTAGGATCTAGCTTCCCAAAAAATACCAGAATTATAGGACAATGAAGCAATGAAATAAATTAAAGCATAAACTACATGACATAAGGGATTTTTACGTGGAAAACCCTCTAAGAGGTAAAAACTACGGGACCTAGTCCAGATCAACAATCCACTATGAAGTAGAATGTTACAACAGATCACAAGTACACATCGCTTGGATCAAACCTTCTTCACTCACATAGAAGCAGATGAACAATAAGAGTGTAACACCCCGTACCTTATATACTCGAGTGCTGCTATAAAGATCTAAATAACTTTAGACATGTGTAACGACCCTCAATTGTTAACATATCTTTCAACTAGTAAATGAGACCAACCACTCCACCTCCCAATACTATGAACTGACATAAGCCCGGTAACGAAATCCTAGCCATAAGAAAGATTATATCTCCCATTAAACACACCTTGGGATCTTTAACTTATACACTAAAGTAGGGAACTAACAGTCCAATGGAAATAAGAAACACTTACCAAAGATCGATCTTCAAGTAGGACCCTTACAAGACTAAGGATAGGTTGATCTTCAATCTGGGGCTGCTAACAAACCTTGTAAGAGGGATAGTCAACTCATATTACACCTTCGAGTGATTGGGACCCAAATAATCCACACTGGCAATAAACGCCTGAAATAATGTACACCTAACCCATGAAACTTACAACTCTTAACCTGTAGCCTTTGATGGGCCTTCCAAGTCAATCGGACGGCCTAGATCGACTTAGACCATCACAGGGACACCTCATCTAAGCGGTGCATGTGCACAGATGGCGTGCATAAGACGCGCACGAGACCACCACATTGGGTCAAGGGAGCTTTGACCCGATGAAAACTAAACTCTTGCAAATTTCAAACCAAAGCTCCCGCTCGACACACATTCAAACCGGACCGTCCGTTCAATGACACAAACGGACATTATTTCGAATGAAGAATCTAGATCTGGACCATCCATTTGATATGCTGGGTCCCATTGACGCTATCCACACTTGAACCCGCAATTGAAAACCACTTATGCTAGCCCTGTAAACCACTGATCAAATGACATGTGAGGATGACGCTGATCAGGACGAAATATCCACATCCACCTCCCCTCTGACCAATCCAACCGTTGGGAGTCATTGTACAGGCGCCACGTACGCGGAGAAAATCCGCATCAGCCCTATGATTTCCAAATATGGATCCCTACACGTCGAAAAGGCAGAAGAAAGTTTCCATTTCGAGTAAGGTCGATCTCCGCCCTTTCCGATTTCTGGGAGCTTTCCTAGGGCAGATCCTGGCCGTCCGTGTTAGGGCTGTTCAAAATCTCATAAGAAGAGCCGAGATTTTGGCGAGACGTCGCACCCGCTCGCGTTTCCAGCTTCTTAGATTAGGGCCGCAACCAACCGTCCTTATTCACCGTTGCGTGGGCCACACAAGTCTCCTGGGTAACATCTAAGCCGTTTGGACTCACCAGATCAGCCGATCAGTCAATCATTGCAAAACCACCATTATCATCCTTCATCTTCCTCACATCGGTTGTGAAACCCACCTGCTGTAAGGGTGACCCATTCGCCCGTCCAAGACATCCATCGTGTGGGTCATCACACATGAAACCCATCAGAGAATGATATTTGGGCCCATGCATTCGTTCGGTGACTTGAGAGAATCCCAATGTGGTGTTCTCTCGGCTAGCTTGTGTTAACCGCGCGCTAATCCTTGCGATTAGTAGGAGATGTTTCCAGAAACGGAGCGCCTATAAAAGGCTGGTAATTAGAGCGTCTCCTAAGGAAAACCTAAAGAAAGAAAGGGGAAAGCGATAGGGAGAGAGAGGTGCCACTGTGGCATCATGTTGGGTCGACTCAGTCCGAGTCGCGGCTGAGTCTAGCCTCCCATTCGGGATTTCCATCAGAGAGAAAGAGAAGAGAAGCAAGAGGAAGAGAAGAAGATAGTAGGAAGGGAAGAGTGAGAGGGAAGACCCCCGCTGCCGCTTCAAGTTGGGTTGGCTCAGTTCGAGTTGCGGCTGAGGCGGGCTGATCGAATGTCCATTGCTGGACCATTAGAGAAAAATAGGAAGGTAAGAAGAGGACAATGATGGAGAGAAAGAAAAGGAGAAGAGAGAAAGGGAGAAGAAGTGCGGCTGTGTGAGTTCCAACCGTACATCGATGATCGGCCCATCTCATAGCAGGAGCTGTTCATCCCCAGCCTCAGTTCAGGTAACTAAACCAAATCGAAACCCCTATCTCAATTCTACATCAAACCCGCTAATGACCCATCCTAATGCCCTGCAAAAATCGGGTCTAATTCACCCCAACTCGGTCACGAGTTGAGTGACTCAGCTCCGCATTTCAGGGTGAAAACCCTGATCTGAATCCATGAATGTGCTCGATTTGCCCCGAGCAAAGATAAACGCCTCCAACCGAACTCACATGCGTTCAGAGCACTACATGCTGCTAGTCGAACGAATCAACCAAGCTGATTCTCTACTGAGTCAACTCAATGCTCAATAACGGGCTAACTCGGTCTATTTCCCAACTGAGTCAAACTAACTCCAACCATCTGAGTATGATCTGAACAAAGTTGGAGGAAATCTAATCATAAATAAGGCCTTGTAGTAGATGAAATCCTTGTAGCTAACCCAACTCGCTATTGGTTAAAAACCCCAACCGAGTCAACTCGGTCGTAACTCACTGGGGTCTTAAAATGCTTCAACCAGGTTCAACCAACAACTGATTACTTTGGAAGACCCTCCATCTTTCGACCAGTCCAAATCAGTAAGTAGAAGTTGGATTTTATGTAACTATTAAGTTAAAATATGAGTTAAAGATTAGAAATTAGAACTTACACTTGTTTGGATTTTAAGATCATCACTCACCACTTAGGAGCATTACAAATCAGAGAAAATACCCCCCAAGGTGAGGAGCATCCCCTATAGCTTCTTCCTTTCACTAATTTCCATGTAGATTAAATTTCTAATATATAGAATTTTAGAAAGTATTAACTCCTAGTTATCATGACCTTCATGAAGAAATTATTTTAATGCCATGTTTCCTTATAATTATGTGTATGATGTATTGTCTTAAAATTTTCATGTCACATTTATAATCATTTGCCTAAGTGTATATCCCCTTTTGACATGATGAGAAAAGAAAGCTTTCATACTGGATTATTTGTGAATTGTGTAGTGAGACATTACCTTCATGACTGTCTATATTTTTAATTTTTAATTTTGTAGGTACAATATTGTGAATAGTTCTTATAATATGAAAAATGAGAATTTGTTTACACATAGTGTACTTATGGATGAACTCTTAGTTAATGATGTGACCCCACTTGAGAATTTACATGATACTTAGTGTGCCCTCCTTTGAATGTATAGAAATCATGGAAGTACGTATGGAATGCATAGTTGGATATTTCCTATTGAAACTTGAATGTCATTACTATTCTATCAAAGTGATGTACATATGTGTCATGGTGCATAACATCCACGCATGACATGTGAGCTTTTCCGAGTGTGCATCGTAAGTCACATCTTGTTGTGTTGTACCAGGTTCCATTACCCAAGTCCAACCATCAGGTTTGTGCACTTGTACACTTTGGGCCGCTCTTTCTTTAAATGAGGATTTTTCAGGATTTTATACCTCCTTGAGCATACCCTGAATATTTTTTCAGGAGGTAATCCTTGGGCGCACTCACCTTCATGGCCTTTTCCAGGTAGTCTACCTACCGCGGGCGGTCTTTTATTTTGACAGCTGTATTGCATACCCAGATCCGTGACTTGAACATACATTCATACATTCATGCAATCGCATTGTTAGTTGTATTGCCATATGAATTAAATATGAATTGTTGATCTATTTTGGATTTATGTGTTATGGTTGAATCTATAAGTGAAGTTCCCACTGAGTTTTCACTCATCCATAGTGCAGTTGCACCAAATAGATGCAGGATTGATGACAGGTGGAGACCCCTATGACGGGATTTCAGGGACGGTTGAGGTGGATTGTGGCAAGGAAGAGGTCTATGTGCATGTTGTTGAGTTGTTGGAGCTTAAATGATAGTTTAGGTTTACAACATTTTAGACTTGTGTTTCACTTGGACTGTAATAAAATTTCCCTGCTGAGGGATTCCATTTTACTTCCATTTATATGTATTAAGCCTTCTTTTTATTATTATGGATATTCTAATTTATATGGCAATTGTCTTGTTTTATGTTATGAGGTTTACCCCTAATTAAATGTAATGTTAGTCGACCCCATAACGTAATACTTGGGCTCTTAGTGAGGAGCGATTATCCTCGGGTTTTGAGAACCAGGGTGTTATAAAGAGAATAAGGAAAAACAAAGAGATCTCACCGATCAGGAGGACGTAGAAGCACTGAGACTTTGACTGCGAAGTAGATCACCTTTACAAGCAGAACCTCCATTTCACAAGCTTTCTCTCTCTCACACACACCTTTGATAGCCTTAAATCCTTTAGCGAACCCTTGCAAAGCTTTAGAAAACTCTCTTGCATGCCCTAGAACAGCCCTAGGGACCCATATTTATAGTTTAGAAAACTCCTTTTCGCACCTCTGTGAAAACCGCCTCAAATTTACGTAGTTCGTACAAAATTCGGACATGAATCTACGTAACATCAACTGGTCAAGCAGAGTCCTCGACTGGTCGAGCGAACTCCTTGATTGGTTGAGTACCATGAAGTTCCAAAACCAATTACTCATTGGACTTTGAGTTGAGCGCCACTCGATTGGTCGAGCACCATCCTCAACCAGTCGTGTGAGACACTCGACCAGTCAAGCCTGGGGAGAAAATCCCCATCAATTCCCTCCCGATGCAAAGAGATGTAGTTATTGCATGCATGACACTAAACAACTATATTAAAAAAGAATCCATCACCAATCTATTCTTCTAACAATACAATGATGAAAATGTTTTTTTAGAAATGAATATCGAATTAGATAATGATATACTTAAAGTGGAAAGAGTATTTGGAAACTTTAAATAAACTATTATGTTCAATATGAGAAAAAATTACTGTCATATTTATACATGCAAATCATTAATTTTTTTATATGTTTTTAATGAGTAATAATATTTTAATTTTCTATTAAGCACTTTAGTTTACTTCAATTAAATAGAATGATTTTATTTTCATTTAATAAAAAAATTAATTCATAATGTATGTAGATACCTCACCCAGGCTAACATCTTGAGAAGGCTAAGACAGTTCAAGAACCATGATCATATCTTGAACCAGACACTAATCCCAACCCAAACCTAACCCGGACTCAAAAGTCTCCAACTTCCAAACCGAGACCCAAAACCTTGATCTAAACCATCTAATCTACATATAGCCCTCGCTTTACCCTATACCCTAAATAGGACCCCCTTTACCCAAACATAAGCCCACTTATCTGAGCTGTAAACCCCAAAAGAAGACCACTAGGCGAACCAACAGAGCGAACAAAGCCCGCACGTGCAAGCCCAGCCTAAACGAAGCCCGGGCGGTAGTCTGACTACCGCCGACGGTGCTCGGAGTGCCACCATATGCAACCCGCGTGTGGACAGCTGTCCCAGCATCCAAAAGTCAACTTTCTCCTTGATTTACCCCCCATCTTCACTATTTACCATTTTACTGGCCCCAAAAGCCAATGAGAGTGTGCCACGTGGCGCTCCTCTCTCCCTAGCCAATCACAAACCTCCATTTCATTATTTTAACCCTTACCCCCTATTTAGCATAGAGTCATTGGAGAAGGCAATAAATAGCCCTCTCCTCTTCTTATTTCAAACATCCCCAACAAGTCATCTCTCCTCTTAAGCTTAAAAAGAGAGAGAGAGAAGGAGAGAGGAAGAGAGTGAAGGAAAGGGAAGGAGATCCCAAGCCTTCAAAGTTCTAATCTACCCCTTAACCCTTCCTCTTGACCTCTCCAACCCATTAAGTTTAGCCTGGATTGGTTATGGTTCAGTTCATATCTTACCCCACTTAGAAATCAAGCCAAAGATCCATCCATTTTTACATATAAGCGTTCATCATGACATCTACTCCCTTCCTACTTCTCTAGATCTCTAGTGAACGTATGCTCTATGACTTGTCGTACATTGGATCATGTCACATCAGAAATTCCTAGTGATCTAGTCCATTTTTGTTAACTCTTTACATAAGCATCATCACATCCTCCTTCTATACACGCCGTTGGATGTATGCTCTGTGGCTTACCAAAATCTCAGATCTTGCCACATCAGAAATCCACGTGTGTGCCTAGTCCCATCTCGAATACATCATCCGCCGATCGCAGAATTTTGAGATTATTCGGCTAGTGGCGGCTCCAACATTCACAAATTAGCTTAATCACCCTCACCACTCAAAAACACAATACCACACAAATAGCGTGGGGGCCAATTTTCAGTGTCTATAGAATGACGACTCCACTGGGGACTTGCTAACTCGCACTAGCTGAGACCCGACTCAAAAGTGTGTGATACTTTAATCTCAAGGGACATCATCACTGCATTCATACAAAAAAATAAAAACATCTTTGACTTGCGATCTCTTGGGCATAGATTCGAACCATGACCACCCGATCCCGCACAGCCATGACCTCTCAAGCTACCCATGAAGAAGAACCGGCAGCTCAGCCAGCTCCCAAAACATTAGCACCCGCACCTACACCAGCACCCGTGCTACTACCACAGTGGCCCAAGTAGACTCACAAGCCAACACACCATGCAAGAAATGGCCCAGAGTCTCCGAGCAGTGCAAGAGCTGCTACTTCACCTAATACCAAATGTCACACCAAACACATAGGCAACCCAACCGAGTGCACAGAACAGTTCACTCCCTCAAACCCCTTTTGCTTTTTTCCTCATTCCACCAGCAAACCCTGTTCTCCCTCTCCCAGAAGAGTCTGTACAAGATCAACAGCAACTATCAAGCGGGAGTAACCCTCCCACACATCTCTACTCAGTACATCACAGCAATCAGGCTACAACACAAGTTCCCCCTAATGGGAACCACATATAAGAATTGGCGGATGCCCATGAAGGGGGCCAATTTTGAGTCCAATTCACTCCCCCTAACAGGAGTAACATTCTGGAGTTGGTAGATACCCCAGGCTGAAGTCATTTTTTAACATCACACCCTCCTCCTAAAGGGAGCGGTGCTCAATTCCGGCTACTTCCTGCCACCGGGAGCCCACCATCTTTCAAACAACCCCCCATTCTCAATCCATACGAAGAGGAAGCAGTACAAGCCTTCCAGTAAGGGGTAAAATATCCGCAGCAAGACAAATCAGAAATTGAGGAATTACGAGAGTAGTTGCAAATGGTGCAAAATCAGCTTTAGAGACAGCAAGGAGTGGACCACTCATCTACCAAATTCAAGAACCTTCGTCCCTTCCCAGACGCCCCAGTACGTCCAAACTTCGAGGTACCAAAATTCAAAAGGTATAACGATAGTGGGTGCCCTACAACACACCAAAAAGCATTTTGTAAGGAACTCAATGCAATAGTAGGGAATAATTGAGCCTTGATACGGTTCTTTCAGAAATCCCTTAAGGGTGCGCTTTTGATTGGTACACCTCATTGGACAGCCATCAAATCAGAACCTGGGAAAAGCTCTCCCAGGCATTCATTGACAGGTTCTCATACAATCTGAATATGGCTCCAAGAAGATATAACCTAGCTGCCTTGAGATAAAAAAGTGACGAATCATTATCAGCATACATGGGACGATGGTGGGCCATGGCAGCCCGAATGAGAAACCCCATCGACGACGAGGAGCAGATATCTATGATCGTACATTCAGCAAATCCCATCATTTCAGGATATCTAATCTTGTATCCGTATGTAAATTTCTCTCAGCTTATCCGAGCTGGAGAATAAGTGGAAGCCGGAATCAAAGCCGGAACCATTTCCCCATGGCCACATCAGACCCCCATAATCAGAAGAAACAGAGTCAAGTTGGATATGAGAATGGAAACGGCACTGCTCCCGTACAGTGCACTACAGAGGTTAATAACATCGTTGCCAACACTCAAGGCAACCAATACGCTCCACAACCGGAGCCACGACAAGACAGGTAATATCAGCCACAGTCAAATAGACAGTACCAATCACAGCAAGCCCAACAGGGATATCAAGGACATTCGTCTCAACAACAACAGCAACAACCCAGGGGGAATGCGTAAGGACCATATAAGCAAGCGATGTTGGGAAGGAAGTTCACCCCTTTAGCATAAATATACAGTTAGGTGCTGACAATGCTAATGCAAAAGCAACTCTTGACAACACTCCAGTCGTGACTTCCACCCAACCCCTTGCTACCAGGTTACAATGAAAATCAGTACTGCGTATATCACCAAGCTCATGGCCACCTAACGGACCGATGTTTCGCTTTGAAGCAGGCGGTCCAGGATTTAATCGAAAGCCAGAAGATCGCTATCACCCCACGGCTAACAACATAGCTTAGGCCAACATTCTCCAAAACCCCCTGTTATCGCATCAGGCAGGACCTAGTACCTCCAGCACCTCTACCGTCAACCACATTAAAGGGGGGCAACCCATACACTCCTCTCCACATCATTCCATACAAGCAATCATACCCGATACAACAAATCGGACGTAGGGACACCAACAAGCGTCATCACCCGGGCCATAGGTATTCCTTGAAGCAGCACCCGCAACGCACCCTCTCGTATTCCTTGAAGCAGCACCCGCAACGCCACCTCTCATATTCCTTAAAGTAGCACCTAACATGTCACATCTTCAGCATCTTGTTCCCCAAGGAGCACACTCAACCCGATCCTCAATACAACCAAAAAGGTCGAATTCTAAACCCATTATTCTCCCGATAGGTCTCCCTGATCTAGCCCCTCTAACCTTGCAAGGGGCACCCCTAGTTCAAATACCAAATTTCTTAATGCCTCACCAACTAGCACATACTCAGAGGACCCTTCCCACACCTCAAAAGAGGGAAGAGAATTCCATGGCCAAGCCTGATCAAGAGTTGAAAGAACCTTAAGAGAAATCATCAAACCCATCATAAATAGTTCTAGCCATAATCGCTCAACCTCAAGAACCATTGATATGCCTGGAAGGAAGAACGGTCCCTTCCTACAACCCAAAAGCAGTCCCCTAGCATTACCCAGAATGCGCTGAAGTGGGCAACAATATGAGATATTTTAGGAGGGATAACCAGAGCCCAAAAGAAACCCCGGGAGCTTTGTCAGGAACCGCTTGCAAAACCGATGTTGCTTATGACATAGCAACCCAACTCAAATCCATTCCCGCTCAAATATCCATCTGGGAACTCTTGTGCATATCAAGATCACATCGAGAGATTTTTGTGAAAACCTTGAATGATGCACATATCTCTCCTCATATACCTCTCGAAATGGTGACAAGTATGATTAGATAACTCCTCGTACCGCGAGCCATCACTTTCTTTGATGAGGAATTGCCACCTAAAGGTCACAAACATGGGCGTTCGTTGAACATAGTTGCCCGTTACAAGAATTTCAAGGTCTCACTTGTGCTCATTGATAATGGGTCCAGCCTTAACGTTTTCCCTTTAAGGACTGCCGAACGGTTAGGGATAGAATCATCTTCTTTCAGACCCAGTACCATGAGTGTTAGAGCCTTCAATAACTCTCGGAGACAGGTTGAGGCAGAAATCAACCTTGAATTGTAAATAGGACCAGACATGACCCTTGTCACGTTTCAAGTCATCGATATTCCCACCTTATTTAACCTTCTATTGGGGCGACCATGGTTCCATGCTGTTGGAGCCATCCCATCTACCCTCTATCAAAGGGTTAAATTCCCTTTGGGAAATCGAATCATTACAGTATTGGTCGAGCCAAAAACCATCTTACCAGTGACAGTTAATATCCCAGAAACCGACATCCCAGTGATTGACATTCAGCATACAGAGGGTGATATATCATATTACAGCTTCGAATTCGAAAATGTGAACGCAATCGCCAATCCAAGACCTCTCGCTGCTAAATACGTCATTCCCCTTGTTGAGCGATTGATCATGAACTATCGTACCGAGTTTCATGAAAAAGGTGTGGTGGTAAAGCCAACACGTTCCAACGTACAAATACGAGGACTGAGATATCAACCGACACTAGAAGATCAAGCTGAAAGGCTAAAAAATGGTCAACCATTTAAATGCACACCTATTAAGTTCGTCAAGGCCAGGATAGTTTGTGGAGACATGATGATCTCCCTTGAGGACCACTTCCAACGACTTGAACTCTCAGAACATTCTAACCAGGAGTCCGCCTGGCCACTGATAAGGTGGGATAGGATCCTCAGGGCATCAAAAGCACATATGATGCCTGGGGCAGAACCACCAGACCCACCACATGAGGCTAGGGGCATGGAAAAGGATCCACCCACGAAGATCCCAGAACCAGGAGTGCCCCTTGATGGAGACACAGGCAAGAACGGGGAGACACCTATTTCCAACCACAGGAAAGAGGTTATGTCCTCGCCACCAGCTCAGCGACTCAAGGGGCAAAAGCAGCCCATCCATTGGATTGACAAGGGAAAGTGGCTTGCCCTTGATTGGACGAACATTAAAGTCCCGTCACAAGATGAACCTAAAGAGCCAGAAGAACTCCAACTCTTAGGTGAAGAAATTGAATCAGATTCTGACTCCGAACCCAGCCCAGCAGGCATCATGGTCATCAGGACAGATGGTCCACAGGAACAAACAGGTCAGAACAACAGGAACGAAAGGGGGAAAGAACCACGATGGTCAGCCATTCCCCTAATGATCGAATCAGCCCGCGAATCATTCATGGATGCTGGCCTAAAAAAAATGCAATGTAAATAGTAGTTGGTGCCCCAAACTAGGACATGACCAATCATGGTTTGCAACAATCCTGTTCAGGACCCCTTGGCGACACAAAAAAATAAAAAAATTTACAAAACACAAAAACATCACATATTCCCAAAAATACGAAAAAATCAAATATTCCTCAAAACTGCAAAATATCAAAAAAAAAAATTAAAATACAAAAATAATAGAAAAACTTTCAAAAATCATTGTGCCAAACACTTCGCCCACAATGCAGGAGTGTAAAGCCGACTCATATGATTTCGATCTAGAGTTGGACTTGAAGCTCATGGGTTTGGATGAAGCCCCGGATGAGGGAAATGATGATACAACTCGTGAATTCGAAGATTCTCTCGAAAAGTTTGAAACAAAGGCTAATGTTGTGGCAGACAATTTCGAAATTGTGAACTTAAGGTCAGCGGAACTCCCCAGAGAGGTGCGCATTGAAAGATCGCTATCCCCGGAGTACAAGCAGAGGATGATGAAGTTTTTGAAACTGAGGTTGTCTAACTTTGCCTTCTCGTACGAAGACATACAGGGACTCGATAAAGATTTGGTAGTGCATCGCTTGCCTACTAAGCCAGATATGAATCCTGTCAAGTAAAAGTTACGAAGAATGAAGCCAGAATGGGCCTTAAAAGTTTGTGATGAAGTCATCAAGCAATACAACGCGGGATTCTTGGTAGTCTCTAGCTACCCAGAATGGCTCACAAACATCGTACCAGTTCCAAAGAAGGATGGGAAGGTCAGGATGTGCATCGACTTTAGGGACCTCAATAAAGCAAGTCCTAAAGATGACTTCCCTCTGCCCCACATCGATACTTTGGTAGATAATACTGCTGGATATAAAATCTTATCCTTCATGGACAGCTTCTCTGGTTACGACCAAATCAAGATGGCCATCGAAGATCGTGAGAAGACTTCATCACACCATGGAAAACTTTCTATTATCGAGTTATGCCCTTCGAGTTAAAGAACGGTGGAGCTACATACCAGCGAGCCATGAAGGCCTTGTTCCACGACATGATAAATAAGGAAATGGAAGTCTATGTAGACGACATAATCGTCAAGTCTTGCACGATCGAAGGACACTTCAAGGATCTCAAAAAACTCTTCGACAGGGCTACAAAAGTTTAAGCTCCGACTCAATCCATAAAAATGTGTCTTCGGTGCGACCGGAGGAAAGCTGTTAGGCTTTATTGTCAGTGAAGAGGGTATTTGGGTGGATGAGACCAAGGTCAAAGCAATCATCGAAATACCACCACCCAAAACTGAAAAAGAAATTCGGAGCTTCCTCTAGTGGATCCAGTATATCAGCTGATTCATCGTGCAGCTCACTCCGGTCTGTGAACCCATATTCAAGCTCTTGCGAAAGAACTCGCCAAAAGAATGGAATGACGACTGTCAAGCGGTCTTTGACAAGATCAAAGAATACCTGCTAAATCCTCCAGTGCTCATGCCACCTACTCTAGGTAGGCCATTACTGTTATATACCTCCGTTGCAGCAGAAGCAATTGGATATGTTCTTGGCCAACACGATGATACAGGAAGAAAAGAGCAAGCAATCTACTATCTGAGCAGACGATTCATGAACTATGAAGCCAAATAATCCAGCCTAGAGAAAATGTGCCTTGCCCTAGTTTAGGCGACATAACGGCTACTGTCAAGCCCCAAACCTGGAAATCAGGTTCACGGAAATCCCTATCGCCGAATCTGGTGCTGACAGCCTCCGTAGTACCCCATTCTCGGCTCCTAGCGCAACATATGCCAGATTCCAATCCTGGGATCCTACAAGAAGAATTTTTTTAATGCACATTTGTCTTGTAATAAGCATAACCACAAGTTTACCCAAATCATAAAGACAACATCATCGTCATATATCCACTAATATAATCACTTGAATACAATGCTGAAGGAAAAATACATATATCAAAATCAGAGCACCTGAAAACCGTTGCACGCTCCAAGCTCAACGCTGCTGCAACCTAACGCCACCTACACGCATCTATCGTGCATAAGCTTACAAAAGCTTAAAGGGTGGTGTAAGTGTGTGTAAGGTAAGTGTCGAGTATACAGTAGAGTCCATAAATCATACATTATTGAGATAAGCTAGAAAAATGATAAGGTCATGAATCATACGATATCAGAGTAAGCGGAAATAATGATAAGTCCATAAATCATACAATATCGGAATACTAGCAAGACAAATCAACTATGTGAACGAGGAGGCATAGAGAGCCCAATGTCAGATATCGAGGGTACAATGCAATATGTAAATCCTGCTAAGCCCGTCTAGGCCATATACATGCAACAACATAGTAACCAAAAATGCTAAGTACTGCGGATGCCATGTATTATGCGGTGCGAATGAAATGACCATGCTAGAATGTGAAGTCGGGATGATAGTACCTGGTATCGCAGGCTACGGGGTCCATCACAAGAGAATTCTATCCAAACCAGTCTCCTACCTAGATTTGGATAGTTAAACATAATGTGGTAAACTCCTGATCTTAGGTTAGTCGCATGCCCCAATCGAAATTTTGGCCATTGCGAAGGTACACGTAACAAATAGTTGCGCACCGCCAGCCCGAGTGGATAGTGAATGGATGAATGAATGAGTATGCAACTCCCACTCAGTAGCCTATCAGCACAGTAGCCTGCCAACGGCTGGTAGCTCGCTCAGTGTGGTAGTTCACCCAGGCCTCAGCCCCGCCCACATCACACCAGCCCACATCAACGTCTGACCACGTGTGCCCGCCCACATGTGCAACAGTGACGGAGTGTCATACTATCATGTCAGTCCTCATATCAAGTCCACGTATCAGTACAGTTCCTCTCTAGAAAATCACCGAGGTCTATTACACTACACTCTGACTGCCTCCTCCCTAGCTGCACAGCCCAGCGAGCGTAAGAGACCTCACTATCTGCTTGGCCAATAGTCTTCCAATACCTATCCGGCATGTCGATAGCAGACCCATTTACGAGCTGGTCATACTCAGCCTAGCTTATAGCCCCCTCACTCGGGCGGATAAGGCTACACCCCCTTTCAACCGACCACGACACAGTGGGAGACACGACCTCATGGTATAGGCACCGACGCTCATATTCCACTCAGTCTACACGTTGGAGCAACTCCTGGTACCAAGGAGGTTCTGAAATTTTCACCCAAGGACATCCTAAGTGCCCACAGTGCTAGAACCAATTATTTTCGGTGTCCCATCTAGCCATCCACGATGTGCCTGTGGAGGCCACAACCCTGATGCCACTAGGGCGTACAATGATCAAGTCACATATATGTGAGATGCATGAGTCACACTGTCCAGTCATGTAGCAATCCTGCGCGTACAGCGTGATAATATGGGCACTCCGTCTCATATGTAGTCTCGTAAATAATCTACACGATGGCATATGCTATGATCAAACAATCCTCATATCAGGTATACATATGATGCGTATGGGCATGAATCATGGAGTTACACTAAGCATGTTATAAGGTGATGAACTACTCTTACAACAAAGATGGGCCCAGACGGCCTACACATAACAAGTATGGGCCTATCTATGGGCCCTAGGAAGAGTCATAATGCGGACATTTAAGCAACATTATCCTTACAATGTGGACGTCAAACCAACATTGCTCCCAAGGCAGGACCCACCATAAACATCATTATCTATATTATAGTGAAACCACACATTACATCGGGTGCACATTCCTCGCATTGAGCCGCATGTACACCACATCGGGCCTAGCCATGCAGGCCACAAATACCTTAAGATGGGCCTCATCACATGGGCTGAAAATATATCAAATGGGTCACCACATATGAGCCAGAAATACATCACAATGGGCCTCAACCCATGGGCTCCAGATACATCACAATGGGCCTCAGCCCATGAGCTCCAAATACATCATGATGGGCCTCAACCCATGGGCTCCAAATACAGTACAATGGGTCTCAACGGATGGGCCATAACTACATCAAGATGGGCCTAATCATATGGGCCTTATATATGTATCAAGGTGGGCCTCAATGGACAACCAAAAATAAATCAAGATGGGCCTCATAACATGGGCCTTACGTTCATGTCAAGGTGGTCCTCAACAATGGCCCCAAATAAATCAAAATGGGCCTCATACACATACCAAGGTGGGCCTCAATAGACGGCCACAATTAAGGGTCCAAAGTGAGATCCTTATCATCGATCGGTAGGCCTCACTTGGCCCATCATAAAAATATGAAAACTACCCTATAAGAGCACCCACCGCTAGATCTTCTCGGTCCGTTGGAAAGCCGGTCTCCTAGAGCTTTGCTTTGATGGTGGAGATTGAAAATGGATGGTTAGGATGATGGTTCTTGGGAGAGGAATGGGCCACACACAATACACACTCTCTCTTGAAAAACCATGGACGTTCACCATTTCTCTTGCTTGGAAAAAATGAGTTGAGAAAGAGAGAGAGAATGGTGGTTGTAAGAAAAGTGATGGGAGATGGGTGATGGATGTGAGTGATGGGTGAGGTGATGGATTGGTTGACTTTTGGGTTTGCTTAACTTGTGGAGAAAGAAAACATGGGTGCTTTGTACTTGACATGAGAGGTGATTGATGGGATTGATTTGACATATTGTAGAGATTCTCTTGAAATTGCCAACGCGCGGTATTTTCCCTCGAACTGAACACATATCTGCATCTCCCTCCCATGGTATCGGATCGGTGAGCGATTCGCAGCGTTCGAACCACGGAGATGGTGCGGTCGCAATGGTACAAGTCTCGAATTGAACGGACTCAGATATATAGGATACAACTTAAGTTCGAGCGCGAACGTCGATCATCGGTCTCAAGTTATCGAAATTCGATCGAGAGGAATGCGGGAGTTGATGGAACAGTACGGACTAGGATACGGGTCTTACAGCTACAATAGTATACGATCACTCACCCAGTCCTTCTACTTGCTCGCATGGACCCATTGAAGTACTTGTTCAAAAAACCATCACTAATGGGCAGGATCGCAAAATGGCAGCTACTGCTTTCAGAATTTGACATCACATATGTCACCCAGAAAGTAATCAAGGGGCAAGCACTGGCCGATTACTTAGCAGCACACTCTCTGACTGATTATCAGCCATTGAAGACCTTCTTCCTTGACGAGGACATCCTCCTGATCGAGGAAGAAGATAGAAAAGCATGTGAGTAGACACTCTTCTTTGACGGGGCCACAAACTCAAAAGGGAGTGGAGCAGGCGCTATACTCTGCTCTCCTAAAGACGTCCCAATTCCCATATCCAAGAGGCTGACATTCCAATGCACTAACAACGTAAATGAGTATGAGGCCTGCATCGCTGGTCTAAGAGAAGCCATAATCCTCAGTGTGAAGAAGTTATGAGTCTTCAGATACTCACAACTCATCATCAATCAGATAAATGGTGATTGGAAGACCAAAGATGAAAAACTGATTCCATATCACGTATACCTAAAAAATTTAATTGAAGAATTCAACAAGATCACATCTCTTACATGCCTCGAGCCAGGAACCAATTCGCAGACACTCTGGCTACCCTCGCCTCCATGCTGGAGATCTTAAAGGGAGTTGCTGAATGGGAACTCACCGTAGAACTCCAGAAGGAGCCCGCGTTCTGTCTTTAGATCGACGAAGCTGAAACTCTCTCAAGTGATCAGTCGTGGTATACAGACATCAAGGAATATCTCGAACATCAGAAGTATCCAGAAGAAGCAACACCAGCTGATCATCGCACTATCCAGTGGTTAGCCGCACAGTTCGTCATCACTGGGGGAATCCTTTACAAGCGGTCCTTCAACCAGGTCCTTTTCCGTTGTGTGAATGAAATAGAAGCGGCATAGATCATGTCAGAAATCCACGAAGAACTATGCGGCCCACACATGAACAGACATATGATGGCAAAGAAGATCCTGCGACTCGGCTACTATTGGCTTACAATAGAGATAGATTGCTGCAAACATGTCAAGAAATGCTTCAAATGTCAGGAGCACGCAAACCAGATCCATGCCTCTGCTTCCGAACTCTACAACTTGACGGCATCGTGACCCTTCTCTGTATGAGAGCTAGACATCATCGGCAAGATCAGCCCAAAAGCTTCAAATGGGCACGAGTACATCCTGGTGATAGTAGATTACTTCACCAAATGGATAGAGGCAACCTCTTTCACCACCATCGCAGCATCCCATGTGGTCAAGTTTATGAAGAGCAACATCATTAGCCATTATGGGGTCCCTCAGGCCATCATTACTGACAACGAAACTTCGTTCATCAATAAAAGGATGAGTGACTTCCTCAACAACTTCAAGATCCAACATCATACATCAAGTCCCTATTGCCCTCAAATGAATGGTGGGGCAGAGGCTATAAACAAAACTATCATCTGCATACTGGAGAAGATAGTGAAGACATATCGTAATTGGTCAGAAATGCTTCCTTATGGACTCTGGGCCTATCGAACATCTGTACGGTCTGCTACAGGCCAACTTCATATGAGCTTACATACGAAATGAAGGCGGTACTACCAGTCGAAATTAAAATCCCATCACTTCGGATATTGCTAGAAAGTTAAGTCGAGGAAGGCGAGTGGCAACAAGTAAGGTACGATCAACTGCATCTAGCAGATAAAAAGTGCATGCGAGCACTAAGTCATTCCCAATGTTATCAAAGAAGGATTGCCCGAGCCTACAACAAGAGGGTCCGTAAGAAAAGTTTTAAAGTCGGCGACATTATAATGCCCCGTGTTTTCAGGACCTGAGTATATAACTCGTTTCTTAAAAACCAAGTGTTAACCTTAAAGGATGGTCAAATTCGAGTATTTTTCTTTTCTTTTATCAGAGTAGGCAGGTGAGCGTAGAATGGACAAATCAACATAAAGAAAAATTTTCATTTCATTTGAAATATGCAAGTGGTTGCCCATGATAACTTATATAAACTAATGTCTCCACAGTAACTAGTACAAGATGAATTAACATTACATGTGAAATAAGGTAAATTACAACAATCTTGAACTGTGAAATCCTGTAACGGCCCTTAGTAACTAGAATCATGCACCCTTGCCAACCATAACCTGCTCCTCGCCAATATGAAGGGCCACCTATACTACCTGTACGGTTGTATATTTGATGGATGAGTGGCCAGCTCAGTGTGAATTTTTCTCAATATTAAACACCGCCGCACTAGGTAAGCATAGTTATAAAACAACAATGCAATCAAAACAATACATGATACAATCTTTTTAAATGCATGGATGCATGAATGCATATCGGCTTGGGGATGCACATCCAGCAGGACTTGGGCTCGTCACCCATGCAAATCATCAACCTAGAAAAATCATCCAGTCGAACAGGGGTCGATAGTCAGTGGTCTGGGAGCTTTTGAAACGATACCCCAATAACTCTAGGGCACGTGCTACAACATCCAGAATTAGTTACCTATCATCGCCAATATGCCATGGATGCGTGATTAGCCAAAGCATTATTAGTCCAGTTACAACTAGCCAATTTAAATAAGCTCAAAGGTCAACACGGGGAGCTTAGAGCCCAGTGTAGGCCGACAGTTCGGGCATAGTATCCCATTACCACCATCCCCGGATAATGAGATTACCATCTTAGGATGTTTAATGGAAACTCATCGACTGGTGACCAATCATATTACTATATATGGGGCTTACCATCACATGGTTGTAAGATAAAAACATTGAACCCATATAGAAAAAATATCAGGACAAAGACACATAAGGCGATATCAAAGCAAGACACATGGGATAAATATCAAAATAATTCACATAGGGCGAGTATCAAAATCATGCGATTAAAGACCATCCTTGAAAACCGTTAAGCGCAACAACCCTGGATGGTAGGCCCACATCACTCGTTAAGTTAAACCACCATTCAATAACTACTAAGCCGAAAGTCCATTACTATTAAACCAGTAAGATTACATTCCAAGTATGGGTGTACATATATAGGTGAGAGTTTTCCACTGGTGTACCAGTTTAAGTTTCATAAGCAATCCACAAGAATGAATAAATATGCAAGATAAACATTAAGCAGGCAATATAGTAATTCAATTTTCACCGGCAACACATGTGATTATAAGAGAGATATCAATTATAAATTTAAATAAAAACTATAACTTAAACTAATGGAAAGATGGAAAGCTCAAGGGGAAGAATCATCACCTTATATTTTGAACAATCTACCCATGTTGCTAGAGAATGCATGTTTCCTTAGAATCAAACTCTATCATGAATTATAAAGTTATACCATTAGATTCAAGCTTTATTCTTGGTCAATGTCTTAACCTAGGGTTTGGATTACCTCGGTTTTAGGATTTCTCCCAAGATTCTAGGTCTAGACTTGGACCTTGGGGTTCAGACCCTAGTTAGTTGTACAATTAATTAAAGGGTTAATTTAATAGTTACGAGGTTCTTATTAACATTAATGATTTAATTAATATTAGCCAATATGGTAATCACAATCATTGTGATAAATGTTAATATAATAGCTACCAAATACTTATTAATATTAATGATACAATTAGTATTAGCTAATCTGGTAATCATAATCGTTATGATAGTGATAACTAGTACAGTCCATTGTCGATGGTAATTAAAATATTACTATTTAATAACTGTAATTATGTTTATAATATTTACCATCAATGTAAGTAGTCAACCAATGGTCGATCATGTTTATATTTAAAAATTATTATAATAAAAGTAATAAGGGTGGTAGTTGTAAATCGGGCCTGGAGTTTGTCCACGGCTAAGGCCTAAACTGGACCTCACACATGGGCCTATACACACCACAATGGGCCTGACACCACATAATGGGTCTCATATGTACAGCAAGTGGGCCTCTACAGGTAATGAGGCCCACGGCCTAAAATGAATGGATAGTGTGTGTAACACACATACATCATGGTGGACTTGGGACAAATATCAGGTCAATATGTGGCTTATGTGGGCCGTACCATGCACAACAATTAGGAGGTTTATCCACATTAGAGCATTCATAATCATTTGTTGGGCCCACCAAGTTGTGGTTCACAAATCCAATCCATTCATTATGTGTGTCCCATTAGGTTAAGGGGTCAAACCAAGTTTCAGGTGCATCCAAATCTCAGATGGACCACAGCAAGTGCTTTTATATGGTTTAACATGTCTTCACAAGATTGCAGATGGCGTGGGCCACCTGCGCTCTGTGAATGGCTAATTTTTAGGGGCACCCCATATACAAAGGGGACCCATCAAATGGACGGTGTTGATGATCAACACACATCATGGTAGGGCCTGTGGTGGGGGCCATGGTCCTACCCAAAATCTCAATCACAGGAGGCAGCGTCCTCTGGACATTTACGTGCATGTTCTTGTGTATTTATTTATTTATTATTATTTTATTATTTTTGATAGGTGGGGCCCGCCTCAGGAGGATCTACTTCGTCGATTGGGTTCCGGGCTCAGGATAGGTCCAATGGGTCCAATATCGGATGTCTTGATGCACCGAAATATCACGGCGGGCCCTAATGATTTACCACTATTAAATTAGTCTTTCTGCTGGTGTGGCCTACCGGAGAGTTGGGTTGGCTTCAATTTTTGGGTCAACACGTAAAATGAGGTAGGAAATAGGATGGACGGTGGGGACATAACATACATCTAGGCGAGGTCCCACTTTAAGAAAAATCGATGGGCACTGTTGAATAACACATACCTCAGTCAGACCCACGTAACTTGGTAACATCAATACAACAGCCGTCTTGCTGTTGCCACAGATGGATGGCGTGGGATAAAATACATTCATTAGGAGGGACCCACAGAACCTCTGACGTCAATACCCTAGCCAAGCCACCTCCTCATCAGGTAGGCCCCACGTGGGGCCCACCACGAACATATGTAATATAAATATATAATATAATATTATTTTATTATTATTTTGAAAGTAAAGCCCAGATAAATGGACGGCCAGATATAACACATACCTCATAACCAGTCCATATGAGGATGGACGGATCTCCTCTTTGCTCCTTCTTCTTCCTTTCATTTTCTTCCTTTCTTTTCCTCTGATTCCTCCTCCTCTTCCTCACTCCTATCCTTCTTCTTCCTTTCCTTCTCTATTCTCCTTTTCTTTTTTTTTTACTGGATGTCCATCATCCCTGGATCGATGGCCTAGACACACCCCAAATATGGCCGTTGTCAGGTCATCTGGTCGGGTTTGGCTAAGGAAGATGGCCCAGCTCTAATGGCGTTCCTTAAACCAAAGGGTCTTTCTTGATTCCACCGCTTCTGGACGGTTGGAATACACCCATAGGAGCTTGTGGGAGCTTGAGATCGAAGATCCAAAGGCATTTTGCTGGTGGGTTCTAGCTTGGACAAAAACGGCGAGTTTTCTAAGGTTTCTTGAAATGGATAGGAAAGAGGCACTCCTTATAGAATATCCTAGCTCTCCTAGTCCGTTGGATGAGAATAAACGGCCCGGATGTATCCCATTGATAGGGGGTATTTACAAACAACTGGCACAACAAATCGGCCATGGTTTTCTTGCTGGTTTTCTCATAAAACCATGATCCCTGTGAATGGGAATGGACGGCTAAGATTTTCCCGGTTTGAACAGTGGAGATGCAAAGGGAAGCAAGCACGCGGATCACTGACGTGGAGAGGCAATAGTTTCTATTTTTGAAAAATGTGTGTTTGTAGGATTGGTTTACAGCAAGGATCATGCGTTCACACATGCATGAAAATCTGATGTGAAAGTTGGGTTTTGGCGGGGCCCTAGCCCTGGGTACAATGAACGGTTCGGATCATCCCATGGAATCACCGTGGTGGGCCACGAACGCCCATCCGTCGGTGGAAACAAGAGAGAGAGAGAGAGAGAGAGAGAGAGAGAGAGAGAGATTTTCTCTGTTTTTGAGGGAGGGCGCGGTCAGCGCTGGTTAGCCAGCATACCGCATCCCGTGCACGGTGCACGGGTGGCCTTGGTGCACTCGCACTGAGTGTAGGGTCCACCGTGATGTTTGTGATAAATCCACTCCATCCATTATATTTTATGGCTTAATTGGGCCATCTAGACAAGAGATGGGATAGATCTAATGCTTAGGTGGGCCGTATTAATTGAACAAGTATTTATAAGTGCCTCTTGTGACGATTTGATGGTCGGATCTTCTTGAGATCGAACGTCAACGGTTAAAAGTGTAAGGCCCACCCCCACAACACATGATATTGTCCGCTTTGTCCGGTGGGCTCACGGCTTTAAAACGCGTCATTTGGGGTAAGGGTAGTGGTAGCTCGCCCAGACCCGGTGCTCCCGTAGTCCCTCCCACATCAGCACCTACCCGTCCATGATATTGTCCAACCCAACTGTCATCAGAGTGCACAGCGGAGGTTTTTCCTGGTGCACAAGGCCAACGCGTCATGTCTATTAAGGGAGGAACCCCACATATAACCACCACAACTCTAGACAACTCTTTCGATGTGGGACAAGTTACGCTATAGTCAACTGCAACAGTAGCTCGCCCAGCACAGTAGCCTGCCAGCCAGCTTGGGGCCCGCCCACATGTAGCAGTGACCGGGGTGTCACATTATCCCCCACCGAGGGCAGAGCCGTCCTCGACTCTGATACCATTTGTAAGGCCCACCCCCACAGCACATGATATTGTCCGCTTTGCCCCGTGGGCTCACGGCTTTAAAATGCGTCATTTGGGGTAAGGGTACTGGTAGCTCGCCCAGACTCGGTGCTCCCGTGGTCCCGCCCATATCAGCACCTACCCGTCCATAATATTGTCCAACCCAACCGTCATCAGAGTGCACAACGGAGGTTTTTCCTGGCACACAAGGCCAACGCGTCATGTCTATTAAGGGAGGAACCCCACATATAACCACCACAACTCTAGACAACTCTTTTGATGTGGGACAAGTTACGCTACAGTCAACTACAACAGTAGCTCGCCCAACACAGTAGCCTGTCAGCCACACAGTAGCCTGCTAGCCAGCTTGGGGCCCGCCTACATGTGCGCCCGCCCACATGTGCCCGCCCACATGTAGCAGTGACCGGGGCGTTACATTATCCCCCACTGAGGGCAGAGCCGTCCTCAGGTCTGATACCATTTGTAAGGCCCACCCCCACAGCACATGATATTGTCCGCTTTGCCCGGTGGGCTCACGGCTTTAAAACGCGTCATTTGGGGTAAGGGTACTGGTAGCTCACCCAGACCCGGTGCTCTCGTGGTCCCGCCCACATCAGCACCTACCCGTCCATGATATTGTCCAACCCAACCATCATTAGAGTGCACGGCGGAGGTTTTGCCTGGCGCACAAGGCCAACGCGTCATGTCTATTAAGGGAGGAACCCCACATATAACCACCACAACTCTAGACAACTCTTCTGATGTGAGACAAGTTACGCTATAGTCAACTGCAACAGTAGCTCGCCCAACACAATAGCCTGCCAGCCAGCTTGGGGCTCGCCCACATATGCCCGCCCACATGTAGCAGTGACCAGGGCGTCACAAAAAGGGTCCTATTGGTTGTTTGTATGTCTTTTGCAATGAGTGACTACCCAGAAACTATTATTAATACAATTTTTATTATTTTTATATATTACTTATAATTACAATACCTAAAATCTCATATATATATATATATATATATATATATATATATATATATATATATATATATATACAAATGAATTTTAACATTAGCATATTACTAATTACATACTACTATTCACCCATTCATTAATATACATAATTCATGATATACAATATCATATTATACATAGAAATGAATTGAAGATTGTACAATATCATATTTAATAAAAATTATATTTGTATTTGATAATATTGTTAAATAATATACAATTCCATTAAATTATCTAATGACTTTCGTATACATACGTATATAAAAAAAAATTCAATGCTACATTATTATTTAAAGTTTGATTTTATGTTGTGAAATTATTATTCATTATGTTTATTTAATATAATATTATTTTCATAATGTCTTATATACATTAAATACATATGTATCATTTTAGCATGGAATTTTAAATCTTTACAAGGTATATTCATTTTATAGTGTATATATTTATGTTGCATTATTTATATGTATATGTGTGTGTGTGTGTGTCTATATATATATATATATATATATATATATATATATATATATATATATATATGTATTTATATTAAATTAACCTACATGGTAACACTCGGTATTGGAAAGTACGGGGTGTTACAGACATGGTCATGAAGTGCATCCTACCGCCTTACTTACCAGATCCCAGAGGAAAGTTCAAACCCTCGTGGGACGGACCCCTGATCATTCGGAAAGTAGTCCCAGGAGGGGCTCTTCGGCTCACCAGTTAAGAGGAGAAGATCTTCTCGAGCCCATCAACACCGATAATGTGAAAATCTATCATGGGTAACTATACATAACCTTGTCAATGATTACAATCGCAAAGCTGTGTCCATTACTTTCCCACCAAAAAATAAAATAAAATAAAAAGAAAAGTATTCGCCATCTCCCATCAAGAACACCCGTTACTTCTCCCATAAAAAGAAAAAAAAGGAGGGGGGGGGGGGGGGATAAGAGCAAAAGAAAAAAAAAGAAAAAAGAAGAAAAACAAGAGAAAAGGAAAAGACAAGGAAATCTCCAAGAGAAAGACCCAGAAGAAAGAAGGAAACAAGTCCATCCCAAATCTCCGAACAATCCCACTAAAAGCAACTTACGATTGTACTCAAAGATAAGGACAAGAACAGTTGGCCTGCTATGAAGGAAATCTCTCCGTCTCGCCCGACACTCCAAAACAAAGAAAAAAGAGAGAAAAGACATGTTTTAGTAAAACAGGCAAGGTGAAAACCCGAAAGGGCGCCTCAAGTAAAAACAATGGACATGTAGCGGACTTGGTAAAACCCTTAAAAGGCGCCAAGGGTAAGAAAGCACAGCTACCAAGGGGCAGACAAGATCCAAAACCCGGGACACAGTGAAAATCTGAAAGGACGCTACGGGTAAAAATGATGAGAAAGTTGGACGTAGTGAAAACCTGAAAGGGCGTTGCGGGAAAAAATGACAAGAAAAAAATAAAAATAATAAAAGTGTAGGTACAAAAGAAGCCGAGGCAACAAGAACCGCAACGAGATATAAGGAAAGATCAACTTCTGATCAGTACTCTACCAAACTCTGTTTAAATCCATGAAATGGATCCCAGACACCCTATCAGGGAACCAAGACCTAAGGATACAATTTAGACTATTGCGCACAACATGGGTTGAACCCAAGATTCTGATCCCAATCATCTAAAGCACAAGTCCAAACACAAGCGAATATTGATAAATTTGGCATAAAATAAAAAATCTTTCATTTCTTTAAAGTCTTTCTTACAAGTACACTGTTTTCCTTTCTTTTTTGTCTCAAAACAAAACCCTGCATGCATACAAAATAAGCAGTCAATCAAAACCAAGAATCACAAGTGGGCTTCTATCCCTCATACATCGATAATCTCTGTCTAAGCCTCTCTATCTCTATGCGTAGGTAAAAGGCCTAATCCCTATCTAGGCGATGTGCCGCGATCATACCCTCATCATACCGTCAGCCCACTGTCAGTTGACGAGCCATATCCTCACATGTGTGAAGAAGAATAACAATCTCAGAGATCAGATGACCATGTGTGGCAAGTAAGAAGGAATGATCAATGAAAGGTCGCCCTTCAAATGTCTCGAATGAATCGATAACACATGAAGAGGATGAATCAGTATCGCCCATCATATCCTGATCAGCAGCCTCATCTACTAAATGCCATCCGGGAACCCGACGATAAAGTAACTATTTGGCCACCCACCACTGATATGACACTGTGGCCAAGGGAGGAGCTTAAGCCTCGAGCTCCAACATCTTCGCGTCCAAAGATCCTTGCCAAGAAATTCAGAAAAGGCAAAGTCTGGAATATCCTGTCAAAAGCAAAACTGTTGAAGAAAACAAATGGGATTATAAGAGCAGTACCCTCGAAGTCCTAGCAATAACAAAGGAGTGCGAGCCGCACTGCAAATCAAAGACGAGTGACAAAGCCAGGTAGCCTCCTAGCTAATCTCCCACCCTCGAAGCTAAGAGAGCATGTGGTGGTATAACGACTCAGTGGCCTCAGCACCAAGGGGAAGCCATCAAGCAACAAAGATAGTACATCATCGCGGTGGGAATTGAGTCACACAAGCACAGGGGTCATATAAAGATGTTTCCACAACCACACCTAGGAGAGGTATAAATCAAGCTCAAATTGCAAGTAGAAAATGAAGTAGAGGAAAGGACGAAAGCAAGAAGTACCTAAAGGAACAAACAGTAGCCCCAGAGGATACGGCTACGTTTAAGTGAGCACTTGGTCAGCCCCAAAAAGAGCTCCACCAGCACCATGGAAATAATGCTCCTATGATGCAAGACATGACGGAATACATCCAGCAAAACTGTCGGCGATGACTGTCTTCATCCTGAGAAAAGTAGCTTGGCTAAAACACATAATATCAGTGCATTCAAGCACTGAAGCTGGCGGTCTGACCCAGGACCCCCACGGGTAGTAGAACAACAATCATACAGGACCTCAAGCGAAAGCTCACCAACCCCACCCTCTGTAGCAAGAAGAGTCGTAAGAAATCCGAATCAAGAGATCAGATCAGTGGGACAAACTGGCTCGGACGAGGGAACATAAGGCTCTCGGGTAAGAGGAATACCAAACAGACGTGAAAACTCGTCCAGTGATGGGCCCAGCTCCAGATCATTAAAAGAAAATAGGTTCAGCGCTGGGACCCAATCATACGAAGTTGCACTCAACAGTTGCCAGTCAAGGAGAACTCGATGAAAATGGAGGACTTCTCTCAAGCCCAAGGAGCTTAACTCAAAAAGCTAAGACTCGGTCAGGCTGTCAATCCAGATATGCAATCACTCAGAGTAGGTACTGCGTGGCTGCAGTCGACAAGTCCGAACAGGTACACCCTCAACAATCTGAAATCCAAGATCTGCAGGGGAATCGTCAAAAATGGGCATCCCCTCATCCAACAGGTCTATCTCATGATGACGGAAGAAGCCAGACTCGCCCATCGCATCCCGCAAAGTGTCCTAAAAAGCTGCAACAGGCAGACCCGAGCCGCCAACGACCGTTACATCAGGAGCAGTCTGAAATGAACAAGCCTCAGGAGCAGCAACCCCTAGAGCATCCCAATGGTTGACAGGATTTGTGCCCTGGATCCCAACAGTAGTTGATTGTCCCATCACTGTCTCAAAATCTACGCTGAAGATTTGACCCAGGCCATCCACAAGAAGTCTATCACCTGTCAGATCCAAGCCATCCTAACTGCTAAGATAAGACCCACCACCCATCCAAGCCTGATCCATACCATCCAAACCATCCATCATCACCATATAACCCTCCACACCACCCATCATCCCTCCATCAATCAAACCATCGGTCGCTATCATCATGCCATCCTCACCCTCTAAACCACCCCCCCTTATCATGGTAACTTCTACAAACCCTGATGGCCCATCAAACTCATCCAATCCACTCAATCCACCCCTCATGACCACCATTAATGGAAGAGGGATCCATGCCATAAATACCATTTACCTCTTCCAAATGGCCCATTACTTCTCCATCCACTTCCATCAAACCATCCATAAATGGATCTTCTCCACCATTTATGAGATCACCAACCTCTCCACCATTTATGGATCCACCAAACCCATCATCATGATCAGCCATAATAGCCCTAAAAAAGGAGAAGGAAAGGACAAAAGAAAGGAGAGGACAAAGAAGAAAGGACAAAAGAAAAATGGGTAAAAGGAGATGATCGGACGACCTACGTAAAAGGAATAAACAGAAAGGGATAGGAAGGAATGAACAGAGAAGAAGGGTACCCGCTGGAAGAAAAGATGAATGGAGGTGGTAATCGGACTACCGCTAGCGGAACTCGGAGTTCCGCTTCAGGTACTGACATCTCTGAATCACTACAACATCTGACAGGACAAGCAAAACAGGCAAAAGTCAATGGGCGGTAGTCCGACTATCGCCCCGACCCACTTTCGGACGAAATTTGGCCAGGGTTCATTATAGAAGGCCGGGGCCGAGGAATGCACATCCACATGCTCAATTGAGGTCATAAGAATGATCAAGAAATAATCCAATAAAGCAACACCAAACAACTGAAGTTTCACATAAAAGGAGAATTATACAGTCAATGGTACATGATCATATGAAACAATGGAACTAATCGTCATCCGGGAGATAAACGTCCGTATCCTTGCTATGAAAATGGGGCCCCAAGATCCCTCCTCTAGCAAAATGTGCGCTGCCACCAGGAGCATAGCCAGACTGCAAAATTAGACTAATGTTATACTGCTCACACCAGGAGCTGTACTCTTTATCCCGGTCAACAAAGGCATTGACATCCAAACCCTTCAGGGAAGCGATCAACTCCCTCTCAGGCACAGATCTCCAATCAGATGGTCCAGACGGTGGACTAAGTGGGACCAAAGGGCTACTGGTCAACTGCCAAAAAAGTCTCTTTCCCGGATACCATTTCGTCACATGCTGGTCCTTCAGAATACGGTGTCGCCATGAGGTCTGAAAGGCCTCTTGAGCTCCAGGAGTAAGCGCCGCATTCGATTGAAGATATGACCTGGTGTGGAATTGTAAAAAATGAGAAAAGTTAAGGGCCGACAGATAAGTAGAAAGCAACACATGGGCGATGCAAGGCAAGACAAATCACTTACATCATCAAGGACAAGGGCATCGATATTCAACCTCCAGGCGAGATCAGAAAATAGGCTTGTGCGGCTGTGGTTATCCTTATACCTACATCATGCGAGCAAAGGGAGGCGAATGATCGATCAAGATGGGAGCCAGATGGGAAAAATGGTTGAAAAAGCAGACCTGCACAAAACTCTGATCAGAAAAGACACACCATATCATCCCCAGGGAAAATATTACAGAAATGGACATTAAGAAAGTACCTCGATGATTGGGTAAAAGCCAGTCAAGGATCGGCTGACCTTGTCCAACCCTTCGTACAAATGGGATAAGAGGGCCGCTTTCCAGTTGTACGGTGTGAGAAAGGTGATATTTGCCATGAACGACAACAGACAGGAACTCACAAGCTCATTCCCATTACAGAAAATCATCTCTCTCATGGTATACAAAATCAAGGCTCGAGCCTTCATCACAGCTGCGGCTTCAGTCTCGGGGATGTGTCGGGCAAAATTCGAAGATAGCCAGAGCAGCTTGAATTATGACCAGAGAAATTTGTGGAATCTGACATCATCCCTAACAATTCCATCCAATCATCCTCGGAAGGTACTGAGAGATCATCCTCGAAAAGGATAGATCCCCCATTATATCAAAGACCCAACTGTATGTGAATGTCATAAGAAGTGATTCCCCACTCTCCAAAAGGCAACTGGAAGGTGTGAGTCTCAGGGTACCACCGTTCAATCAAGGTCGATAAAAGGGACATGTTCGTCTTGCTCAGACGAACTGGAGATAGGTGGGCGAATGGAGTACGCTCCATCACCTCAAAGAACAATGGCTGCAAGTCATGGAATCAATCGGGCTAGTGTGTCCTAACCCCACGCCCTCTAAGAATCGCAGGCACACCGCCCTCCCGGGCTATATCAGAAAGGTGTCGACCCTCTCGCGACACAAAACACGGATTAGTCAACTGGCGAGAAGGACCAGCCTCATTCCTACCCCGACGTGGCATACTGCACAAACAAGGCCCACAGGTAACTATCCTTCTCACCATGAAAAGCAATGGACTCTGGTCACAAGGCCCAAACCCGTTTCCAAAAAGACTCATTCCAAGGCTCATTTTCAAAAGGCTCATAAGGTTCAGATCCATTTCAAAGGCCCACCTTTCAAAAAACCCAGTCTAAGGCCCAGACCCATTTTAAAAAGCCCATTTCAAAAGGCCCAGGCCCATTTCAAAAGGCCCATACGTCAAAGACTCGTTTCCAAGGCCCATACCAAAGCCCATTTTAAAAGGCCCACTTCTTAAAGCCTATTTTCAAGGCCCATTTTAAAGGCCCATTTCAAGACCCATTTCAAAAGAACCATTTTCAAAAGCCCATTTTCCAAGAACCATTGCCAAGGTCCATTTTTTTAAAGAAAAAAAATCCTTATCCACACCACAACTCAAGTCAATCTTCAAATAAATGCATCTGGACACATCAAGACCATGATGTGGGGCTCACTTGGAAAATCCCATCCGTCCATCATCTACAAAGTGGCCAACCAACAAACTCTACACCATCTATATACTCAAGTGGGCCCCAGATCGTCCATCCAACGGTCCAGATCATTAAAAAAAAAATAAACAAAAACAAAACAAAAAATAATAAACTAAACAAAAGGGTGGGGCCCCTTTCTTATCACACCTCACTCCATCAAAAAAAAATATATATTAATAACAGAAAATTCAGCCAACAACTTAGCCATCCAACGACTAAGATCTAGCCAAAGTAGATCAATGGCCTTGATCACGGCTCTCCCCAAACTCATGAAGAAATCTAACCCATCAAAACCTCTTTAAATGAATGGCCCAACAAGATCCATCAAGAACCAATTGATCAAGAGTACCTGAAAATGAAAAAGGAAGAAGAATATTGAAATTACAGGCCAAAAATTCAACAAAAACACAAGCAAGGGAGCTTCCAGGGACCACAATGGAGTCCCTGGACACTCATGAGCCATTTTCAAATAGGGGAGAGGAGGCCATCGTTCGGACCAGTGCGCCCGATGGACCAGCAGTCCATTTGGCGGACCAACGACAGTCCGACTGATGCCGCCGACCGATAGCAGCTTAGGGCAGCGTGTTGTCCCCCCATGGTGAGTTGCATGGACCGGTCCTTCCTTTGGACCGTTATATATATATATATATATATATATATATATATATATATATATATATATATAAAGATTCTTCTCAAAATCTCGTGATAAGTTCAATTTCTTGTGAGAAATTGAGAATCTCAATAAAGCATGCCTTAGAAAATTGCTAAAAATTGCCAAAATTGCTAAATAAAAAAAGAGAAAAAATAATAAAAAAATAAAGATAAAATAAAAATAGAAATAAAATAAATCCCCAGGGAGTATAGCCCCAAAAAGGATAATTTTTCTAAACCATCAGCCCATTAATTAATTAGTGAAGGCTATCTAACTTTACTACAAATTAAAACTGAACGACGACACCCACCCACAAAATCGAAAGGATATTTTCCAAAAAATCCAATATATATATATATATATATATATATATATATATATATATATATATATATATATATATATATATATATATTCAAATAAAATCACCAAGGAGCCTAACTCTAGAGGGAATAGATTTTCAAACAAAGATTTTTTTTTAAAAAACGCACATGGCGCATAGTACGCTGAGGAATCTTCCATATTCTCCAGTTGCGGTCAATGCAAACATCTAAATAAGATTTGATCTCTTCTGGTTTTCCCGAAGGATAATTAAATCCGTACATGATACATGTACGGTTGACCCGATCTCTATATCTGGACAGTCGTACGAATGCTAGCATAAATGATTGGATCCATCTCTGAAAAGAATAATCAAACTCAAAGTGACTAAAATCCATTGTAACCAAAGTATCAGAATCAGCGGACTGCATGACAAAGGATCACTTGCACATACCTAGTTCAGGATGTTCAGAAAAATGATTGAGTCCAAGTCGGCGTAGTGAGTTCCCCATAAGGCCGTACCGACGTGCAGGGCAGCTAACCACTTTGATAATCAAACAAACCGAATACCCCTAGGGTGATTATCTGACCAGAAGGGTGGGGTGTCCACTCGCTTTGCCCTTCGGTTGCTCACAACCTCGGCTAAAGAGGGGCATTTGTAGACACTCCATCCAGGCTAACATCTTGAGAAGGCTAAGACAGTTCAGGAACTATGATCATATCTTGAACCGGACCCTAATCTCAACCCAAACCTAGCCCTGACCCAAAAGTCTCCAACTTCCAGACCGAGACCTAAAACCTTGATCTAAACCATCCAATCTACACACAACCCTCGCTTTACCCTATACTCTAAATAGGACCCCCTTTACCCAACCCTAAGCCCACTTATCTGAGCTATAAACCCCAAAAGAAAACCACTAGGAGAACCAACATAGCGAACAAAGCCAGCACGCGCTAGCCAGGCCCGAACGAAGCCCGGGCGATAGTCTGACTACCGCCGACGGTACTTAGAGTGCCGTCACATGCGGCCCATGTGTGGACAGCTGTCCCAGCGTCTAGAAGTCAACTTTCCCCTGGATTTATCCCCTATCTTCATTATTTACCGTTTTACTAGCCCCAAAAGTCAATGAGAGCGTGCCACGTGGCGCACCTCTCTCCCTAACCAATCATAAGCCTCTATTTCATTATTTTAACCCTTACCTACCCTCTATTTACCATAGAGTCATTGGAGAAGGGTATAAATAGCCTTCTCTTCTTCTCATTTCAAACATCCTCAATAGGTCATCTCTCCCCTTAAGCTTAAAGAGAGAGAGAAGGAGAGTGAGGAAGAGAGTGAAGGAAATGGAAGGAGCTCCTAAGCCTTCAAAGTTCTGATCTTTCAAGCCACCCCCTAACCCTTCCTCTTGACCTCTCTAACCCATCAAGTTTAGCCTGGATTGGTTATGGTTCAGTGCATGTCTTGGTCCACTCAAAAATTAAGCCAAAGATCCATCCATTTTTACATACAAGCATTCATCATGACATCTACTCCCTTCTCAACTCCCCTCTACTTCTCTAGATCTCTAGTGAACGTATGCTCTATGATTTGCAGTACATTGAATCCTGTCACATCAGAAATTTCTAATGATTTAGTCAATTTTTGTTAACTCTTTCCATAAACATCATCACATCCGCCTTCTAGACACACCGTTGGACGTATGCTCTGTGGCTTGCCGAAATCTCAGATCTTGCCGCATCAGAAATCCACGTATGTGCCTAGTCCCATCTCGATCACATTATCCGTCCCTTGAGATTATTTTACCACACAAAGTAGAGACCGTACGTTTGTACGGGCAGAGAGGGTGCCTAACACCTTCCCTCTTTGTAACCGAAGTCTGTTACTCGGAGTCCCGGATCGTACACCAGGAGTCAATTTAAGGTAGGAGAGTTGTCAGATTTCTCCAACCTTACATATTCCGCGGTTCTAATCGACCGTGGGATTTTGAGATTATTCGGCTAGTGGCGGCTCCAACATCCACAAATCAGCCTAATCACCCCCACCACCTCAAAATATAACACCACACAAATCAGCGTGGGTGCCGATTTTTAGTGTTTACAATGTAAAACATTTCCAAACAGGAGATAAAGTCAAATGTGTTAAATTAACAGATTTCAGCAATGTTATACGTTTGTTAACAAACAAATTGTTTCAAATTCAATACTTAATTTTCAGACTTTATCAAGAGTTACCAAACAAGTTTTTTGACTTCATATTTATACATCATTTTCAAATTTTAAATTAAAGCTTTAGATTTCATATTCAAGCTTTAAACTTCAGATTTAACAAATAAGGCCTTAGTGACAATCAAGTCCATGAAAGATAGTAAATATATGAAAAGTCAAACTATTGAGCAACCCTAATTATTTAATTTAACCCATTTGAGTATTAAATCATCCACCATTATATTTTTTTATTAAATAATAACAAATAGTATGGTATGAAACTCTGTTTATGTGAAGACCTAGTTGTATTTTTGTTCTCCTCTGACTCATACTTGATCCACACCAGACTCAGACGCGTCACCGTGAGAAATGGGTTGGGCTTGCATTGAAGAGGACCTTGGCTTGACCCAATAAATTAGTAATTTGCCTATTTTTGACTTTGACTTGACCCAAACCCAACTTTGGATTTAAATGGGTTGGGTCTGGGCCCAAAATTCCGACCGATTCGGGTGAGGGTGTCCCGTATGAACAACATAGTATGGAGGACCATGTAACAAACGGTTAGTGGGGCCCATAGTTCTAAAACTTCTTAGGGCCTATTATGGTATTTATTTGTCATCCAAGCCGTTGATTAGGTTACACAGGCTGGATGAAGGGAAAATACGAATAACGGTTCGATACAAAAGTTCGCCAAGAAGTTTTGAATGGTGGGTGTTCAATCACCACTGTTTCCTGTGTGTGGTCCACCTGAGATTTTGATCTGTTTCCTTGTTGGGCTCAGCCATAAAATGAGCTGGCAAAATGGATGGACGGTACGGATAAAACAATACATCATGGTGGGCCCACATATCTTTTCCAGAACTGACCAGACGGTTTAAAACTCGCCAGTCATGCATTTGTTACACGAGCGTCGCCAGCAGTTTTTTTTTTATCTGTCTAATTTTGGTGGGCATGCCCGTTGAAATTCTACCGTTGAATGAAAACCCAGGGTTGGTTAAGTTTAATTGAGTATGTGGTGTTTGAAATTGTGACTGTGCATTAACCATCTTACCTATCCAGAGCATAAACGCTTTTCTCGTGCAAAAGAGAGCTTTTGGTTTCCGGTGAATGTTACGTACGTCTGAACGTACTGGCATTACCGTACATTCAAGCTGCATGTGGAATACAAATTTCACACCCGCTGCGATTTGCATACTTTCCGTACATGCAAGGATCATCCGAGCAATGTTTCAACAATCACCTGAGCTTTGAATGCGTCCCTTGATTTCTATGAACGGGCTGGATAACCCTGTAAACAACACGGTGGGCCCCACATTAGCGGTGAAGCTATCTATGATGGGCATCACCTACCCAATATCCGCCGTTGCTCCATCCGGTGTGTCAATGGATCAGGATGGGTTTGGGATCTATATCTAACTCGCAGGCGCATTTTAGTGGATGGTTTGGATGGTACTCATACAGAGCGGTGGGCCCACACAAGTCGAAGATATGTGCGGTCATTGTCGTACGAACGTACAGGATGGCAAAGTTTTGGAATTTTTCTAAGAGCTCATTCTCTGGAGGATTTCCCGCCTGACTATACGTTATACAGCAGAGATATACAGGAGCAGAAAAGACTACAGTAAAAAGGACGCGGATCGCGTACTGCCCCTGCTGAACATACTCGGTCTACGCAGGGGTTCTGTGGGGTCCACCTTGATGTATATGTTTTATCCATGCCGTAAATTCATTTTTTCAGATCATTTAAGGATATTAACCCAAATGAGACAGATCCATGGATCATGTGGACCACACAGTGAGGATTGAAGAAGGACCATTGAAAAAATTGTTGGGAACCGTAGAAGTTTTGACTAAACTGATATTTTTGTTTTTATCCATGTTTATCTGATATTATGAACGGTTTGGATGGAAAATAAACATTACGGTGGGCCCTATGAAGGGTTTAAATGGTTGGCGTCATTATCACTGCTCTTACTACGGTGTGATTCACTTGAGGTTGGATCTGGCTTATGTTTTTGCTAATACCTAAAATAATCTGAAAAAAATAGATGAACGGCGTGGATAAAATACATACATCAAGGTGGGCCCCACAGAGTCCTTATCTTGGCGAGAAAGGACGAAATCCATTCCCCCTGGAAAAGACATTAGCCAAAAGTCCGTTTATTTTATCCGCAGGGGCTTACAGTTACAGGCGAATACATCCAACGTATTGCAATTACATGCTTGGGATTTCTAGCCGTTGGATAGTTTTCTATGATCCAAACCGTTTACTTGACCAGGCTCCCCTTATATGATGGATATCTGAAAAATCTCTCGGATTAAATCTCTCCATCTTCTGGTTATTTAAGGGATATGGTGGCTGTTCATATTCAAAGTTAAAGCGCCAAATTATCAAGGACCAAAATAAACCAATCCAGAGCTTTTATTTGTCGAGTTTCCACCATAAAAGGTGGGACTTGTCAGATAAACGGTTTGGATCATCTGAAGATTCCCAGATTCAAAAGTCTCCAGTTCCAACCATCGTATTGCAGTCAGTCGGATACGTGCAAGATTACATCCTACGTATACATCAGTAATTTATCCTTTCAATCCCGATAATTTCCAACGATCCAAACCGTCCACTGATGGTTCTCAGCTCGCAAGATAGATGCTAATCAAATAAAATCTATTAAGTTGGATTACTTCAAATCCAGCTAATTCTGCGCTTTTGCTGTCAATATAGACGGTTAATTTTCACTTAACATAATCAAATGTCTTAAATAAGAAATCAGAGATTTTTCTATATGAATCGCCCATCCAAACTTTGAAATATCAAATAAACGGTTTAGATTATTAAAAAACACCCAGATCCACCCAATTAATTCCCGCCGTATCGTATTATTATACGTGGGGATGTACTGTTAGAAACTTCTCATATCGAGGAGAAAAACAAAAGAAAGAGGGAAAAGAAAGAAGAAAAAACGCCGGCATCATGTGGCTGCCTCCAAAAAACAAAAAAAAAAAGAAGAGAGAACCCACTTTCCCAACCCTCACTTTCTGCCAAACACCCCCCAGCGACAAGCAATCAAAAGCAGAAAGAGAGAGAGCAGAGAGAGAGAGAGAGGGGGGAGAGAGAGAGAGAGAGAGTACACCTTGCCAAAAAAAAAAAGACAGCTTTCAAAACCCTCTCTCTAACGGCAAATATCAAAATCCCTTCGCCTTTTCCCTCCTTCAAAAGGTCCAAATTGAAGAAAAAGAAAAAAAAAAAAAACCAGAACTGAAACCCTCTTTCTCTTTCTCTCTCTGCTTCTCGTAGTCTCTGAGCTATTCAAATCCGTTTCTATTTTGCAGGATCTGGATCTTGACTGACAGCTGATGAAATCTGATTTTGATGAGAGCGCGTTTGGGGTTTTAATTCTCTTTTAATGGCGTAGAGATCTGCTAATTCAACTGCGAGTCTGCGGATTGTCAGCTGCCCGCCGAAATGCAGGCGGCTTCGGTGGAGACGGATTCTGTATCGTCGTCGATTGACGGGCAGATTCCTTCAACGGCGGCCGCCCCTGACACGCGTGGCAAGCATCGGATTCTCGCGGAATTGAAGCGGTTGGAGCAGGAAGCAAGATCTCTTGAGGTTAGCTTTTCTCTTGTTTGCTTGATTCCTTTGGATGTAGTGATCGATGATTATGTCTTGTTTAAGCTTTTTATAATCTCTGCTTCAATTCTGAAGTGGAGTTGTGATGCTGCTTTCTTTTTTCTTTTTTAGGTGAGGACATTGAAACAGATTTTAGGTCACGTTTGGACGCGCAAGTGAATTGGGTTGTGATCTTCAGTTCAATAGGGCGGAATTATATGATGCTTGGCCTGCATATTCGTTCAGTATGCACAGGTTTTCAATTCTGATAAGTGGGGCCCATGGCTCAGTAATCCAGACCATTGTTCTGGTGAGTCTCTCCGTTAATGGAACATGCCTCCAAAAGTATTGATTAAGAGATACCATGGACCAACATTAGGGCCTTTTTCAGTTGAACGTTCAGTTGAACGTGTACCATTGTCATAGTTCTCTTCTTAACCATCTAATTCTGTAGGGCAGAAATCAAATGGTGAAGATTGCCCTATGGAGGAGATTTCGAGGCATATTCCATCCTCTGTGGGATACAACAGGCCCGCAATCTAGATTACAGAACCATGGGGCCCACTTGTCAGAATTGAGAACCGGGGCGTACTGGTGAAATCAGGCCACTCATCATATAAATCTTCTTAGTCGACAGTAAATAATGATCAGTTAACAATGTTTCTTGATATTGATATTGAGGAATTAGCCCTTAATTGCAGTTATATTCGTTTTGAATCCCAACCTGAAAGTAAAGAAATTGCAATTTGGAGATCAAAGTCTCAATATGAATGCTGAAGAAGGAATTGCAATTTTTTAATTCCACTTGATATGACCTTTTTTCCCCCGTAATTTAATTTGATCATGCATCCAAACGCACCCTAATGTCATCTGAATTGCACAATTTGAGAGCTTTGGCAATGGCAGGAAGCTTGTAAAATTGATAGAATAAGTTTTTCACGGCTCAGAAATCAGTTTCATTAATAAATTTAGAAATAAACAAAATTGTATGCTTGATAGTTAACCAGTCCTCTCTAAACGTACTTAGCAGACTTTATTAACAAACTCTTTCATATTTTCACTGAAAATCTAGTGAATTGCGAATCATGTAAAACTGAATTGAGGGTGATTAAGGAAATTATGGTTGGTGGTGTGAGGACAATTTTGAGTATTTTATGTACGACTTATGAAACAACATTTATAAGGGGAGTCAGGCCGAGCTTTACCAGTTTGATGGATGCAAGATTGAATTGTCATGACAGTGAGAGGGTTGAAGCCTTAAACTCGGTTCAAAGTTGAGAGTGAAGGTGGGTTACTGTTTGCTTCAATTTAATTCTGCGTGTTTATATTTTGATGCCCAAAGTTGGCATCACCCTCTCATGTGGAAGGCTGAAGCCTAGGTGAAAAAAAAAAAATAAAAGAATAAAAATCTTGAAAGACAAGCTTCAAGTGTATATTAAGTAGACTGCATTTGTGAGCTTAGAACTTAAAAAGGTTTTATATTCATGCTATTGTTGAAAATAGTGCTGCATTTTTCATATGCATAATCGATGTTGGACTAAATCGGGGAAAATTCACATCTATACAGTCAATAGCGTATCAACTGATAACGTATTGCTTTTGTTGGTGGATGATGTGTGCTCTATTGAACCCTGATCCATGCATTAATATGTTGCTTGAGGGTTATGCATGGCTTTGTGACTTTTTTATTTTTATTTTTTATGGTGATGTCATCTTTGGAGGGTCCAACTTATTCCTTTAGATTTATTGGCTACATGTTAACGTACATAAGAAGTTTGGAAGAATTAAATTAAGTCCAGATTTAGTAGGGGGGCCATCTCATATCTTAAAATTTAAAAGGTTTCTATTTGTGAAAATAATTATTCAGTACAATTGTTGGGTAATCTTAGGTAACTATGGGCAACTAGGTGTTTTGGGGGCATATTAGTAATGGAAACCTACAACATAGGAAAGAAGTTATGTTGGTTTGAAGTTTGAGGGGTTTTCTATATGTGCAGGGCGATTGCCTCTTTTATACTAATCATAGGTGGATCTTTGGGATGTTGGGGCACTTTCATATGTAGGACTCCAATTTCCAATCCACATTAAATAGGTTTACAGGGGCGAGGGTGGTTTCTTCTTTGGGATGGATTTGGAGAGCTGCAATGATTGTTGTTTGAGTCACATGATGGTATTCTCATGGGGGACTAACTGGTTTGGATGAGTTTGATGGCATTAGCCCATTGTACTTGTATTTTGTGGATAGGCATTATTTCCCTACTTGGTTGGACAATTTAGTCATCTATGCTTGATTAGCTCTTGTGTTGTTGTCTCCTTCATTGACTTGTGTTTCAGTTGTGGTTGAAGGGAAAAAGAGAGATTTCAATTCTCATGGCTATCCTCCAAGCTTCCCAAGGAGAAGATTGGGAAGGTATTGCTGTCAGAAGTGTTATTATTTAGGTAGCAGATAGAGCATTACTATGGTCATGCTTTGCAAGAATATTATTGCTGTCCTTGGCTACAAAATGAAAGCAATGCTGTACAGAATTACGCCCACCATTTATACTTATGTCTATGTATATCAGCACAGGGTTGGTTAAGTGATTGTAAACCAGGAGGAAATCTGTATCATGTCATATTTTTGGTGGTGTTTTATATTTTGGGTTTTTAGCATGGTAAGTGATCTTGTTCTCAACATTTTTGTTATGGGAATTTCTTGAGAGATTTGGGATGTTTGGTGGTCTTCTTGGGATACTTTTGGGTGAAGCTCATGGAAATCAACTATTAAGAAAAATAAAACAAAAATATTGGTATATGATTATAAAGTTCAGAAAAAAAAGAGAATAAAAAATGGAGAACTTTTGGGAGGAAAATGCTAAGAAAACAAATAAGTTACACAACCGAAAATTAGTACTATGACATCACTATATATACAAAATTTCGCCACCAATCTATGTATCAAACTCCTAACCTATAGTTGTGCAAAGCGAGAACAAAGAATCAACATATTCGAGTGTGAGAATTGGGAAACGTTTATTTCAAAATGTTAAGAAGTATAAACAACTAACCACTCAGAAGAAGAAGAAGAAAACAAGTATAAACAGCTAGGAAGTGGGAGGTGAAAGTGTTGAAGTGTGATTGGGAGTGGGAACAACATCATGGTAGAAGGTTCACGCAACTTACCAAGCACTAACCAACCCATCAATGTAAATCATCCATGATTCATGAGAAGTAAAATATCCAGTCATCAACCATCAAAATACAGAGCCATATCGATATGGAGAGGCATTAGCTAAGATGCTAAGCATCAAAGTCAAAGGTATATGTTACGGCCAAGAGTGGGTCACGATCAAGTGGATTGTTAGGTTCATCTAATGGGTATCAACACTACTCAACTTAGATTAATGTTCTCATGGTTCGATTGGTTTAAGTGACTAGATTTATTCGATTTTAGTGTTTTTGTTGTTTTTAATAGTACATGGGATCCACATATAAATTGTGAAGTAAGAGAAATGTTTTGAGATTAGAGAAATTTTAGGGTTTTTTTAAGGTTAAAGGTAGTCAAGTTTGATATATATGGATTTTCTTTTATTCAAACAAGGGTCGCGTGGCTATTTCTATATGTCACGAGGTGATGATGCTAGCATAAGGGTCCCATATGGGATCTTTGTGGGCCTAATTAGGAATGGTTTGGTTCTAAATTATAATGAGGTGGAGGTGAGGGCCGTTTGGGTTGGGGCTGAAGGAGCTATTGGGAATGTATATATGAATATCAGTATCGTGTTGGCCAATGCAGCTGTGCCGTATCTGTATTGGCACGAGACAATATGTGATATTGGGCCGTATCGGCCTGATATGAAAAAACTGACCTGTATCGGCACCAATACAGGCCAATACAGGTTGATATGCCCATAAAAGCCCAATTTTGATTTTTTTTTTTTTTTTTCAAAATTTCACTCATGTCTCCTCTTTTTTTTTTTTTTTGGCATTCATTTAATAGAAGAAACTTAAAAACTCATTTAGGCTAGATCTAGACCTATTTTGGGATCAAAACTAATGATTTGAAGGAGATTTGACAAATTGAAGTGAAGTTGACCATTGTGGGAAAAATCAGAAAGAAGGGTAAACCTTCACATTCTTTTTAATATTTTCATCTTCTTTTTGTTGTATTTCTATGCAATGGGCCCTAGTTCACCAAATCATGCTTGATTTGTCTTCAATTAGGGCCCATTTAGTTGACCTTCAACAAATCAAATTTACAGACAATATTCTTATCAAAGAATGGTCTGATACACCTTCATATTCATGTCCAAAATTCAAAGAAAAAGATTGATTCTTGAATATTTTATTATTCTCTCTCTCTCTCTCTCTCTCCCCCCCCCTCTTTTTGATATTTTCCATGATTATTTGGCTTAGTTTTTTTTTTTTTTATAATTATTTATTTCCAACCGATACAGGCCGATATGGTCCAATACGGACAGATATTGATGTGCTAAGCCCGTATCGCATCATTTTTTGGCTGGGCCGATACGCCCCCCGACATTGATATTTAGAACCATGATTGGGAAATGGTTGCATTTGCAGCCCACAATAATAGAGGAAGATTCTTCTAATGTGATAAAATGGGACTAAATGGAAGGTGATTCTTTGAAATTGATGGGCTATATGGAGGAAATAATGGAGACAAGTGTCACGGACTTGCTAATTCCTTAGCTTCAACGCATGTGCTGCACTCGTGGAATGGGTCAACTAGCATATGGATATGTATATTCGACGATCTAACGCTATTCAAGACAACCATCCTACCACTTGAGCCACTGAATTTATTGTGAATGCAAGAGATTGCTAAGGGGATACAAGAGAGTGAAAAGGAACTTGTAATGCACTAGAGAGAGAAGAAGACTTACAATGCTTGGTTGATTTACAAATGAGGGGGTCTCTCTATAATATAGACCTAAGAGGAATCTAGAAGTTCAAATCTAAGGCCGATTCTGCTAAGTGACACTCATCCAACGGCCAAGACGACTCTAGAAAGGTTCGAGAGAATTCCACATAAATCTAGCTCAAGACACTCCTAGAGATTTCTAGAACCTTCTAGGAGCCTCTATACAACTCTATTACCTTGTAGAATACATCTTATGTGCAAGTGTCATCATGTACAAAGAAAGCCAAAATTAGCTAAGTCATGGACTCTTGGCAAAACTTCTAAGCCTGTGACATCAGGGATACTTGTTTGTTTCTTTCATCCATTCCCATAAGGAAATGGTGATGCTGATGGTTTGGTGAGGCATGGGATCCAACTCCAATCTCTTTTAAGTGGAGATTCCTCCCTTGCTTTTAATTCTGTTTTTCATAATGAAAGCACCCTTTAGTCTTCAAATTAAAAAAGGGGACTTAAATGATTGCTTTTGGAGGCTTTTTTGGGGGTACAAAGGGGTTTTACATACACAGTTGTCTGCGTGATACATTTAGATAGAGTCCAAGCTCTTTTGGGGTTTCGGTAAACTATTAAAGTTAGTTTCTTAAGGTGTGATTCCTATGTGTCATGTTTGACTAGGGGATATTATTTTTAAGGGGTCCTTAATTTGTTTAAATAGATAGTTTCCAAGCTGGTGCTTAGGTGTCAGCATGATTACTTCTTGTAGAAACTTGTGTCTAAAACTATCTTGAATGGGATGATATACAGTTAATGGGGAACTAACTATGGTGTGTACAGTTAGTATTTTGGTATAACACACACGCAAACACAGGTGTGTGCGTACATGAATATACACAGACACACACTGACATATAGATGTCATAACGCTGAAAAGTCAGTGATTAAGAAAAGTTTCATCTACTTTGTCCTGTGACTGGCTGTCTGAGGAAAGATTCCACTCGTGGTGAGACTGCACCCCAAAACAATATGGGTGAGAGTGCATTTCTGGATCTTCAATCAGTGGTGTGACACACTGCTTTTCCTGCGTTCTGGATCAATTTGTAATTTCTAACAATCGGCAGCAAGATTCTTTCCCACTAATTTGATTGGGTCTTGTATCTGCTTGTGAATTTCCTACTGATAATCAAATACGCAGACTTCCTGCTATTATTCAATTACAAAGATCTTTTCGAATGCGAGGTTTGAAACCTGAAGGAAAGAGTTGCTGGAATTTCTAGTCTCTACAACCACAACATGCAACAGGTGCTGGAAATCCAATTTTCAGGTCCTATTCTGCGCCAGTCTCGCTTGCATCTAAGTTCTGTAAACTTTCAAACTCATCTTCAATGGGATGTAATACTTAAGGGTTGTCTTTATCAATACCATCAAAGAGCTCACTGCAAGGGTGAACTTCATCGTCTAATGAAGTCAAATCTTCAAAAGTTTGGAGGCTCTTCCTCATGTCTTTTTCTTGTGCGAATTCATTCATATACGTCCCAAGTAGATGAGTAATGCAATATGGATGAGTCAAGCTGGTTCTGTTTCTTAGTATAAGTTGTCTCAAATGTGCGTCAGTTTTCTTTCATATGCTGTAGCACTATGCGATTGACTTAACGCTCCAATTAGGACATTGCCCCCATAAAACTCCCATCAACCCATCGAAGTCCTAAACTTTTTACAACACATGCATATGAAAATCAAATTTTTGCTTAATGATGACAAATTATTAAACATAGACCAAAATAAAGTATTCAGCTGAACAAACCTTACTTTGAAGGTTAGTTGTAGCCAGTGTTCGAATTGTTGGTGTCGCTACGTGTTTCGCTGGCCGGAGATAAAGATATAACATCGCTATCGCCGATAATATTGCCGATAACTGGAAATTCGGGAAAAAAGGAAAAAAACATGAGGAAAATGTTGGAATTTTTCAGTAAAACTTCAGGACATGCCTAAATACACATATTTTCATATTTAGAAATTTTAAAAAATACAAAAAATGCATTACATAATGTGGGGACCACTGTGATGTATGTGCCTTATATCCACATCGTCCATCAAATATGACAGCTCCTGTTAAATCATGATTTGAAAAATGAACAAGATCCAGATCTTAAGTGGACTATAAACATGAAACAAACCATTGTGATTAAATCGCCGCCAATGAAAACTTCATGGGGTCCACCGGAATGTTTATTTGCCATTCAATTTATTAATAAGGTCACAAAGGCATAGATGAAGAGACCACACAAATATAAGCTTAATCCAAACCTTTCGTGGCCTGTGAGAAGTTTTATTGGTCAATTACCACTATGATCTGCTTATGTTTTGGAGCATGCCCTAAAATGAGTTTTCAAAATACATGGATGGAGCATGCCCTAAAACGAGTTTTCAAAATAGATGGATGGAGTGGATATAAGGCACGTGCGTCACAGTGGGCCTCACGGTTAGGGATTCCACCCACTTCAATGGATCAAAGATCCATTAAAGCCGCACCTCAAAGATCCATTAAAGTCGTCCAGGAACAAGGATGTGAATGGGACCCTAACCGTAGAGCCCACCTCGATGCATGCATTGTATATCCATGTCGTCCATCTGTTTTCCCAGCTTCAATTAGGGTGTGGTCCAATAAATGAAGAAGCAATTTCAGGTGGACCATACCACAACAAATGGTGGTTATTGAACGTCCACCATTAAAACCTTCCTAGGGTCCACCGTAATGTTTGTTGATGATCAACCTATTGTTAAGGTCAAACAGACCTGGATAGAAAAACAAATATCTGTTTGATCCAAAACTTTTGTGGCCCACATAATATTTTTAATGGCCACTAACCATTGTTTGCTATGGTGTGGTCTACATGAAAATTATATTTGCTTCATTTTTTAGACCATGCCCTAATATAATGTGGAAAAACAGATGGATGGCATGGATATACAATGCATGCATCGAGGTGAGCCTTACTTAAGGGTCCCACTCAAATTGTTGTTCTGGTGTCTCACCAAAGTCCCGCTCCAGGAGGCTGATTGTGTGGTGTGCCAAACCACGTACCTACTTGGTGTGTTAATGTTACCAAGTTTTGTTGGCCCCACTATGATGCATGTGTTATATCCACGCCATCCATTCATTTCACAAGATCATTTTCAGGCATTGGCCAAAAAATGAGTCAAATTCGAATCTCAAGTGGACCATACCACAGAAAGCAGTGAGGACTGAACGTCTACCATTGAAAAATTCTTGGAGGCTTTCATATTTGGATCTACTTGAGATTTCACATCAATTCATGAAATGATCTGTAAAAACTGATGGACAGTGTGGATATACAAAAAATGCATCAATGTGGCCTTGTACATTAAGGGTAACATCCACTAAAGTATTACTCGTGTAACACCTAATCCACTTCCCTTAATAAATAGATTGCCTATTGAGTATACGGGAGTGTACTTTGTAAATTATGTGGGGCCCACCATGATTTGGATGTCTTATCCAAACCGTTCATCCTTTTTAGAAAGAAATTTTATGGAAATGTACAAAGAGTTGAGCATATCATAAGCTTATGTGGACCACACCACAGGAAACATTGTGAATGAATGCCTACCATTGAAACTTCTTTGAGGCCACATAATTTTTGAATCAAGTTGATATTTGTGTTATCCCTTCATCCTTGCCTTTGTATCCTCATGAAAAGGTTTGATGACAAATAAACATTATTGTGGGCCCTAGGAAGGTTTCAATGATGGAAATCATTATTCTCACTGTTGCTTGTGGTGTGGTCCACTAGAGCTTTGGATATGCTTCAATTTTGGGCTTAGCCCCTAAATGAGTTGGAAAAAAGGATGGACAGCATGGATAAACCACATACATTCAAGGTGGGCCCAAGTGAGTTTACTCAGTATGATAAAGCGTACTGAATGTATCAGTGTGCAATCCGCTTCCATGAAGCTTTAGAAAAACAATTTGTAGAGGGGGGAATTTCGCCAAAGAAAGAGGGATTTTCAAAAGGAGGATTTCGTTTGCATTGAAAACTCTCCTATCTCATAAAGCGGGATTTTTTTTATTGAGGGTTTCAAAACCCTAAATCCATCCCAAATCGGGAAGAAATCTCCCAAAATTCTAGATTTTTCGCTGAAATCATCCATCTTGCGACATCGAAGGGAAATTTCGAGATGATTCTTACCTTTGTCGAAGAGGGAGCTATCAATTGATGTCAGATCCTGTTCTTTCGAGTTCCGATTAACCAGGTAATACCGAAATCAAATCTTCTTTTATTTTTTTGTTATTTTCTTTTCCAATTTTTTCTTATTTGCGCAAGGCTATAGGCGATATTCTCGGCGATAATCCAAATTATCGACGATAACGAAAATTTCGCCGATGTTTTGCCGATATTCAGGAGAGAAACGAAAAATTGGGGTTTCGGTGTCACTAGTGTAGCGACACCGATATTATTGGCGATATTTCGATAATATCGCCGATAATTTTAACACTAGTTGTAGCATTGCCATTGCAACAAGGCCTGTACTTAGTTCTGTCGATTTTAATGAAACTAAGCTCTCTTGTAACTTATAAGCCCTTGAGAAGTGAAATCTAAGATCGGCCATTACTATACTTCTGAAATTTGTAGCCTTTTTCAGCGATCTTTATTAATCCACTAAGTATTCGTGGCCCTATACTTGTATTTTGAGTAGGAATGAAAGAATGGGGCCCTATAGTCCACCTTGAAGCTGATTGACTCAATAATCATCCACCTAGGGGTTCAACTCGGGCGAGTCATGCTAGGTTAAGGGTCAAGCCAAGCACAACAAGGAGTCGGCTTGAGGAGTGCCCGATCCAACCCTAGACCCAATACAATTTACCCAACCCAAGCCCAACCTCTAGTTACTGAATACTCAATCCTTACACAATTGCTTTGGGTTAGATTAGGTTGGCTCGGGTGAGTTTGAGTTGGGTTGGGTTAACGCAACTGGTAAACTAACACAAAATCGAACATCTAAGTACCAAATAATATTTGTTAAGTAATACGTGTAAGTACCAAATACCGTATGCAAAATAAAGTCTACGATCACTACTCATAAACAAATGAAATTAAAGAAATAGATAAAGAACTCACTAATCTGAGACAATTGAAAATACATCAGACGACCCAACATGTGTGTCTTGGGTCAGTTCCAATCGTGAGCCCTATTTTCCATGCATGGATGGGCCCGATCATGAACAGTAAATGACATTGAGTCCACAACACGAATGGTTCCAATCATGAAGCCTATTTTCCATGCAAGACATGATTTTATATTTATATTATGTATAGTAGTCATACTTACATGTATATGTAATGTGTTGTGCGTATGAGGTTGGGTTGGCCTGAGGCCTCAACCCAAGCCCAACCCAACCCAGGGTCCGGTTGAGGATTTTCAGCCCAAGCCCAATTCAACCTAGCGTAAAGATCGGATTGGACCATCGGGTTTGGGTTGACCTAAAGCCAAGTTGCATCCTTGCATCCATATAATCAACCCCTTAAAAAGAAATTTTACCTGATCACCTCCTTAAAAAAAGAAATTTTATACTCTTAGAAGTCCAAAGCAGTTGTTAATCCATCGCATTTTGATCTCTCCTTATATCTTTTAGTGGTTCTTTGTCAGATGGTAAAATGATTAGTTCCATGTGAAAGAGGTCCCTAAAGAAACAGCAACAGAGCATTGGGTCCCCTTGCGTCCCATACTGAGAAAAGCATCCTGTTCTCCAGCCATTTTTGTAGAGAAAAAATTTACAAAAGGGAGAGAACCATTATTTCATTATAATCCAATACTAATGTTTTTTGATAACATGAAAGTCATCCAGAAAACAGGAGGAAAAAAAGAAGAGTGAACTCATATTCCTCCATAGCACATGGGGGGTCCATGTTTTCATGTCCAAGCAAATGATCTGGTGGTGGTGGACCCCTCCATTGATGGAGGTGCCTTGACTGTGGACATAGCCTGCAAATGGACAGTTAAGAAGAAAATACAACAAAACTGTATTCAATATAAACTAGTCCAAAGATCAAAGGGCTGGGATCTTCCAAGTTATGGTTTGGGAGATTTTCAGGGCATGCTGCAATGGGACCTAAAAGAACAATGGCCCATTAGAGACATAAGAACTGGGAGATATAGAGAATAACATCAATAATATACATTTCCTGAAGAGTCTAAATGCTCATCAATGATGTATATATCAATGGCTCACTCTGTAGAAATCAGTGTTTTAAATAGTGAATAGCGTGTAGCATAGCGTTCGCCCCTTTGAAGCATGAGGCTAAGCTACACACAACTTCTAGATTTTTAATCAAGGTGCTTGGTTACACCAATGCTATGATGTTCTATACCAGATTAGACTGATTAATAATGAAATTTAACAAAATTTCATGATATTTGGTGCAACAAAATGCAACCTAAGGTAATAGGAAATGGCAATGATTAAGTATAAAGGTAAAGAAAGAGCAATAAAACTGATTTAATATTGCTATTTATATTATTTTACTAAAACCATTAAAAAGGTTAACTAATTTTTATTGGAAATGGAAAAATATAAGAAATCATTGAAAAACATCATGTGATCTACATATCGTGTAGTGTATGCAAATAATGATGTAGCATAGGCTACATGCAACTTAAGCTATTTTCATGAGCTACGTAGCATTAAGGCTATGCTATGCCTTGAAATAATTCAAGTATAGATTACTTCTTTTTGATAGGTAAGCTGGGCTGCAACCTGAGACCTCAATGTTGAAAGTTGAAACATGCCTGTCAACCATCGAGCTATGAGTTTGAACCCTATGATAATGTACTAATTAGAAGATGCAAACCTCCAAGGTTATGCCACAAAATGACTACTACTTTTTGATTGGTAAGCTGGGCTGCAACCTGAGACCTCAATGTTGAGACGTGCCTGCCAACCATTGAGCTATGAGCTTGAACCCTACCATGATAGATTATGTTCCAATTACAAGATGTAAACCTCCAAGGTTATGCCACCTGATTGATCTCTTCAGTTGAATTAGAAAATGGAAAATACAAAAGGGAAAATAAGGATAAATATTTATCGTCACACTATAAAGGACACTCTAAGGAGTCACCCCAAGGGATCTAGAGGCATTACAACACTAGATTCTAGTAAATTGTAGAAGAACCACTCTCCTAGTGTGGGAATCTAAAGGAAACTAAATAATGTTTGCTTAATCAATATTCAAGTGATAAGCGTTCATTGTTCATATGCATGGCCAATTCGGCCCATATAAACCCTTGTAAGAAGTTTCTAAAGGAAACCTCTAGAAGATCCTTTAACTAATTTCCTGTTGGCCCATATGACGTTTCCTAAAATAATTCAATATATCCTTCCAATTGAAAATAAACAAGAACCAAAATCAAATGAGGAAACTGAAATGAGTTCAAAATTTTGCATACTACTACTCGATGTCCATATTGAAGAAGGAACCTTTATTGATCATGAATCAAGGTTTTCTGCAAGTCTCTTAAACATGCTTCATGATGCCCATATTGAGAGGACAAGCATAGATTGGAAAGTTTGGAAGTGGAAGCTTAATGGTAAATTTTCAGCCAACTGTTTCTTCATGGCCTTATCTTAGAGAGGGAGATTCTCCTATATGTTCTAGAGTTTGGAATGCTCCCATTCCCTCAAGAGTCTATGTGTTTATGCGAGTCATTATTGCAAATAAGATATTAACATTGGAAAATTTAAAAAATGGAACACGGCCTTTCCCAATATGTGGGTCATGTGTAGAAAAGAAGAGGAATCAATTGATCATCTGTTGATTCACTGTAGTGTTAGGGATTATGTGGAGTTTCTTCCTTGATAGAATTGGGTCCCTTGGATCATTAATAGTTCCATCAGCAAGCTGAAAATTGAGTGGATATAGGGACCTTTCAAAGGTTGAAAGAAGGCTTTGAGGAAGATGATCTTTTTGGGTTATCCAAGATTTGTGGAAGGAGGGAATAGATGAATTTTTGAAGGCAAAGTTGCTTCTAAAGGAATCTTAAAAAGAAGAATTTTCTTTATGATGGCAATTGGGCCCTATCAAGAGTAGAGTTTAAGGGGATTTTCTTTGGAGGATCTGGTGGTGATGGAATTATCTAGTGATCTTGTTTGTTGCTTGTGGTTAGTTATCATGATTCTTTAGTTGGCTTTCCTGGTGCCAGAGGTAGTGTGGCTGTTAGGGGCTTCTGTTGTACTATGGAGAATTTTTGCTCCTTGTAAAGGTCGCATGTCTCGAGTGACAAGGGTCACTATTTCGGCTTTTGCTTTATTTCTATTTGTTTATTTGTTTAATAAAATTTTGTAATTGTTTCAAAAAAAATAATCCTACCAGAACATTGCACGTGTGTGTGTGTTGTGCACGTGTGTGAGAGAAATGTGTGCATGTGTATAAGAGATACCCACACACAATTAGTTGTACATCCAACTAGTTTGCCAAATTTAGGGATTAATCAATGTTAATAAATGTTTGGAGAGGAGTTATTTCATGTCACTTCGGAAAAAGGGGTTGGAGGTTTGGGTGTGCCCCATCATGGTGTTAATGTGAAATCCACCTCGACGATCAAGTGTGTCATCCATGTTAGACCTAGGGCCCAAAAATCAGCCCCATCTGTGGTTCAAATGGACCACACGATTAGAAACGATGTACATGGAAAAGCTTACCCTCCAAACTGTTCCTCTTGGTGTGTGGCCCACTTGAATCATGTATGGGCTTGATTTTTGAGTCCTAGACTCCCAAGTCTAGCTTTTGGTATGGCCTCTAATTGTTGGATTCACATACTCATCATAGTGGGCCTATAAAAAGCAAGGGTGGACGTCTCTCTCCCAACTGTTTCTATTGGTGTGGCCCACCTGAATCACAGGGCAGCTTGATTTTTTGGCTATGGGCCCAACATTGGGTTATGCATCTCTAATAGTTGGAGTGGATCTCACATGCACATCAAGGGTGGGCCCGGTAAAAAAATCAAGGGTGGGCATCCGTCTCGCACATGTTCCTAGGAAATAGTGATATTCCCAAAAAGAGTTCATAAGTCCAACTGATTGGACCACATGCTACAATCCACCTATATGATAACTTCCAAAGTATTAAGTGCATGTGACATTCAGCCCTTCCAACAGGTTGACCCACCACGAGGATCGCCTGGTGCAATGGTCAGTACTATCTACGCATCGGGTGGTCCACGCGATAGTAAAAAAACGTTCAGGAATTGGTAAATATCGTCCACTCCTATAAAATAACTTCCAAAGTATTATGTGCATGTGACATTCAACCCTTCCAATAGGTTGACCCCACAATGAGGATCGCCTAGTGCAATGGTCAGTAGGGAGCACGGGGGATTAGTGTACCTCAACATTGTGGGAAGTTAATGCCAATTCTACAATTACGGAAGCTTAGTTGTAAAAATGTAACTAACAAGGTGCTGAAGTTTTTGGGTAGATTTATAATAACTTGGCAATGACAATCTGTAAATATCCCAACTGTTGATGAAGCCGTTTAAGAAAAACAAAAGAAGGGTCTCTTTTAAGATTAAGAAACCTCCATTTATTCCCTTGTAAGAAGGGCATGGATCTGGAGTAGTAGCTGTACATGAGTCGAACTGAGTTGATCTTAGCACAACTCGGCTCGGCTCGGCTAGTAGCTAACCCCAGTTCGAATTCGGCTTGGTTTGGTCCTTGAGCCTAATTGGCCAGCTCGGCTCGATTCAGTCAACAACTAAGGCTAGTTCGAGCCGAGTTCGAGCGTCTACGACATTTTCTCAAACACAGAATGCACGTTCAATTTCTCACAGAATGCAAAATAGTAATAGCACTTTACAGGTATTTCATTAAACACTCGGTGAGTAGCATCAAAATTAAGATATTTGTTGTAATTTGTTTCGTATCCGTTCCTTCCTCACCATCAGCTGATCTCGCAGAGAATGTATGCACCCGAAACAACATTTCATGGAGTCATTTCATCAAACACTCGTTGAGCAGCATCAATATCAAAATAACCGAGCTGATTTGAGTTTCGGTTCGATCCAAGTTGAGTCGAGCTCGGGCAAGCTCGAACTCGGCTCGAAATTTTTTCGAGCTTCAAAAACCAGCTTAACTCGGTCCGAATTCAATTTTGAGCCGAGGTGATTTGGACTTTTTCGAGTCGAGTCGAGCTTGCTGACTGAGCTAACTCGACTCGTGTACAACTCTAATCTATTGCAATTTTTTTGAGAGGTAACCGAAATCTATTGAGAAACTCGCAAAGCTACAAAACCCGAAAGCTTAAATGAGGGCAACTGGAGGGGCAAAGCAGCTGGGCCTGCCTTCACATAAACTGCCCATTCCTTGACAAGCCTTAAAACATTAGAAATCACCTCATATACCCCTGCTTCCACATTTTGGAAACAATGCCCATTCCTGAAACCCCCCAAACAACCCAAAAAACCGGCTAAAATGAGCAGCCGGTCCTTTCCAACACCTCCGCCATGCCATGCCCATAACAATTCTTCGACTATTTTCACACATACAACCTATATGTTGAGAATTCTTCCATCTCTTTCTTTTCTATGTATAAACCTTACATCCTTTTGAGATAGAAAGCTTATAAACATTGATATATTATAGGGTCCTAGACTATGTCTAGGTGGTCTCTTCTGGATCTTGGTCGAGACTCGACATCTCTATCGTATAATCAGGGGTTGTGACCATAAATATTACATTTCATTTAGGCATAGGTATTCCTTGTATATGGGGTTGTGTAAGGACAGTAGAATTCTTTGAATATGGAGTTGCATGTGAAATTCTCTAGACCCGATGCCTTTAGATAAGACATAGATGCATGCTTCCAAATCCAAGAGAGATTCTCAAATAACTCCATATCTATTGGAGATCCTTACAAATTATTGATCACAGGACACACAAATTTATCCTAAATATTCCTGTACTTTATTAATGATAGTTTTTTGCCATTATGGTTTCTTAATTATAAATCTTTTATTAATCTCTCATAGCATTGAGACACCCATTATCCATGGCCAATCCTATAAAAGTG